>JAODKM010000039.1:5198460-5210590 GCA_026780845.1 Petrocephalus sullivani
GGGGGGGGGGGGGGGGGGGGGGGGGGGTGGGGGGGGGGGGGGGGGGGGGGGGGGGGGGGAGGGGGGATTGGGGGTCCGGGGGGGGGGGGCGGGGCCGGGGAGGGGTGCATTCAGGTACTGGGGGTGTAGGCTGTGCCGGGGAGGGGTGCATTCGGATACTGGGGGTGTAGGCTGTCCTGGGGAGGGGTGCATTTGGATACTGGGGGTGTAGGTTGTGCCGGGGAGGGGTGCATTCGGATACTGGGGGTGTAGGCTGTGCCAGGGAGGGGCGGATTCAGGTACTGGGGGTGTAGGCTGTGTCGGGGAGGGGTGCATTCGGATACTGGGGGTGTGGGCTGTGCCAGGGAGGGGCGCATTCGGGTACTGGACCTGCTAATTGCTGAGGCACCTAGTAAATGCATTTATACAAACTTTCCACATCAACCCACAGGTGTGTAGTATTTATCTTCTGGAAAACAGAGACAAAAGATTCCAGTTGTCATGAGAATAAGGAACCATCCCTTTAAAAAAACATGATGTTGAAACACTGAGATCAATGTTTCCATAAGCTACTCAGAACGACGTAACATAACGGCATTGAACTGAGCCGTGTGCCCATTATACCCCTCTTTCTTTGTCTGGCTGTGTCTTTTAAAAACACGAATGTTGCACTAGATGACCGGCTCTCAAGCCCGTCCTCAGACACTGCCCCAGGGCACGCCATGTGTTTGCTCTTCTCCCTGACCTGGATAAAGGAGGTTAGGGTTAGATAACAAAAAAGGTCATGTATTTAGACAGTGGACTGCAACAAAAATGTGGATTAGTTGGGAAATCCAAATCATGACAAATGCTGAAATGGAGTGCCTGGATTTCTTTAGCAGAATGGAATACACCACCACCCTGGCTCTACTGCTGGTTCTCCTCGCCTGCTTGGCACAGGCCATATCCGCTTCCTGTGTGGTGGACAGCTTCACGGTCAAGCAGGATTTCGACATGCAGAGAGTAAGTCCTGACCCATAGCTTACCAGTGTGGTGGTAGCTGATTGGCCAGTCCTGACCCATACCTTACCAGCGTGGTGGTAGCTGATTGGCAAGTGCTTCAGACATGTGGTTCTTATGGGCTGAGCATGGAAGGGCTGAGCATGGAAGGGCCTCACCCCCCCCCCCGTCTTCCTGTAGTACAAGGGGACGTGGTACGCCCTCCAAAAGAAGGACCCCGAGGGCTTGTTCCTGCAGGACAACATCTCTGCTAACTATACCATTGATGACGATGGAGCCATGGTTGCCCATACTAAAGGGCGCGTCACGCTTTTCGGGTCAGTGGTCTAACCCGGGTTCACCGAAATGGTACGGGGCTGGTGCCCCGACCTTATCCCTCACAGAGAGAAGCGCATGCCAATATATATCCGCATTAGCATTAGCACATGTGCATCGCCAGCACGTGTCGGAGTGCTTCTGAGAACAACATGTGGCTGGTGTGTGACTCCAGGTTCTGGGTGGTGTGTGCTGACATGGCAGCCCAGTACACGGTCCCCGACCCCAGCACCCCGGGCAAAATGTTCATGACCTATCAGGGCCTGGCCAGCTACCTGTCCAGTGGCGGTGAGTTACCAACAGGGCCAAATCATTCTGAGAGTCATGCCCAAAACTACTGAAACATAATTATGCTCTCGATGTGTTCCCCCACCTCCAGGTGATAACTACTGGATCATCGACACAGACTACGACAACTACGCCATCACCTACGCGTGCCGGACGCTGAACGAAGACGGCACCTGCGAGGACGGCTACGCTGTGGTCTTCTCGCGCAATCCCCGCGGCCTACCGCCCGCCATCCAGCGGCTCGTCCGCAGGAAGCAGGAGGAGATCTGCTGGGCAGGCCAGTTCCAGCCCGTGCTGCAGTCGGGTGAGCGTACCAGAGACGGGGGCGTAGTCACACTCCTACAACACCGGCCTCAGTCAGAAAGGAAAACTGCTCAACTTGCAGCCATGGCAGTCAAATCTTACTCGACTTTGGACCCATCAAATTAAATTTTAAATAAACCAGTAACACTGAGACTAACGTACAGCTTCCAGTTTCACGTTAAAAGTTATGTGAATTTTAAAGCCATTTATTCCTCTATCCTTATCTCTCCCCTCCTCTCCCCGGTAGGTGCCTGCTAGTGAGATAGGGTACCTCAAGTCTGCTGGCAGGAAACATCTTCTCACTGGAGGCCCTGTCCCTGATCCTGGAGCCCTAGAGTCCTACAGGTTTTAGAAGACTTAATTAGCTCCTGCATGATGTCTGAAGCACCAGGGGGCATGGTTCAATGCATCTATGAGCTGCCATCAAGCAGAAACCATCATAGCATCACAGTCCATGAGAACCATGATTTTAAGCCTCCATTGTAGACAATAGATCTACAAGGATCTCCACAAGGACCCACTAGTGTTGCATAGTATTGGATTTCACAGTTCACAGTTCCGTGCATGTGCTTGTAACAATAAACCTATTTTTTTAAACAAAACTTTGGAAGTGCTCCTTGATTTTAATACCCTGCTGAAAAGCTAACAAAATATGCCAACAGTACATAGAAGAGAAAAAGCCACCTGGCATCATTTTTCAAAGCAATCATGGGAATAATAGTGACATTTACATATAAAACCCAAAATATGTAGTGATGACCAATCACATGCTTAGATAACCTCAAGAAAGCAAACAGACAACTACTAAATAAAATCCTTGGGTTTAATCAAACTCACAAGAGAAATGAGGACAATAATGCCAACAAACATGAAAGGTGCTCATTGGATGCCAAAAGTATTGAATCTATGGTGACAATGGTTCATTAACCAATCAGAGCTCCTCACAGTATCTGATGCTTTGTGAATACTCTCCTGGCCTCCCCCAGTAATCCACAGCCCGCACTCTGTAGAAACCACAAACGTCTAAGCTCCCTAGGAGAGAAAAAGAAAAGGTAACAGTGTGAAGTGGCCAAGCAGCACAGAGCTATACTGGTCGGGAATCTGGAACAGAAAAAAGCTGACAGCTCATGTTTCAGGAGGAAAATGCTGTTGTACCATGCAGCCTACACACAGGTGACACTGATTAGGCAAACACTCTATAATCTGCAAAATGGTACACATGCTGCTTTAAGAAAGAACCCTAAAAATCATCAACAAAAACTGTAAATTGCTACAGATTATGAAATAAGCAATATACACATTCACGAGGATCATCCTAACTGTTATGCTTCATCCTTGAAAACAGTGTTTTAACAATAAAAAATATTGTTTTATTCCACCAGGTCCTTACCAGGGGCAAATTCATAAGATGTAAAAATGGTGTCCTGTACGTTTATTCTTTGGAATGTCGTCCCATATGCGGAAAATTCCACCTCATAAGTCTTTATACACCTGAAAATGACACGTGACAAAATGAGGCGATCTGAGTGGCAGAGTGGCACGCAATGACGTCCCCAGCACAAAGCAGTTTACGGTGACCGGCATGGCGCACAAAAGGGTGAGACTCACTTGGAATTGACACAGTGATCTGTCCAGATGATGAGAACCTGGCCTTTGGTCACGGGGAGGAACCGCAGACCTGTCACCTGGCCCAGAGCACAGCAGGATACCACAAGTGTTATATTCCTTCCAGAGAAGGCACGGGCGGCTTGCTTCATTAACCTGTGTTTTCATTAACATGTCTAGCTGCATTAACATACTTTTTATCTAAATGACTTTCAGTTTTACCCATTCATACTAAATACCTGGTCCTCGATGGGGCTTTCAAGTTACAGTTTAATAACAAGCTAACACTACCTGTCCAGATTGTTCATTCATAGGAGAAATCAAATAGCTTCTACCATTTGTGGAAAGATTCAAATATTTATTTTTGACACGTGTTACTCTGCAGAAATCCTCAGCAAATGACCTGGCAGAGAAAATGACATCATAATTGTCATGGACATTCTACTGGGCCAGATGTTATAACATTCTAGAGCGGTCAACATTTCCTCATCCTCCGCATGTGGAATGGGGGCTGCCACAGAGATATGGCCACTCCCACCTGGTCTGGTGGTGAAGCAGGCCTGGCGCACACATGGATGAGGAGGACAGCTGGAACAGGAAGGACCAGCTTCAGAGTTAGCCTGCCATCGGGGGGGAAGGGTAGGGGACCACCTACTCGCGGCTCCTGAGACAGATGAATCGTGGGACAATTAGCTTTAGATATTCAGGGAATGTTGTTATGAATCTGCTCGTTTGTTTCTAATCTGACACATATTGAGCATCTGCAGAAAAAAAGGAAAAGGATGTTTGCAAAGTTAGACAGCATTGTGAAAAATTCTGCCCATCCACTCCAGGGGGCGCTACCTTGGAGCAGCTTTAGCCACCAGCTCATACCCCTATGGTGTGGAAAGAAGTGCGATTGGGGATCCTTCCTACCCGCTGACGTCAGGCACCACAACACCTCCTCCCGAAATGCCATTCCTCACCCCCAGCAATTTGTAAACTGTGTACTTTTAAAATAGTGTGCACTGCATTTACTTGTTTGCACAGTTGTCCGTTCTGCAGTATATGCATGTTCACTGGGGCTCTATGTACCTTGCTGCTGTATGTATAAGAATTTCCTCCTGGAATCAATGAAGTTTATTTAATGTAATCAATGTGTGTGCTAGGCATAGTACACAGACACACACAAAGTCCAGTCAGGCTCCCCATTCCCTTATGGCAGTGTTTCCCAATCCCGTCCTCGGGGACACAAAGACCACCCACATTTTTGCTCCTTCCCAGCTCCCTACTGGGGACTGCCTGGCAGGGAGCTCAGAAAGAGCAAAAACATGGGCCGACCGTGGGTCCCCGAGGGCCGGATTGGGAAGCACTGCCTTACGGAATCAGTCGTCTTCATACTGCCCCACCTCCAGCTTCCGCAGCTGCTGGAACTGCGCAGACGTGGGGAAGGCTGGCCGCCCAAAGGTCTTCCACAGGCTGTAGGGGCTGCTGCTGTTGTTGTCCAGGTAGTAGGTGACATACACCAGACCTGGCAGAGGGAGATCTGGTGAGCAAAGATGAGGCACTCAGAGGCGAGGGCCCAGAGAACACACAGGAAATCAATAAGTGGGACCCTCTGATGTCTCTGTGAGACATCTCTCCTCAAGCATAGGAACTACAAAATCAGGATTTTCCCTAATCTCAGGTTTGATTCCTTTGGAAATGGATTCCCCTTTAATCTGCCTGTGCCTGTATGCATTTTCCGCAGCGTGAGACAAAGGGGCTCAAACAGAAACAAGCACGAACCCTTATGGACGGAGTATCCATTAAGCTGCACCGTCACGTGGTTGGGGGAAGACGTGCGGTTGTCCTTGCTGCTGTAGATCAGCACGGCTGATTGCCAGTTGTCTGACGTCCCAGGAAAAGGGGCTTTGTGGGTGCTGGCCAGGACCCCCACAGTGTCGTCTGCGCCCTTCCCCAAGGAGGCGACGTGGGAAAACACCTGCGTTTCTCCTGCATGCAGGTTATAAGATCCATAGCTTTAGACTGCTCTAAAGAGAAGGTGACTTAGGAATTTCTGATCATAAATTTGTAGGCTCAATCCTCATAGCTTCTTGTACCTATGACTTGTATCACACAAGCACCAGAACAAACTGTACAAATAACAAATTAGTCCGTTACACTACATTTACAGTTATTTACCAGACAATTTAATCCGAAATGACATATAAATGAAGAGAGAATCCTGCATCCTTCAATAGTCAACCAGCATTACCAGAGCAGCTGGAATTAATTGATATGATTACTCTGCTGGTGAAAGGAATCGAACCCACAACCTACCAGTGATCCCTAGTCACTTCAAGATGGAGTCATGAAGGACTGCTTTGACTGCACTTTTTACACATTCATCAACAACACATCCACATTGTACATATCAACCAGAATATATCCGACCATTGCCTTGTCTTGAATGAGCTTATATCTACTGCATGCACGAGAGCCACTGACAACCAGAGACAGATTTAGCATTTTGTCTAATAAACCTGATTCTAATCCTGATCAATTATGTGTCAAAACCAGCGTGGGATGCTTTGCTGGCCGCAAGCAGATGTGGGTGGTCACCTAGCAGAGCCAGCAGGCCCATCACAGTCAGAACAGGCTTCCTCAGCAGCTGCACGTGGGGGGGCTGGGTGTTGTTGACCTGAAAGCGGGCGGTTTGGGTGCGCTGAGTGAACTGGTGCGGGTAGTAGCTCAGGAAGGCATTGTCGTTGCTCAGGAGGCCATAGCTGATGCTGGAGTTTGGCTTGCTGATGACGAGGTCCTGATGCTGGGAAATCACCTAGGTAATACAACAACAAGCGCAGGCCTCTATAATCAGAAACGTACTGACAGCTCATCTTAAGAAAAAGTAAGACAACTGTGTGGTTGATTAACTAGTGTGAAGTTGGTAAATAACCAAGCAGGGAACATTGGAGGAGCTTCTAAATGAAGATCAGTTTGGTGTTCCACTACCTTCACTACCATTGCTGCATAGGTCACATCAGCTCTCCAGTCCTCAGGTTTGGACCAGCCAACCAGTGGGTCTGCCTCATCGTTGTAGACAGGTACAGACCTGAACTTTGGGAAGCGCTCATGGATCTCCTTCACCGTCTCCATTTCCTGCTGGATGATGGGCAGGGAGCCACCTCCACCCTGAAAGAGAAAGAAAATGCATTGCTGGATAGCCAAGTGGATTTTCGGAGTGTGAATAATCATGGTGAGGGTCACCGAAGGCACTGAAGCAGTGTAAGACATCTGCACAGGTTCCTCTGAAGACCTCACCTTCT
The DNA here is from genome assembly GCA_026780845.1 of Petrocephalus sullivani. Lineage (NCBI taxonomy): Eukaryota > Metazoa > Chordata > Actinopteri > Osteoglossiformes > Mormyridae > Petrocephalus > Petrocephalus sullivani. Next base: position 5,205,237 of record JAODKM010000039.1, read on the forward strand.
TGTGCAGGGCGATGAAGTCCAGCCGCACGCCTCTCTCACCCGTGAAGAAGTTAGTCCCATTGTAGCAGTGTTCCAACATGGCCCAACAGTATGGGGAGCGTGGGTACGAGTGGCAGGAGTCTCCCGGACCCCCAAATGTCAAAGTGGTGCTGGCATCCCGAAGTCCTTCTGAACAGGCATCATAGTAGTTCAGAAACCCTGTAGATAAAAGCAATGTAAAGCACTTTAATTACACTACATTACTGGTTTTTAGTGAAATTAATCAAAGACTACATGCTTTACCTTGAATCGACATGGACACATTGTCAAAGTCATGATTATTAGGCTCGTTCCACGTCTCAAAGTTCCACTGAGAAACGTATCCCAAGCCGAACTTCTCTAAAATCAAGAACAAACACTTCATTAGGGAAACAATCATTAAATGGCTGGGTGAAATAAAAAATTAACCTTCCCATCTCACTAAAGCTAACTGACTGGGCAATTACACAAAACATCCAAACAACTGCAGATAGACGATACTCCTGTAGATGGTGCTATATCACAGCAGCCATCCAAGATGACCCGTTTGGCTCAGTGAGTACAGTTACACTCCGCTATATCACTTAAGACAGTTGACTAATGACAGACTTAAACTACAGTTTTGTCTGTGACTCCTGTACACCTTTAAAACCAACCAATGTATCTTTTTGCCAGAAGATACACGAATGTCCTCCACTCTACCACCTGCTTCTTGTCTTCAAAATCTGTGAAGTAGCCAGACACACTGCCCATAAGCTCAAAACCTGAAAAGAGACAAAATACAGTAAAATTTCGTTAGCACAGACTTCAGTCTGTGTCAACCAAGGTCTTTGTTATCCAACAAGTGAGAAAAGAGATGTTAAAGGGACTTCTAATGAGCAAAAGCACAATACCTACAGGGTATACAATACTACACGTGTAAGCTGAATGTCGTTAATGATGCCTATTTTATTCTCTAAAGCTAACGCAGTCTGCTTGCGCTAAAATGTATACAGAACGTGAATAGATTACAGTTAACAGTACTACACGCAGCCTCCGATACAATGTGCAAAGTCCTTGAAACTACACCAACCCAACAGTAATGTATTTTCTGCATGCAGTCGGCCGGTGCAAGAACGGCCCAGGCAGAACGGCCGGTGCAAAACGGTAGTTATAACTGACCCAGAAGATGCTAACCCAGACTAACTGCACTTACTGAACCTACGCATAGATGGATGTTACAGATGTAGTACACTGTTCTGTTACAGAACATCTGTTATCTACGAGGCACAGCAATGGCTACTCAGTCTGTGTCAAGCAGGGTAATTTGATACTCCGCGGGCCGAAAATGCAGTCTGCATCATCTGAGAATCCACGTTAACCGAGTGAATGTTATCTGTTAGCACATCTATACAAAACAAAGGATTCCCGTACATGCCAAGAAAATTTGTCCGTGCTAAGTGAGGGTCTGTGTTATTAGAGTCTGTGCTAATGAAGTTTTACTGTACACAGCATTTATATACATATATATATATATACATACACATACACACACACACACACACTCTTCAATGTTTGTAGCCACCTTAATCAAGTTGATACTGTTATTCACATCAGATTTTGTCTGAGGCCATAGATTGGTTTGCAAACTTTCAGCACTATAGTTAATACATAAGATTTCCTAGTGAGCTTTTGGGCACGAAAATGGCAGAAGACTCGGGCAGCACTTTTCTTTGCACGCCTGTTCACCAGAGCAGTTTACCTGGCCGAAGACCATTCTGCCACAGGAGTTCCATCAGCTGGTCCAGCTTTGTGAAGTTGTAACGAGTTTCTCCGTTTACAACCCTACAAGAAATACCCAATATCATCAGATGCCCTATGACAAAATGTTCTCCTGAATTACCTTCCAATACTAATATACATACTGTGTATTATACACAAAAAGCTTAAATTCAATATTGCTATGTACAGATAGTCTACAGACATCATTTCATTCACCCAGTTGACATATATGCTGTGGGTCTGCCCTCCTATCGCGTCATGTGCACTCGGGTACTTAATCTGCACTTTACCCCTGCAATTATGTACATACAGCCCACCATGCGGCTTATGTTGCACCACAGTCCTGGGGAAACAATGTCTTCTACCACTGTATACTTGTCTATGGCTGGGATGACCATAAACCCCATATGACTCGACTTGACATCAATAAGACTTCAGAAGTATTTATTTTGTCTTTTGCTGTGAAAAAATTATGGCAAAGTCATTGTTACTTACTGTGCTGTGACCAGCTCCAGGAGCCAGTGAATACGAATCTGCTCCAAGCCACCATGGGGCACTGAACCCAGGTAGGCCATGTTTAACTGCTGGTCCCTGCTGAGGTCGTACTGGTCGGCTTGGGTGTGAGGAAGGGGAGGGCTGAGCAGGAAAACACAGACAGGGGTGAGGTTTGCAGCCAGAAGAGCAGGACTGTGAGCTAAAAGCAAAACGGTATTTAAGGTGCACTGTAACTAAAATCTGTTTCTGCCTGTGACTACCGGGGACCGAGTACACAAATCTCTTTTTCTATCCAAAAGCTGCTTATATACTGTTATATTCTGTTATAACTTTGCCTACGTTCGCTGACATCATCAGCAACCTTTGAACAAATATAATGTAAAATATATAAAGAAAGTGGGAGAAGGTTCTACAAATAAAAAGTAATCAACATCATCTGCATCTCTCCTTTCAAACTTGCTACGAAATGCATGACAACAAACGCAGCCATGGCGACGGCAATAGTCACATGACAGCCACAAGTGGGGCTTTAACTGGCGGCCAGATACCGGAGTCCGCAGGCTGCGCACAAATAAAATAGCTAAAAAGCCTAAGGACGTACCAAAACCCCGTACTCTTCCAGAAATGCTTCAGGTCTCTTATGGGTGTCTCCGCGTCCACCGCGATCTCGAAGTCAGCGGCGCGCATGCCATGCACAGCGCCGCCGGCAGCCAAGAGAAAGACTCGCAAAACAACATGTTTTAAAACGCACATCTTTATTCTCTTATTTTACCACCAGCCACATTCCGTTGCCAAGCTAAAAAACTTCACCACACTCTTAATGTCCATCAATAACAGTAAGACCGACTGACGGTACATTATTTTCTCCTTCTGCGCTCGAAGTTAACTTGAAACATTTGTCTGGCACCCCTAGTGTTCCGGAGGGGAAGTGACATGGCAAATATCGCAGTCTGCGCATGTGTACATCCATCTATCCATCTTTCATAACTGCTTATCCAGCAATGGCGTAGGAGAAAGCTTGATATTGGGGACAGAATTTTATTGTTAAGTTCTATTTTTCTTCAGTGACAAATGAAGACAAATTAAATAATGGGGGGTACATCCCCCTGCCTGATTCCTATGCCTCAATTATCCAGTACAGAGTGGCAAATTTCTTAGAGCCTATCCCACTAAGCATAAGTCACATGATAAGGGATATCGTGGGCAGGAAGTGAGCCCATTAAAATGGTAGTATGAGGCAGTATCCGAGTTCATACCAGGTTCCTTGATGTTCACCAGAATGATTTCTGTTACAGGTTTTTCGGTGTCAATGATGGGTGACTGCAGACACACAGACTCAATGCCTGTCTATTCAACTCTTCCTTCCTAGACCCTTATTCCAGCCTAGTGATGTAAATGCCCACAGACTACAATAGATTTTGGTCCCTTTCTGGTTCATTCCTATCCCAGCTTTGTGTTCCCATGTCACCGTGCAGCCTCGTAGTGAAGTGACAGAATTCTCTCGCACATCTGCACATACCAACTGCTCTAATTCTGGTATGTCAGTGAAATGCTGCTAATAACAGTATGTAGTAGACGCTATTGTCCAAAGTGACGATCAGAGATCTGTTCCTGAAGCTATTTGGGTTAAAAACCTCACCCAAGGGGCAAACAGCGATATCACTCTGCCAGTCCCAGGATTTGAACCAACAACCTTTCGTCCATGGGTACAGCCCCTACTAAGATGTTGGTTATCATCTACAATATTTTCAATAGTCTTATATAACAGAGTGAACATGGTGACTATAACAAAAACCAGAATTGACAATTAAATATAAAACGTTCAATACCTTAATTAATAATAACAACAACAATAACACCAATGAATAATTTTCATACATAAAATGCAACTCAAAGTGATTCATATAGGGCATTAAAATAAATAACGCACGTAACAGTTCAAAAAGCCCAAACTGATTTTTTAGCTGACATTTTGTTTTGCATGATTTGAAAACGTAATTCTTGATAAGAATACGATTCCTTTTGTCCCCCGTCAATTAAAAAAGGGGGGAAACAGCAACGCTTTTATGTAAATGATGGCTATTCATGGTTTAGATTGACATGCCTGTAAGGAAACACCACAGTGGTAAGAAATACCAGTAAGAGTCATGTGACTTATGTTACCATGGTGACAATAACAAAGAAATACTCCTGGAATCAGCTGAGAGAAACTTGACAAAAGGGGACTCCTATAATTAAAAACTTACCCATAATCATCCTCTCTCTTTTAATGAGTACATGTGGCTTTAAGAGGCTGCTGGTTCCCAGTATTGGTCTGTGCTTCCTTGTGCTGTGTTGACATGTAGAGACTGGGGGATCTAGGATGCCCATCTCATCTGGAGCTGCTGGGCGGATGGGAGTGGGACTGGACACATCCAGCGCCTGGGCACCCAGAGCCAAGCCGGAGTCTAAGCCCTCCTACAGAAGCTATGACTCCTATTTGCAGAGGTGAGAAAAGACATTTTTACTGTCCTGTCCATTTCACTGCATCACTGATTCTAGTTCTAGATTTGGATAGTGTGGTGGCCTCACACCTCTAGAGTTTTGGGGGCAATTTTTTCCTGCTCTCCCAGTGTCTGGAAAGGTCTTCTCTGAGTATTCTGAGTTTTGTCTCCAGTGTGACATATGAGATATGCATGCATTTCTTTAAATTATCATAAGATGAATTGCAAATCATCCAGGGTACATTTCCATTACTTCCTGGCATAGACTGCAGACCATAATCACTTGGATGGATGGATGGATGGAGGAATGATTACAGGTAACAAGTAATGACTGTTGTCAATAGAAATAAAGTAAAATGTACTTATTTTTTGTAACCAGAGAGGCTACTAGAGGAAACAGACTACTTACTCATTAGCTGCTGCTCACCCGCTTTGGAGCAATTAGCCAACACCACCTCAGTCCACTGGATCTCTCCTCTCAAGTTTAAAACAGATTCCTCTCATAGGGTTGCATATACATCCCCAAATCAGAAAAAGTTGGGACGGTATGTTAAATTAAAATCAAACTGAAAACAGTACTTTGTTAAATTATATTTG
>JAODKM010000039.1:5212798-5225677 GCA_026780845.1 Petrocephalus sullivani
TGTTTACATGTTTGATGACAAAAAGCCTTATGTTTATAAGTGACAGTTTTCCTGCATGTCATAAGCATTTCAATTAAGTTTAACATATTGAAAACTGATCTATTATAGTTATTCCTATGTTACTCCCTGCCCTAGTTTCTTTGGTTTTCCGAGTTCAATAAAGTACCGTTCTTGTCAGCCACAACGTGGATCGTTCATCCGTAACACAAAACAGTACACCAGACAGCGGTAGACACAGGGAATTAAATGCGTTTGCCTGAGAGCCCCACCAGTAAGTGATATTCAAGAGAAAAAAGTAAGAAACAAATAATAAAATAGTATATAGAAATCACGAAACTATAAAGTATTTAAGAATTTTTTTCACATATCACACAATTTCGCAAGCACGTATACAAACATAATCGATTTTGAGACTGCATTAATTTGTTTCACTTGTAATTGCACCGCAAAGTCAGATTTACTTTCCTTCCACTAATTTCACAAATTAGATCATGTATTCTATAGATGTGTGTGCTTATGTAAAGAGGAACTCATCATTGTTTTTGCCGCTCGTTTTGTGGGTTCGCAGTTCCGTACAATTGCTGATCCACACCTTCACTGATCTTCGCGAAAAGAGGATAAGAAACCACTTTATTCCGAGGGAAGGGGGGGGGGGGGCATGTTAATGTCTCATTGTAAGTGCGGAGCTAAATTAAACATACCAGTTGACTGAGGAATATCAGGGAAGTGTACGATGATTGCTCATACTATAAACGGATTAAAATCTCAGCTATTGGTTTCTTCATGAGCGAGTCACCGTTAAACTTCTCGATTCCGAGGGGCATGCACCCCAGCCGGCCCATGATATTTGTTAAATTTCACTACCAGATCATTATTTAATTAACTTATTTTGGGTGACACTGAATCTTAGAGTTATTTTTAGGAGGACCCCCCTGCGAATATGGGGGGACTCAGGACCCCACAGATCCCCCTCAATTCGAATACTGTCTGCCACAGTGACCAAGGGACTGCATTACTGATGTGTAATGTTTCTACCACAATATCTCATGGAATGTTTATTTCAATGTCAACACAGAAAGTGACTGACCAGCCATGCAGTCCTGGACAAGCAGGGGAGAGCAAGAGCAGTTATAGTAAAGGTAGGACTGCAAACCATTGCATGGATCACGGGGTGGAGATGTTGTCACAATATGATTATTCTAAATCTGACATGGATCCAAGCATATTTGAGATTTTTGGGACAAACACGCAAACTGCATAAGCCAGGCTACCTCTTTATGATGTTCGAGAGCCAAGGAAGCCGGCTCTGTTGATTTAAGTAAATGACCTTAATACCTCATCCAGCAGTGCCTAAAAATAAGAAATGCAAATTATTTTGTCAAAAATTCGGGCAAGCAACTAAAATCATATAATAAGTGACACCGTGCCAATCTGGCTGTCCGTCACAGAGCTGAGCACAGCCACCAGCTGCCAGCAGCCTTGTGGGACCGGCGACGCGGAAGTGGCCGACGAGCTGCCCAGAGAGCCGACCTCCAGCAAGTCCTCTGTTTGTGCCATTCTGTAGTCCCCCCACCCCCCACAGAAAATGCTTTTCATTAACAGGATTCCTCATCAGCTGTCTTGTTGGATTTCACCTCATAACCACCCAGAAAATGATCCCTAGGCACTAATCTGGCCTCCTCCAGTACATCGCTGTGACCCCCCAGCCATCCCACTGCCCTGCTGAATTATACCCTCATGTCTGCAACTGGGCAGCTGTCTGATTTAAAAGCACTGCGTGTTGCTTTCAGGGTCACACACTTCCGTGTGTTTGCTTCATACACTAACTCAGCAGTGTTTTGTAATTAACATTTGTGGGTCTTCCTAGCGATAAACTGCTCATGTGTGCAGTGTCTGGTAGTAAAGTAGTTTTATGGAAATGTATTAGAGCTTTTGGTTGTTTTTTTTTTTCTTTTTTAACTACAGTGGAGATCGAAAGTTTGGGCACCCCAAGTAAAAATGTGTATTAATGTGCATAAAGAAGCCAAGGAAAAATGGAAACATTCCCAAAAGCCATCAAAATGCAGATGAGACATTCTTATAATATGTAAAAAAAAATTGGATTTTATTTCCACCATTTACACTTTCAAAATGCACATTTATGCACATTAATACACATTTTTACTTGGGGTGCCCAAACTTTCGATCTCCACTGTAAGCACAACAGTGAAGAACACGCAGACGTATGCACACATCAGGCATAGATTTAGACAAATTGTATGTCATATGATGATTTAATTTTTAGGTCAAAATCAGGTCAAAATGCTGACATTGCATTAGGACATAATTCTGTTACATATCTATCCATCCATCCATCATACATCCTCTTAGCCTGGTATGGGGCCTGAAGCCTATCCCAGGCAGCATAGGGCCCAGGGCTGGTATACACCATGGATAGGATGCCAGGGCATCACAGGGCACCTACACAACTGTGCTACTTATTATTTACACGCCTGTAAGAGTCAATTTCTGGGTTTTTTTCTTCATTATTTAGAAACATTACATCTCTGTGCTGACGGACAGGAATACAGTTCCTAGAGGAGACATGAGTGGGGAATTGAAAGGGCTTTCAGTGTGAAATAAGCCTTCAGTGAAAGTGGACTTGGTTGCTACCCCGCGTCAACCAGAAGACCACGTGTAATATCAATCTCGGCCAGTAGAGGGCAGCAAACTGCTGAGCTGGGGGCACACGCGGCCTTAATAGTGTCGTTGGTTAAAATTTCAAGTTTCAAAATGTTATTGTCATGATGGATCTGCTTTCTTTATGACTATATTAACTGAAACTGTACAATAAATAAATAAATATATACAAATAATCAGGCTTGATGTGCAGATGTGACAGGCGCCGCGTTGTAAAAACAGAGTTATCTTTATTACAGTAATTTCCTGCTGTGTGTGTGTGTGTGTGTTTTCTGATTTTTATAACGAGAGAGATGTTTTCACTTATTTCCACTCATGCGGGCGCAAGCGGTGTGGTCTGGAAACTAAAGATGGTGTTTTAAAAATGTATTTATTATAACTCACAGGCTGGCAGCAAACTACAGACTCGCCAAATCTGAAATTTGTTATAAAACTATAGTTAAAACTTCGAACTACAAGCAGACGCCAGCTGACAAAATTAATAACTTAAACAGCCTGAATGATCAGACAAGGCAGCTTTTCGAAGTAAGTAAACCTTTTATGGAAGCCCGGGATCATTAAGTATACTGATATGATGTTGATTATAGAGTCCGACCTGGATTTAAGAGACTGGGGCAATTTTGAATCATTCTTTTAATCTAACAACAGTACAGGAAACTATCGTGGATAACGTCATATTGTATAATGAAAATTACAAGCTGACTTATAGGCACAAGTGATCGCTAAATGTTACTAGATCGCATAGGTACTTATTTTATTATGCAGCTGTATTATACACATGCAATGGTTATATTTCTACTACAAATTTTGTAGGTGACAGAACTCATGAAATCTCGGCTGTTCTATAAACTCTTGAATGCCTCTATCCATTAGCACTAGCTGTTTGCATACAGTCCATAACTGCCATCCAGCAATCTCCCTACAATTATCCAACACAGAGTCATGGAGAGGGGGAGGGGCCAGCATAGGGCGCAAGGCACGGGGCACGCGTGATATGTGTAATTTACAGTATGTGCTTAGAGGAGTTGCTCAGGGCAAAGGTGGAACATGCAAAGCACAGGAAGCCCCCACTCTCCCAGCCCTAAAAATGGTGTCACCGCAGATCATGACAGTGTCAGACGAGCCGTAGGTCTTGGGCCACAGCGTTCAGCCTATACATGCGAGCGTCTCACCTGCCGTGTACTGTGGGCTGCCGCTCCAACACCAGTCAGCAGTAAGACACTGTAATCAGAATGGGAATTCACGTTATTGGCCTGGTACAGCTGCACAAACTAGGAATGTGTTCTGACAGCACTGGGGCATGCATTCACAGGCAAGGCAGCAAATATGAAAAATAGCATAAGTAGAAATAAAATGTTAGAATAAAATGTAATAAGTGCAAACAGTGCAAAGCTGTATAATCACTATCATAAAATGTGCTACATAGAAATGTAAACTACAGTGTATATCAATTATGTAAACTGTATCAAAACTATATAAACTACATGAATATAAACTACATAAACTATAAACTAACTGAGAGGAAGAAGAGAAAGGCAGGCTACGTCCTCCATGGCTGTGCCCTGAATTAACACACCGGTTTCTAGATAATTAATCTATTCACAATGCATAAAGGGACTTCAAATTTTACCTGCCTACCTACCTACTTACTTACCTACTTACCTACCTACCTAAATACTCATTGGATTAGTAAAGCAGATGTTGAAACTTCGTGGATAATGTTGAATACAATAGAAATACTTTTAAAAATGTTTAATCTTTCTAGGTTAAAAATATATATAAAAACAGACATTAATGCCAAAGTAGATGCAGGCAGAACAATTTCACAGCCAGTGTATGAGTCAGATAGATGCTGTCAGCTGTTTTTTATCCATTTGTGGGAAACAGCTCTGCATAAGGATCTCGGTTGTTACTTACGCTCCCAGGATAGAGAGGATGACACATGCTGCATGCAATCAGCTTGCAGTTTCCGAAGTTCAGGAAGCAAAGTAAATCTTTACGACTTGACAGAGGCTTTGCAATGACGGGCAGCTGTCCCCAAAGAGAAGGTTCTTCAACCCCACTATGTGGTGTTGTATCAGAGTGTACAACTCTAACCTATAACAATACATCGGATACAACAGTGTCATATAAAGGAGGGTCAACAGATAAGAGGGTCAACAGCTGACTGGCTGCCTTGTAACAATGGCAAAGTACCTGTCAGGGCCCCAGCAAAGCCACTTTAATTCTGGGTGCTCTACAGCAGGGGTCTCACACTCCAGGCCTGGAGGGCCGGAGTCCTGTGTAGCTTAGTTCTTTCCCTGTTCCATCACAAATGATTGCGCTCAAGTGCTGTGTGGTAATTAGCTCAGTGAGTTGAATCAGGTGTGTTAAATGAGGGTAAACCCCAAAATGTGCAGGACTCCAGCCCTCCAGGACTGGACTTTGAGACCCCTGCTCTATAGCATCTTCACAAGGCCCTGGCACCCCGGTCACCGTGTTTTTCGGGATGAGACTCTGATCACAGTAACATCTGTATCTCCTTGAGAATTCCTGAACTGTCCCCCAGTGTTTTTTCCTGTACCACACAACCCCCCCCCCACTGGTCCACATCTGCATACAATTAACAGCCTCTTATCATCCTCTTAAGTATACAGGGCTGCTTGTGTCGGTCATGGCTCCTTCACGCTTAATTATTATTCCAGCTGTGTTTGTATTTCCACCAGGAACGCCACATATCAGATTAACCCTGACATCAGGAGCTCATCTTCTCCAAGGGGATTTGGGACATCGAGGAATTATGGGGATGGGTTTTACTGTTTGACAAACGCGTTTCATGTCCAAAACACATGCAGTAAGAGAATGCGGTGATGGCAATGCAGATACACGGCACCCCGACGGCCGAGCCGGTGCCCAGTGCCGGCGGTGATGGCGACGCAGATACACGGCACCCCGGCGGCCGAGCCGGTGCCCAGTGCCGGCGGTGATGGCGATGCAGATACACGGCACCCTGACGGCCGGGCCGGTGCCCAGTGCTGGATCACTGACACCTTTACTTGTAGGATTCTGCCACGCCAGAGTATCCCAGGTTATCTCAGCCTATGGGGTGACTGTGTTGCCCTTTCTGGGAGCATGCTCTACAGCAGTGTTTCCCAATCTAGTCCTCGGGGACCCACAGACAGTACCAGGAGCCAGGAGGGAGCAAAAATGTGGACCGTCTGACAGGGAGTTGAACAAAAACACGGACTGACTGTGGGTCCCTGAGGACTGGATTGGGAAACATTACTCCAGAGTCATTGCCCTCGACCTTTGAATGGGGGGGGGGGGGGGGGGGGCTTGAGCAGTTCGCAGTGTATAGTTACTATGGTTATGACTGCCTGATGGGAAAAACAGTGAAGGAGTGACCCCAGCATCCTTGCAAAGGTCCCATTTTTCTGCATGCCTCATTCGCACAGATGCCGTGGAGTTTGGACTGGGTTTGGTTTGTCTGATCCATTTACCTTCCCATCCCACAGCCACTCTGCTCGCCTGCGCTGTGCAGACACGCCCAAACGTACGCAGCCGCCTACATAAGGCCTCACACCCTTCAGGAACCAAGCACAGAACAAAACACTAACCTGTCTTCCCTGGGGTCCCCAGTGCATCTGAGCTTTTGCAGACCGGTCAAGTCTCACGCATTTAGAATGATTCTCCTGCATTCCTGCAGGCCCCTTGTTTTTTCAGGCATCCATGTTTAAATTTCAGCTTAAGAAAATTAAGTTTTACTGTTTTAGCACATTTCTCTATTACGGCTATACACCGCAGGAAGAGTCATCTACCGGTTAAACTTTACAACATTTCTCCCGCCTAATTCTGGCCAATCACGGCTGTTTGCTGTTGAATATACTGTAAGCCCATTCTTGGTTGATTAACTGATAACCTTAGCTCTTAGTGTTTGTATAGAAGTACAGTGGTAATTATTGTTTTTTTGTTCAAAGGGCCAAATCTTGCTTGAACAGTCCCATGGAAATCAAATACTGAAAGTCAGTCTTTTAATCAAAAGCAAGTTTGCAAACAATAATAGCATGCAATTACTGCATGCAACCTTTAAATGTTTTGCTGATATGTAATTAAAATAATAAATCAATTCATGCTTGAGAATTGTGTATCTTTTGTCTTGAAAATGGCATATGGAATACACTGAAAAAATGGCCTGAAATCAAACCAGTTTGAAAGAAAAGCCTTCAGAAATAGAAAATATTTGGAAATTTCAGTAGCTTCAGCATGGCAACCTCCCCTGCCAGAAAAGTACATTTTCCAGCAAAATTGACCCAGTCCTCCAGCAAACTGGCACAACCCCGGGCCTTTGGCAGGTCTGCTTTTCCAAGAAATGTTCTTACTTGATGTGACTAAGCCAATTTAAGGGCAAAACACACCAAAGACAATTTCGCAAATACAGAGGCTTCAGCAGATCTTCCAAATCCAAACATCTTGACTGCAATATTTTTGTTTTATTTTCTTTTACAGTGAAACAGTTATGTGTTCAATGAACTGTAATCGATTACTGCAAAACATATGGGACCAAAGCCTGTCCATAGCTATAGACGCAGCCTGCGGAGAAAGCCACGTCCTCTCTGTCGGACAGCAGTGGGGGTTAAACAAGAAATATGTATTTCTTGGCTGTTGATTATAGAATAAGTAAAAAAAGTTATTTATGAATACATAATAAGTATTGTTAATGGAAATCAAGCGAGGCATCAAAATACCCCAAATGATATGTGACCCTCTGGCTCCCTGCGCCCTTTCCCTACGTGCCAAGACCTGCTCCCTTTAATTGTCTACATCTGTATGCGGTCCTGAAAAAATACTGATATACCAAAAACCTTCACGACCCCCGGTATTTATGAACTGTAGGGCTTCTCCAGTTGCAGATTTACCACCGCTTTTTTCTGAGTTTTGCGTATTCTGGGCACCTTCACAAACAGGACTTCCCCAACCCGAACAAGCACCGCGTTTGTGTAATATCACGATATATTTGTTTACCCCTGGGGCTGTCAACAACTAGGGGTCGACAGCTAGAATCCCAGTCCAGTACATTTCACATTAACATTTCATTATTACATTTCAAACAGAAACTCCAGGGGTGGGGCTGTAGCCTACTATAGAAAGATCGAATGGCTTAAATTACGCACTCGTAATGCATAAACCAGCATTACAAAAAAAAAACTTTTTTGACAGTAATGCACAGCATGACACAATACGGTAGGAGTAATCTCCATAGTGAGGGCTGGGTAGCTTAGTTCCAAATGTGGGCAGCGCATATTTGTACCGTGATGAAAACGTTTAAACAGAAGAATCAATATCGATCCGTATGCGTCTGAATATTATAGGCCCACTTCTTTATTCAATAATCGGGACCCCCCAAAGACCACATGTCAGTTTTACCGTCGGCGCATCTATGAATGGCCCGCACACGAGAAGCTTATAAAGAGTGTTTTTTAATGCATGCAGTCAGGTTTGGGTTGCATTTACAGATTTAATTTATAGTTTAATGTTCGACAGCGAACACTCCCCCCCCTCCCTCAGACAGAGCGCTGAAGTTTTATTCCCGAGTGCAGCGCTGCACAGCCGCGGCTGCCTCTTCTCCTGGCCGCAGAAACGGAAGATCTCGTTCTCATGTAACTCCCCACCCCTCAGACTTCTCGGCGCTATCTTGCAGACCATATCCTTCTCCTTTCCCCATCCCGAGCATGCTTTCTCCTGCGCCTCTTCGCCGGTAGCACTGCCTCGGCACGGCCGCACGGAGCCGCGTCTGCCCTCCTTTCCATGCCATGTCTCCTGGATGTCTCCGGCTTCTCCCCCTCCTGCTGCTGCCCTTCGCCGAATCGGCTGCGCCCCGCGTCGGCCCCCTTCGCTCGGACGGCTTCCACTTTCCCGACCCAGATCAAGGTGCGTGATTTTAGTGATTTTTTTTCCAAGTTAATTATAGGCAATAATCTGCTCTCCCTCCCCCCAGTGTCTTCTCCTTGTTGGTTACGAGTGCTTGCTTTAATGACTGTAATGTTCGCTTACACTTTTTGAAAGCAAATAAGTAATTAAAACAGATGCCAACGCAGTTAGATCCCTTATTTCGCATGGCTCGGTTTGGTGCACGGGAACTGCTGGGCACGCGCACTTTTCAGCTTATTAATACAATAACTTACGGTGACCAGATATATATATATAATCCATGTCATCCCGGACACTTTGAGCTAGGACAGGATTTGCAAACTACCGTTTCAGTCAATGGGGCCTGGATGTTAACGCGAAACGGATGGATGAGTCTTTCAATCAAGGAGACAAACCAGACAAAGCACAAGAAGAACTGGACTATCTAGCCGAGCACAGGAGCCTTTCGGGTATAAAGTAGTTTGTAAAACCTGAAGTAGCTCAAAGTGTCCAGGATGACATGGATTATCTGGTCACCCTAAATAATTTGACTTTTCTACTAGCCCGACATGGCATTCCTGGTGTAAACCAAGGCTGTCTAACACAAAGCGAGGAGGGAAAACTGCTTGATGCCGGGAATCGGAATCGGGATTGAGGAGGCGGTACCCAGATATAAATTAACGGGTTTACAATGAACAAAAGCCAGGGACAGTATGCTATGTCTCTCCCAGATCACGCTGTTGGTGCTGAGTGGATCCCTCATAGCCGCTCACATGGCCTCTGATCTGTGGCTGGATTCATCTGCTTCACCCTATGATGAACCAATGCCAAAAAAGTGACCTAAAAATTAGGTCAGGCACCAACACTGAGCAGGGTTTATAGTGTGCTGTCAATCACCACCTTGTTCCGCCCACCAAGAGGCAGCAAATTAATTGATTGGACATCCAAGTGGTGACTGACAGCACATGTATCCACAACCATACTTGGGGCTTGAGGCCACATCTATGTGATCTGCAGCCTACACCTCTGACTGTGTTCCAGCAAAGTCGAATTGTCTGCAGGCTTTAGGGCTGACTAGGTAGTTTTCAAGTCTTAATCAGTGGCAAGTTGTTTTGGAAGGTAATGTCCCTGAAGTAGATAACCTTGTTACATTTAACTAGTGCTGTTTTAATCCTCTGTGTAGAGCAGTGATGATAATTTATGATAATTTGGCTGTGGTAAAACTGAAGGCACATTTCTGTGAGATTGACCTAAACCACAGTTGTATATAGTTTATTCATTTTAAAAGGAATGTGGAATACAGTTACCATATCTGTGTACACTCAAGTACACGAAGCCAGAGGCTCTAGAGGCCAATTGTTCCTGTTTATGAATGGATAATGTGTCTGTAGGCTAGTAACTTCTGATCCAGGCTAAACTAACCATGAGTAATTGTGGGGATGTATTGGACTGGATCTGTGGCCTAGATTTGTGAATGGAATCGTGATAATTATTGGTCTAATTTTAGATCCTTCTGAGGGTTCTGCATTGGGATCTTAAGAAGATCTTTTGATGAAAGATGTGATTTTAGATACCAGTATTGGCTTCACTCATAATGATAAAATGGGTGGTGGACACTGTGAAATCAGTGAACCTTCATTTGAAGTTTTTCTCCTTGATTCGCAGGTGACTTCATCCGCTCTCAGCCTGAATTCTCGGTGGTCCGTCCGAGGAGGGTCAGCCAAGATGGGCAGTTTATCTCTTTTTTACTGACACATCACATTGGACGCAGGCGGAACAAGCGAGACTTGGAGCCATTTGAAAAGTATGTTTACTATGCGATTGCCTTCAGGGGCCGGGATTTGACCTTTAACCTCACCATCAACAACCATTTGCTCGCAAATGAATATGTGCTGGAGAGGAGATCTGGGGCCTCGAACGTGACGCTGAGGCAGCAGGCGTCCAGGGAGAATGCCTGTCACCTTATTGGCAGCGTGATGAACTCCAGTTTTGAAGGGGCTGCAGCCATAAGCACCTGTAAGGGATTGGTAAGGATATTTTGTTTTGTTTAGGGCCTTTGCTGGCTTTCCATTGCCTTTTAACACACTGGCATAGAATGGGTTTTTTGACCTTCCTATGCTGTCAATAATGAACAGGCAAACGAGCTGGACAGCCTCGTTATTTTGACAGGGTAGTTCATTCTGCATGGTCAAAAACAGGCTGCAAAAACAGTAATGATAATGTTATCTTTTAGGGCTCTCCCACCTCTACTCCCCTGGACAAATAACTCCTTCATACGCCCGTGTTCATCCTTATTTCCTCTTCTTTGTCATGGTCCATTTCTTCTCCTCATTTACAACATCTGTGAGGAAATCTTTTCTTTATGGTAATCTCGCAGAGGTGCATATCTCACGTCCAGAAAGTAGAAATCCAGACCAAGTTTTTGTTTCAACCTACCAGTTGAGCATAAACAGTCACAGTCACAAAGTACTCAAATGGTTGGTTGAAAGTAAACCTTGGTCTGGATTTTTACTTTCGGGACCTGAAATGGCCACCTCTGGTAATCTTCGCAGCTATTTTCTGTTGTTCCCTCCTTAGCCAGGCTTAATTCATACCCGAGTGAGGTTTCCCCCGTTTCTGTTTATATTTCCCATGGTTGTTATGTTTTGCTAATGAACCAGACTTTCTAACCACCCCACATATTTGTTTTATCGGCATGGGGCCTGTGGCTGTGGGGAATGAAGACCCTTGGACCATGAGTCAAACAAAGCTGACGCCACTCATCTTATTAATGGGGATTTGTGTCAGAATGTCTGAAGCCTACAGGGGAGAATTTACCACACTAATTTACAACAACTAAATGCATCTTCAAAACATTTGATTTTTTTTTTGTGCCACTTGTGTTAAAGATCCACGGATCTTATGTGTGTGTTTATAATAACATTTTGGAAATGGCAATGGTTAAATGGATATGCATTATAACTCATGCAGTACAGAAGTGTAATGGTGCATTATGGTGCAACGTGAGGAGTTCTAACTGCAGTTACTGCTGTCGCTGTGAAGCACTAAACATCACACTTGCATTCTAAAGCTAGATCAGACTGCATGCTTTGATGTGACTTCTGTCATAATTCAAACCCCATATTTAGCTCTTTGAAGTCCTCTGGCTTTCCGAGTGCTTCCTGATTCGCGGCAGGAAGGACATGTGACAGAACTCTTTCCACGTGTGGCCCTGTCAGACAATGGCCGTTTGTTCCGGCGTGCTGCGCTGACGGTCTGCTGGAGATTAGCCGAGGCCTGACTCTCAGCGGCGCTGGCAGTTCCCAATCCCCCTATGGATCCCTTGAAGGCACTGTTACTGCGGTTGAGCTGACATGTACTGGCTGACCTAATGTCGTTCCCCCCTGGGGGCCAAAAAGGCACCCATTCTTCTCCCATCCTGAGTTCTGGGCCTGTTCTGTGGTCAGTGCTGGGTCTGGAGCAAAAAAATTGAGTCTTTAATTAGTGAGGAAGCACGATCCTCGCCACCATGTGGCAGCTACCGGCTGATTGACTTCCTCCTTGTTAATATGAGGGTGCTAGGCACCCTTAGGCACCCTTGTAAATCTGGGTTTGTCTGTGCTCAGGCACCTTTACCAATAAGGCACTCTTGCAAATTTATGGTGAAGGCTCTTCCAGTCAGTTCCCCTCGCTGTCTGTCTGTGTGTTTGATGGTGGGCCGTGCCTCTTCAGAGCAGCCAAATCCCTGGGTGTTCCAGCAACGCCCTTCGCTACACTTCTGCATTGCCTCAAGGGACCCCAGTTAAAAGTCGATAATCTCATTGCCGTAAAACACTGCTTTTGCAAAAAACCAAATAGTTATGAACTTGGCTGCTGTTCCTGTCAGGAGCATTTTGCAAAGTCTGGTAGCTAGTTACATACCCTGAAGAGATGGTGGCCTTTCTCCTGCAGGTCTGCAGTGTCGGCAGAGGAATGCCCCTCCTGCCCCGTCATGTAGTCTGCCCCCCCGGCTCACTCGCACTCCCTCCATTCCCTTCACCACTGACAGTGTTTGCAGTGTTTTCCCAGTAAATGTTTGCAGTGGCAGTGCCGCAGCTACGGCGGCATAAAGGGAATGCAGTGGCAGTGCCGCAGCTACGGCGGCATAAAGGGACTGCAGTGGCAGTGCCGCAGCTACGACGGCATAAAAGGACTGCAGTGGCAGTCCTACAGCGGTATAAAGGGACTGCAGTGGCAGTGTTGCAGCATAAAGACACTACAGTGGCAGTGCCGCAGCTACGGCGGCATAAAGGGACTGCAGTGGCAGTGCCGCAGCTACGACGGCATAAAAGGACT
>JAODKM010000039.1:5236872-5255598 GCA_026780845.1 Petrocephalus sullivani
TCAGCAGTGGGCATGGCTTATGTGGCCAGTGCCTGTAATTACTGTGGGTGTCCCAACACTTTTCTCCATGTGGTGTATTTCATTGAAAGGAGAGACCCCATTTACTAACACAATTTAATTTACTGACACATTTTGTTTGACTCTGAATACTATAATACTAGAGGACTCACCAGTGTTGGTTGTTGAGCATTTTTAGAGAAGTGGTGTACCCAGGCACATTTTAACTGCATGCCCACCCTCAGCACTGGTTTGTGTTTCTAAAAACACTGTTAACTAGGGTGACTAAATCAGGGAGGACGCTTTGAGCTACTTCAGGTTTTACAAAATACAGTACTTTAAACCAGAAAGGCTCCTGTGCTCGGCTAAATAGTTCAGTTTTTCTTGCACATTGACTGGTTTGTTTCCTTGATTGAAAAACTCATCCAGCTGTTTCACATTAACATCAGTGACACGTGCATGATTATAGGAGACTGACCAATCAGCACACAGCAAGAATGCAGCGCTTAAGTGAAATCCAGGTCATTTTAATTGAAATAGTAGTTTAGAAATCCTGTCACTGTTAAACACTGTTAAAAAAAGTACCAATTTGTACCTTTGAGGGTACTATTATTTGTTATTGGGGCTGTACCCTCAAGGGTCTGCCAACTGTTCCCTAACTGTAGGTAAATGTACCATTTAAGGTACAGAAATGGACTTTGAAGATCATATTTGTACCATTGGGGGTACATTCGTGTTGTTTTTGTACCTTGGGGTGGTTGTGCCTTTTGTCTGACTGTTGCTCAGAGTGTCCTCCTGACATGGGCTGTCTGGGCACCCTACTGTTAACTACATCTGTCTTCAGTGACATGGACAGCAAGGCTTCTCAGACAGTAACTGTAGCCTCAGCTGTGGACATCTCATGCCCAGGTGTTCCAGTGGTTGCTCTGGTCATGTCCAGTTACACGGGTATTTGGAAGACACTATAAAAACGGAAATGAACTTTGTGGGAATTTCATTACGCGACTAATGTTGGACGTGCCAAATAAATGCAGTTTTGGGATCCAGCACGACGGCCAGGGGAACGACTGTGAGCCGGCGGGGCCGCACCCCTACATCATGTCCCGCCAGCTGCAGTACGACACCTCGCCCCTCACCTGGTCTCCCTGCAGCCGGGAGTCCATCACGCGCTTCCTGGAGTGAGTGACTCCCTTCTCCGTGTCTTACTCGCCTCCCTCATCTCCCTCCCGCACCGCTGCTCCCGCTGGAGCATCCACACTTTGCTTAGGTGGAGTTTAGCTTTTTTGTGTTTGGGATTATCCTGAGGAACCTTTAGGGTCCTTTCTTTGTGCTGCTAGAAGTGTTTCTTTTTCATTGTGCTCACTTTTGTGGGATCCGCTCACTCAGCTGGTCTCCTTCTAGGCTTTTAGTGACCTGGCTTCTTGCCTTCAAGTGTCCCTGGAATTTTGGCCAGATTCGGCTCCCAGGGGGGCACACTAATGACACCCATGTGAAACTAGCCGTACCCCAGTTAGCTTGACCTAGAATCTGAAGCCAGATTTAGGTCACCCATCTGTCCGTATCCAATACCTACAGTACTTATCCAGTCATGCTCATGGATGACGGCAAATTCCCCGAGCAGGACTGCAGGCCATAATAGGTACTGTGTTAAGTGCGATTCACTTTTAATTTGATAACAGGACAATAAACATCACCACTAGCTCAGCAGTTTTTTTGTCCATTATTGAAGTGCATGACGCTGCCAGCATCATTCTCAGTTGGCAGATCCTTTGAGGAGGAGTGGGCGATTCTGCTGGCTTTGCTGTGTCGCTTTATTAGTCAGCACCCTTGTGTCTCTGGGTCCTTTCTAACTCCCCAGTGCATTCTATACGCCTCCCCCCCATCTCCTCCTCATCTCCTGCGTCTCTCTCTGATGACTCATAGTCGCGGTTGGGGTTCATGCCTGGATGATCGGCCATCCAAGACGGACCTCAGCACGTCTTTGGAGGCCCCGGGGGTGAGGTACACCATCCAGCACCAGTGCCAACTGCAATATGGCCCCAATGCCACCTCCTGCCCCCAAGTTGAGGTAAGGGATCAGAACCTGGTACTGATAGGCCTATTTTGGCCGTTTTGTTGTTTATCCAGTTTAGTTGTTCGTCCTGTTTACCTATTTAGCCAATTTAGCCATTTTAACAGTTTGCCCTGTTCCTCCTCTTCAGGCAGTTTACCTTCATAGGCCTGTTCTCCCTGATCTTCCTGCTATTTGGGAAATGTATCCATTTAGACTATTTACCTCGCTTCCCTAGCCTGGTCATCCTTTTTTAGGACACATTGAAATTAAAACTCTCTTGCATCAAACCACAAAAAGTGGGCAAAATGCCAAAACCCCCCCCAAACATTGTGATGGAAGGAGGCCTTTTGGCCTAAGACGTCTGACTCTGTGCCCAGATTGTTCTGCGGAGCCTTGTGAGTCATTCGCAGATGTGTGGTAGCGGATGCAGGCGCGGGGGAGAAGGGAGCTTTCAGGCGTCCTGTGTGTTTCCCCTGCCGTATAGCCAAAGTATGTAACGCTTCTGCCTTCTCCTATTGACTCTCAGTCTGCGCAGCGGGTCTGCGCGGCGGTTTGTGCCGCCTGTCCTCGTGGCGGGTCTGCGCGGCTGGTCTGCGCGGCCGGTCTGCGCGGCGGTTTGTGCCGCCTGTCTTCGTGGCGGGTCTGCGCGGCGGGTCTGCTTCTCTTCGTGATTTATGTGTCCAGCTGTAAACATTTATGTCAGATTTGTTTGTCTTCAGCTTCAATGCACAGTGTTTCAAAACAAATGAGAACAAACACACAGTGGATATCGGCGGCACATCCGGCTAGAGCCGACACCGACCCAATGGCCTATGGCGCTATCGGTATCGGGCCGACCCCGGCAAGGAGAAGGGGTGCACTGAGGGGGATTTTCCATCAGCTATGGGTCTAGCCTGAAAAATCACGAAAATGTTTGCAGCCTCAGCGTGACATACCATGACCAGATGTGGGGGTCACATGGTGGCTAGGCTCAGCAACGCACGCGTGCCGGAGCTGTCATGCCGGCCGTGTGGAAATACAGCGCCCTGTATTTTACGCTGAAGGAAGGGAAAAGCCAAACTGCAGACAGCAATGCATGTAAGGCTACTGTGGATTCTTCTTAAGTCTGACCACAGTGACATTTATACAGGCTTCAGATTGCATTCTTTCTAAAGTTTGCCTAATTGCTACTTAAAAGTTTTATCTGTGCTCCATTGTATATTTTTCAGTGGAGACTTTTTGACTAGAAATGGTTAGTTGTGGTACACAGTGATATTTTTAAGATTGATTTCATTATTATTATATTTTATATATATTATATTTTATATTATTATTATTATGACATTATTATGTTTAATTTGGCAAAAGATGACAATTTGCACTTTAAGAAATGTTTCTTTTCTTTTTGTGAAAGTTGTTACTGAATAAGACAATAACGGACGTATAAATTATGATGGCTGTGGATTGCTACCTGTAGCATAGTGGTGTAGCTTTTGTTTGTTTTCCTATATTTGACAATGACACTATAATGCCTAAATGCAGAGGCTTTGCCATATTAATACAATATCTCATTTAATGCTTAGTAGGCCTAGTTGATAAAGAGGAAAAAAAACGGCTTTGTATCTGTATTGGCAGATACTCCAAATTTTAATATCGGTGTTGTAAAAATTTATTTCACGCCATTGCTGCATCTGATCCAGTCTGTGCTCCATGTGTGAGGCACAGACCATGAACATATTCTGCAGAGCCCAGAACACAGCGCTGAATGTTTGTCATCTGCAGAACATTTGCCAGATCCTGTGGTGCTCTGTGAACGGCTCCTGTCGATCCAAGATGGACGCTCCGGCGGATGGGACCAGATGTGGACCGAACAAGGTACACTGTTGTTCTTCATAGTGTGGGGGGAGGGGGGGAATTTATATTATTTTTAACCCATGCCATGTGCATTTCATGGGTTTATTCTGCTTTTTAATCTGAAGGTACCTGAGTACATCTATCATCTAGCCACATATCCTGGCCCGGGTCACAGGGAGCCTGGAGCCTATCCCAAGTAGCACAGGACATAAGGCAGAGGTGCACATTAGACCAGGATAACTGGTTGGATTTAAGGTAGTTGGGCTAAATGTAAGTGAACAAAGAGAGTCAATTTCAGCTGGGGTACCTTAAATCCAACAATTTATCCAGCTAAGCTAGAAATATGGCTTTATGATACTGGCTCTTAGGTGTTTCATACTTTAATTTACAGTGAGATCTGCTTCTGCATAGACAATAATTTGGGGAGCTATATGTTTGATATAGTGGAGGGGAGACAGGTGATGGTGGTAAAAGTTGTCAACCAGGGGGTGGCCAGAGTAAAATTAATCAGACTTCTAATGAGTATTATGTAATCTACTCATAGGTTTCCTGTGGGCTACTAGCAGCTTGCAGCTGATGACCCCCACCCTGGACACAGATAGAGTAATACACTATTAAGCACTTAATGATGCTAGTTAGCCTGACAGCTCAGCATGTGGAGAACATGCAAGCTCTCACACAAAGCAGACGTGGGATTTGAATCCTCGACCCTAGAGCTCAGGCAACAGTGGCACCCCCTGAGCCACTGCATGCAGGAGGTGTTTGTGGTTAAAACGATTCATCTGTTTTGCTGGATTTCCCAGGGTTTGAAATAGTGTTTTGCTCACACATGTGTAAAAGTGAGGCCCACATGGACAGTTCTAATCATTTATGTTGCCCTGTTAAATGATGATTGGTGGTTGGTAGTATGGAAAGAGACTATTGGCTGTATGTGTCATGTGAGGCTTAACTGGCAGAAACTCTCCCTGTGTCCCCATGCAGTGGTGCATCTCTGGAGAGTGTGTGATGGTAGGCAAGCTCCCCGATACGGTGAATGGCGCATGGGGTTCATGGAGCTCCTGGTCTCACTGCTCCCGCACCTGTGGGGCTGGGATTCAGTCCGCTCAGAGAGAATGCAACCGCCCCAAGTGAGTGCCCCCCCATGCTCTTTCTGTGCATACAGACAGAAACTGTATAGTTAATGTGCATCTACATCACTCAGGGTTGTGTATTTCAGTGTTTTTCAATGCAGTCTATCTGGAACTCTGGAACCCAGCTCCCAGTAGACCTATACCAGGTATTCGGTGTACTTAATTGTGTGCTGGGAGGCAAAAATGTTGACTGTCTGATGGTTTCTGATGGCCTAGGTCATCTCAGATATGTTTCAGGTGTGTGGAAGCATGCTGAAGTGTTCTCTGAGCTGCACTCCAGTCATTCAGGGGTTTTTTAAAGTTATTAAAGGTTATTCAGGGCCACAGAGAGAAAATATGATGGATTTATGGCTTGAGTAAATGTGTGTAGATAGCTACTCCACCCCATCCACCCCCCCGAGTAAGCAGCTGGTTTGGTGCAGTCATGTCTATAAATCTCCCCAGCTGGGACTGACCTGCTGCTGGCCTGCTGTGGTGTGTTGCTGCATGCTGGTGTTATATGGTACATCAATGATCAGGCCCCGCCCCTCTCCACATAGACCACACCCCTCATCATACTGGCTCCTCCCACCATAATTAGCTGCACTGAAGACATTGTCAGCGTGGTGTAATCAATTAGCATTAATTATGCTGACAGGAGCATGATGACAGCAGCCAGTCAATTACTGGGAGACCTGAAAATTTAATAGAAGCATAGAAGTCAGTTACTGTGATGTTTTTATAGACCAGAATTTGGCGGGAAGTATTGCATGGGCGAGCGAAAGCGCTACCGTGTCTGCAACAGCAAGCGCTGTGCTCAGGAGCAGCCCACGTTCCGCGAGATGCAGTGCAGCGAGTTTGACACGGTCCCCTTCCAGAACCAGCTGCACCACTGGATCCCCATTATCAGTGTTGGTACGTCTCACACTTGCCTGTAAAACCTGACCCCCGGTCATGCGGTTTGCCCCGCACTCTGCTGCCTGCGTTCCCAGTGCTGAGATCAGTGCTGAGACCTTTTCATATGCCAGACTTTCATTTTTTGCTAATTACATCAGTGTTTATTTCCCTGCCTCGTTTCAGAGCAGTTTGTCACACTATAACCCCCCCATAAAATAGGCAAGACTGGTTGACTGCAGCCTTATACTAAGACTACTGAAATCACAATAAGGAAGCAATTAACGTACAGTAAAACAAAAATATAAAAACATACCAGTGCCTTTAGTAAGGCATAGAGAGACAGTAGTTTCCTTTAGATACAGTGATCTGTTAATCAGTGCTAAAATGAACATGTTCTTGGTTTAGCTGCATGTTAGTGACATGTTGATGGTCAATAAGAACAAACATAACTGAGATCCAGCAGAAGTGATCATGTATATTTAGTTTTTTCTCTCTTGGTCTCTCTGTATTCCATTACTTATCCTTCATTCCCATTTCATTATTCTATCATTTCTTCACTTCCCTTGTTTTCCTCCCTCCTTTTTTCCTTCCTGCCGGTTCTGCCCCCTACCCTGGACCCCAGCCTACCCCTGCGAGCTACACTGCCGGCCGGTGGACGATCAGTTCTCAGAGAAGATGCTGGACGCCGTGACGGACGGGACGCCGTGCTTCGTGCACAACAGCAGCCGGAGTGTGTGCATTAACGGCGTGTGTAAGGTAGCACGCTGGGGGGATCTTCACTCGCCATACACAGCTGTGGTTTAAAGACGGGTCCCGGACAGCAGACCAGCTTTGTGTGTGGAGGCGTCACGCTTATAAAGGGAAGGTTACCTTAAGAGGCCGAGTTGGGCATGTCAGTGTCAGTGATTGGCTGGACAAGGCTATAGGTGACGCCGTTGACGGGCCGCACCCTGAATATGCTTTTACTGGTAACCCAAATACGAGCTGACATGACCACATTCCACAGGAACATTGCTTGGGCTGTTTTAGGGGGCTTTGGCCTCCCCCACAAATAAATGTACATTAATTACTTTGAATAGTGTCTTCTCATTCATTTTCATTAAAATCTGATCCCCCCCCTAGTGAAAGTTTAGCCCCCCATCTCATAACCCTCACACAGAGCTCATACAGTGTATTATCATAAACATGTCCCTGTGTGCGGGTTATGTGTACTGTATATTGACAAAAAGTCCCCACAATGTAATAAAAACCTGTTATTTTGATCCTGTGTCCCCACAAGAAGAAACACAATTTTATAAAATTCAAAAAACTGAAAATGCTCAAAGCCTTGTATTTGTTTGGTTACTTTGGTTTCCTGCTTTGGTTAAGGTTAGGGCTGGGTAGGGGTTAAGGTTGTCATTGTTGGGATTGTGTTTTTTCCATAGAAATGAAGGGATGGTCCCCACAAAGATATGAATACAAATATGTCTCTGTGTGTGTGTGTCCAGGAGGTGGGCTGTGATTATGGCATCAACTCAAATGCCGTGGAAGACCGCTGTGGGGTGTGCCTGGGAGATGGCTCTTCCTGCCAGACCGTTCGGAAGAGCTTTGAGGAGGGGGAAGGCCATGGTGAGCCTGCCCCCCTGCCCCAAACACACTATCCTCCAGTTACTTTGCAATGTTCTGCACGGTTCTGCATTACTGCTCCTACTAATATGCCCCAGATACGAGCATCAATGAAAGGGACGCATGTCCGGCTAGAATTCTTTAGGAAGTTTGGGGATATTAGATAATCAATCAATCCATCCATCCATCCATCCATCCTTTCATCCACCCATCTTCTAACCACCTGTCCTGGTGAGGGTCACGGGGAGGCATGGAGCCCTCCCAGGAAGCTTAGGGCACAAGGCAGAGCCCCACCCTGGAGACCATGTGTTACATTATTGGTAAATAGAGTGTCCCACAAGCACTGTCTTCTGTCATGCGACTGAGCCCTTCGTTGTCTTTGATTTGCCCTTCCGTGATACATGTGGCCTCCAGGCTACGTGGACGTGGGACTGATCCCAGAGGGGGCACGGGACATCGTGGTGCAGGAAGTGGAGGAAGCCGCCAACTTCCTGGCGCTGAGGGGCCAGGACACGGAGGAGTATTACCTGAATGGGCGCTATATCATCCAGTGGAAGGGCGAGTACGAAGCAGGGGGGGCCACCTTCTACTATGAGAGGAGCGGCAACCTGGAGAACCTGACATCTCCGGGGCCCACGCGGGAGCCAGTCATGATCCAGGTACAGCGGCCTGCATCACAGGCACAGGTGCTACAGGTACACATCCGTACAGGCTCCGCCCCACAGGCACCAAAGGGGAGCACTGCGATAGGGAGGAACAGACTGGGGCACTGTTACCTCAGAATGAGCACCGGCCAGTAGCGGAGGAGCTCGGGGCTGGTGGGGCACCTGCCCCCGGGCTCATCCCAGCAGGAGGCCCACTGCAAAATCTACTGAGGTGACCCACCCAAGTGCCCCTGTTGATAACAGACTATCACGCAAAATAGTTTATCAGGACCCCCCCCCCAGTCGGCAAATTTTACATTCAGGGGGTGTTTTGGGTGAAATGGAATCTGGATTCAGGGTTGTGTTTTGGGTGAAATAGAATCTGGATTCAGGGTTGTGTTTTGGGTGAAATAGAATCTGAATTCAGGGGGTGTTTTGGGTGAAATGGAAATAGAATCTGAATTCAGGGGGTGTTTTGGGTGAAATGGAATCTGGATTCAGGGTTGTGTTTTGGGTGAAATAGAATCTGAATTCAGGGGGTGTTTTGGGTGAAATGGAATCTGGATTCAGGGTTGTGTTTTGGGTGACATGGAATCTGAATTCAGGGTTGTGTTTTCGGTGAAATAGAATCTGAATTCAGGGGGTGTTTTGGGTGAAATGGAAATAGAATCTGAATTCAGGGGGTGTTTTGGGTGAAATGGAATCTGGATTCAGGGTTGTGTTTTGGGTGAAATAGAATCTGAATTCAAGGGGTGTTTTGGGTGAAATGGAAATAGAATCTGAAGTCAGGTGGTGTTTTGGGTGAAATGGTGTTATACTGGTTCTGGATTTAGGTTGTTTTGCTTTCATCATCCAGCTTCTTTTCCAAGAGAAGAACCCGGGGATCAAGTACGAGTATACCATCCGAAAGAGCCGGCAGAGAGGCAATGAGATCCTGCCGCCGGAGTACAGGTGGAAGCACGGTGCCTGGACGGATTGCAGCACCACCTGTGGGGCAGGCGAGTGAAATGTGGCAAATCAGACCTGCAGCCTCATAAGCCGCCAGTTCCGCTGTCTGCTTTCTTCTTCTTCACCTGATAAATCAGATGGGTTTTGGACATACTGATTGTAAGGGATGGCCAGCTGATCCCAGCACAGCCTGTACAGCCGCGGCTTATGGGTGAAATTTACATTCATACGATGTATGTTCTTCATAAAGTCAGATGTTCTTTGTGACTAATACGACACAATATGAAATGCACTACAGATTTTAAAGAGCCTATTCCAAAAGTATGACAGACAAGGCCTTTTGAGAGAGTTAGTGGAATTCTGGCAAGAGCAAAGGACAAATTGGTATGAGCCCATTGGAAATGATTTACTCAAAAAGAACGACCTCCAACTGCATATTCTGGATGGCCTTGTGAGGGGGGCCTGGAACCTGTCCCAGGCGGAATGGGGTACAAGGTCAGGACGGGACGCCGATCTCAGAAAGACCTGCAGCTGCAAATGCCAAGTATGACCAAAATTAGGCATGCTGCTCACGATCTCCAGTGTCCCCTGTTCTCCTCTGGCTTTTCCTTTGGAGTCTTCTATGTTCCTTTTGGCCAATTCCAAATAACACGCATAAAAAGCCCAGTTTCTCGTTGGCCTGCTGAACGCCGTTTCCTGTCCCGGATCACAGGGGTCCAAAACCAGCCAGTCCGCTGCTTCGAGGCCGAGGCCGGCGTAGTGGAGGAGTCCCTCTGTGACCCCAAAACGCGGCCTGAAGACCGCCAGCGCAAGTGCAAGAAGATAGATTGTCCGGCTAGGTATGGCTCCCCCAGCTGTTCGGAAGTGGAATATTTATAGGTATCAATGCTTAGCTGATTCACTTATAAGAAGGGGGGCTGGATAGCTTGACCCCCCCCCGACTGCTAATTCTCTGCTTCACGCCCCCCCCCGCCCCAGGTGGTGGGTGGGGGCCTGGCAGCCATGCTCCGCCCCCTGCGGCCCGTCCGGCCTAAAGAAGCGCACGGTGCTGTGTGTGCGGACCGTAGCCTCGGAGGAGCGTGTGCTGCACCCCGGGGACTGCAGGCACCTGCTCAAACCCAAACCGGCCGTGCCCTGCAACCGTGATGTGCCATGCGGGTCCGAGTGGGTCGTGGGGCCTTGGAGCAAGGTGTTTAACACTCCACACTGCCTGCCACTTAACGCTACTCGGCTTCATTTAACATTATCGCTGCTCTTTATACAATGTGTCACTCAGTGATGCCTAACACGTAACACTGTATGACAATTAACACTTTAACACTCAGTGCTTCAGTGCATTTAATGCTACTTAAAACTCAACTACTTGTCATTCAATACTGTTTCGCACTTAACGCTCAACATTGTTTTTACTTCTTATCACTGACAATAAAAAACCCGACACTGCCCACCGCCAAGCATGCAAGCATTCTTCTGTTTACTCACAATGATGCCTTTTAATGCATAAAAACACTGAACACATTAATCGAAAACCAACATGACAATATTGTTTTTCTATCTGATCTCCAGTGACTGAAAGTAAATCAAATTCTTGAAATACACAAGAAGCATCCTTTAATTCACTCCTTTTTCCCCAAGTTACTTTAGCGATTTGTCCTCATGCCCTTTGTGCCCTTTGCCCCTCAGTGCTCCGCCTCCTGTGGGGGCGGGGTTAGGTCCCGCATGGTCACCTGCCGGACAGTGCCTGGGCGCCGCTGCCAGGCCTCCAGCAAGCCACGTTCCCACGCCCTGTGTGCGCTGCAGAGCTGCCCCTCCGCGCGGAGAAAGCCCCCCCCAGCTGGCAGGAGGGCCACTACTCACACCTCGGCCACCCTGGAGACAGAAACTGTCACCTCGGTGACTGCTGACCCCAGACTCCCGGCTAGCTCCACCGCGCAGAGCGCCAAGGACGATGAGCACCTGGCTGGGGGCCGGAACGCTAGCGTGGGTGACGGGCAGCTCCCCACGGCCCCGTCTGTCGCAGGGGGTGATGGGCACCTGGCTGGGGGCCGGAACGCCAACGCGGGCGACGGGCGGCTCCCCACGGCCCCGTCTGTCGCAGGGGGCGATGGGCACCTGGCTGGGGGCCGGAACGCCAGCGCGGGCGACGGGCGGCTCCCCACGGCCCCGTCTGTCGCAGTGGACGATGAAGGGAGCACAGACGGCTTCCTGTTTTTTGGCGACCAGCGTAATTTAGACTACGTCATTGAGGACTCCCCTTCAGATAGGAGGCGGGGCCCCTGGGGGCCAGCAGCCACTGTCCCCGACCCCCCCATGACGCCCCCTCCCTCGACACCTGCAGAAGCCTCTGCGTCTTCCTCATGGACAACCTCCTACAGCCCTGCCATGAAGTCGGGGACAACGTGGGGGCTGGACCCTACCCAGGCACCCCTGCCCAGCTCAGGGCCAACCGCAGAGGCACCAGAGACCTTACCTACCTCACCCCAGACGGCCCAGGATGCTGGGTTTGGCGGGACCTCAGGACCAGACAGCACTGCTAACCCTGCATCCAGCTACAACACTGTGCCTCCCGTTAACGTGGACATCTCCTGGGTGGTGGGCAACTGGAGTGAGGTAGGTGGAGATGGACTGTGGACTGCGTGGTCTGCTTATGGTGGGCAGCCACTGAGATCCACAGGACCTCATCCAGTTTAGTGAGGTCTGATGTGTTCTCACAAGGCTCAGTCTTATTCACCATGATAGACTACAGTGAATGGTGCGATGCTGTGTTGGTTAGGGCCCAGTGCCTGTGACCGGAAGGCTGTCGGGTTTAATCCCACGCCTAGCAGAGGGATGTTAGTGCAGGGCCCTTCATCAAAGCCCGGTGACCCAGCTTATTGATCCTTATTCGAATACTGCTTACATGCCTTTAGTATGTGAATGTCTGTGCTCTGCGATGGATTGGCCCCACATATAAGGGAGTCCCTGCCTTATGCACAGTGCTTTCTGTGATACGTTGCAAACCACATGTGTAGATTTAGGTCTGGACAATAGGGACATGTCCATGCCAGTTTCATGGGAGTACCATGTATGTTCAGGGGGGCAGGGAGTTCGGGACTTATTTGCTCTTTACCGATGTTGAAACCAAACCTATGCCATTTCTGCACACTCACCACGACCCTCTACTAGATAATAAGTAATGGAACATACTAAAGGATATAGGTGGCCGACTTGCTGTGAAATACCATGACATTTCCCTTCCGTGTCCTTTCCGTCTGGCCCTGGTGCAGTGCTCTACCTCCTGTGGCCTGGGGGCCATGTGGCGGACAGTTACCTGCAGATCCCCACAGGAGGCGCTCTGCTCAGACATCAGCAGACCCGACCCTGCCAGGAGGTGCCACCTCCGTCCCTGCGCTACCTGGCATAGCAGCGGCTGGAGCAAGGTGAGCGTGAGGAGTCCAAAAGGACCACTGGCACACTAGCTAAAGTACCACGAGACCGAAACGGCTGCAGCTTCAGATCTACAGACATGGTCACCATAGTGACTGTGAGCAAGTTATTTGCCCTGTTTTATTAAGGGACAAAGCAATAAAGTTTCAGTTTTCAACAGGTTTTGCTAATTATGTGTATAGTGCTATCGCTTGAAAGCAAACAAAATATGCATTGGCAACATCATAAAAGGGGAAAGTTTGCAAAGAAGATGTTTCAAGAGGAGGGTTTCCAACAGGTTAGATCCATTCGTGTGCCTTTGGGATGTTGTCTCATGTCCTGTAAGTATGGAACATTCCTCCTGATTTGAGAGAAGGGGCCCCTTAGGACAGAGGCTGCTGGGGCCCTGCTCCGGGGCCCATCTTCCCGCAGCTAAGGCCCCCCCCCTGCCCTCTGTCTTGCTCTCTTTCTGTCCTGCGTGTTTCTGCATGCCTACAGTGCCCGGAGGGATGTCACGGGGGCAGCAAGCAGCGTGACGTGTTATGTATGGACACGCAGAGGCAGCGCGTGCTGCGCCCCTACCACTGCCAGGCAGCAGGGCCCCGCCCCCCCAGCTCCGAGCCCTGCCTCTCGCCACCCTGCCAGGCCTGGCAGTTTTCTCCCTGGGGAAAGGTATGTTTGGTGCTAAATCCACTTAATGGTAATGTTTCAATACCCGGAAGCTCCCGTCGTGAGGACTTGAGAACATTGGAAAATGGCCTTTTATTTAGTTATTTAGTTGTGAACTGCAGAGTGGTGAGAGGTGTGTTTATGTGTGAGTATGTGTTTGTGTGAGCCCTGTGATGGACTGACATCCTGTCCAGGGTCTTCTCCCTCGTGCCCTATGCTGCCTGCCTCTGTCACCCTCACCAGGATATGCGGCTGGAAGATGGATGGATGGAAGTTTTTATGTGGTTTTTTTTGTAAATATTTCAGTGTCTGGCTCAGTGGGCTAAGCCTTTGTGCCTGTGATCGGAAGGTTTCTGGCTTGAACAGGATACTTTTGTCCTTGAGCCAGGCCCTAAACCCCCATCAATGAGTGTCATCATCATAAAATCATCATAAAATGCGAATTACTACTGGGGCTATGCTGAAATAAGATGAAAGTTTTTTTTAAATCTGAGTCACACCACACAGTTCATCTGCTCTACCCCGCCAGTGCTCAAAGAGGTGTGGTGAGGGCCAGCGGGAGCGCCTTGTGTACTGCCCAGAACCGGCCCACTGTGACCCAGCCCAGAGACCCAACAGCACTGAGCCGTGCAACCAGCACTCGTGCTTCCGGTGGCAGGCCGAGGCCTGGGAGGAGGTGAGAGGGCCAGTCCCAGTACAGACTGCTCTGCCTCATTTTATGCAGGCGCTATGAGGGCCAAGGTGCCACAAGGCCCAGGCAGGTCAGGTGACTGAATGATGTCACCCAGACTGAAGGTGAAAGTGAACAACATGCAGAAACTTGCCAAAAGTTCAAACTCCACAAAGATGCCAAATTAATTGAATATTTGCATTGTCATGGAGTGACCAGAGTATAAGTACTGGCTGGATATTTTTCAGAATGCTCAAATTAACAATAAAATTTCAAGATGTAATGAAATCGCTCAGAAGTAATCTAAAAAGACATTTTTGGTGGCCTGTAATTATCTTAACTAGACAGTAGTTACTTTGATGCAGTTTGTTTTAAAAGAAATGCAAATCATGTGATGTATGGAGGTAAATAACTGAATACAGCACATAAAAAAGGAGTTTAACTTTAAAGAAA
This sequence comes from Petrocephalus sullivani, assembly GCA_026780845.1. Classification (NCBI taxonomy): domain Eukaryota; kingdom Metazoa; phylum Chordata; class Actinopteri; order Osteoglossiformes; family Mormyridae; genus Petrocephalus; species Petrocephalus sullivani. The sequence goes on from JAODKM010000039.1 coordinate 5,251,156, forward strand.
CCATATCACAGGTAAAAGCTGAACCAATGATTCGTGTTGGATGGAATGCCAGTTATCAGTAGTGCCAGGTGTACATGAGCTCTGACAATCAGCACTTTTACTTTTCAGAGCAACACCAGGCAGCTAGCAGAGTTAAAGAGGCCGGGTCTGAGTTGCAGGTTCATGAGTTAAAAAGCTGCTAAATGATGTAAAGTGGTGAAAATCATGGCAGCACGAGGGACTGATGCTGTCCTGCTGGCCGGGGGGGGGGGACTCCTTGTTAAGGGCTTCTCATTCGTATATTGTTAGGCATTTTCAGTATTTAGGTACACCCACTGTATTTGTTAGTGTTTTTTTTTTCTTGTCGATTCTATGTACTTTTTTAAATGATTCCCAGTCCTGTGTTTTGTTGTTTGCTGATGCTGTCTGGGGGGTAATCGGACTGACAGGCTGCGGGCACTGTGTCTGTCACTGTGCTCGGTCGCCGGCTCAGTCCTGAGCGCTCTTGACGTGTGACTCCTTCACGGTGCCGTCTCCATCCTCGCTGCTCGCTCCGCATCGCCGTTGGCTTGTCGCGCTCTCTACGTCGGCGATGCCCATGTGACACTGGGTGGTCTTGGCTCTGCCCCGCACAGTGCTCCCTGAGCTGTGGGGGAGGGGTGCAGCACCGTGTGGTGACGTGCGTGCAGGAGGAGTCGGGAGGCGTGGAGAGCGGCCAGTGTGAACACGACAACCGGCCAGACACTTTCCAGAGGTGCAGCCCACAGAAATGCAAGACCGGCCTGGATAAGGCCCCGTTCGGAGGTATCCACGGCACCATTCATTCTTTGTCTGCTAAGCGCATGCGTTTATGAAAAAGGAACTTGCTAATTTATCCCAGTTGGTTTCCAAAATATTTACATTTATGTTTATTTAGAAGATGCCTTAGTGAAGCAAATAGCACATTACAAACTTACAGCTGTCATGGAGCCACCTAGGCATACAGGCAGCTAGGCTGAGCTTCCAGTCAGTGCCCAATTATGACTGTGAGCAGCGTCAGAGCAGGTGTTACGTGGCGCCTTTGGAACACAGCAAGAAGCTAAGACAACAACTCAAATCAGCAGACAAAGTGCAACACCAGGAGCATTCAGGGAACATGGAGTGGTCTTTGTTAGGAGAGGTACAGGCTAATAGAGGTACAGGCTAGTTGAGGTAAATATTGAATACTGAAGGATTTTACAGAACGACAGTTTCTGAGACTTTGAGGTATTGAAACCTCAGCTACCTTCTGCCCTAAAATGTATCTTCTCAGGTGAAAGTCTTTTCGCATGGAGATGCTGATATGTTCCCTCTTCTCTTCTGCAGTGCCCAGGTGTAGCAAGGACAGCATGTCCACACGATTCTGTGAAAAACTCAAATTCCTTGGTCGATGTTCCCTTGGCTCCATCCGGAAACAGTGCTGCATCACTTGTGGGGGTTAACTGTGATCACCCCACTGCCCCCACCAGTATAATACCTGTCATACTGGGACCCAGCAAGCGACTGAACCTCAGCAAACAACAGATAGGCCAGAGACACATGAGAGTCAGCAAACACCGGGGACGCAAACACACTAGGAGCACACCCAAAATGGAAATACACACAAGATAGAACAAATGCTTAAAAACACGATTACGGCGTATCTTCAGTCTGCGGTGGGTAGTGCTGAATGTGTACAGATTTTTATCATGCTATCAGTGTTACAGCCCCTCTGAGACATGAAGGCATTGCTGACACAATGAACCGAACACCTTGCTGCCGTGTGGTCCCATCCCTATCCCTACCTAGCTCTAAACTGGGACTTACTCCACCGGAGGAAAGAGACGTAACGGCCAGGCAGGTACCCAGAACATCCCGATGGTGCTTAATGCCAGTCTTACACTGTTCTGTTCAGTGACTTTCATTATGTGCTTCAATACTGGCAAATTATTTTTTAAATGATTTCTTTGATGAATTGGAAGAGAATTATGCATGCATGATCACTCTGTCACTGAAAAAGCCTTGGTGCTGGATTAGAATTAGTAAATTAGCTACATTTTTATTTTATTTTTTTTTACGGTGAAACCCACTGAGAGCTGTGTTGCGCCAAAGGAACACTTGCTGGTTGACTCCAGAAATATGTCTGTGTTTCACAGCGAAATGCAATATGGTTCAACTTTAGGCCTTGTCCACATGTATGTGTATATTTAAGAACTGTGATCTCCATCCACATAAAAACACTAAGACATGCTGGCAAGAGCATACCAAACCAACAGGTGCCAATATAACTCTAACCGTAAAACCATGCTGGCCAATCGGAAGCCCTATTACCAGTTCTGCTAGGCTAGAAACAGCTAATGTAAACAATGAATGGTGCAAACTCTGATGTTATAGTAGATAACAGCACACACTGATGTTTTCCCTGTTTACCTGTCGACGTTGAAAATGCAGTTTTATACAACTGAAAAGCCAAAAGGCATAGAAAAAGCGACTTTTTTAAAAATACCTGTGTCCGTGTGGACAAGGCCTTAGTGTTAGCATAGTGTTTGGTCTGAGTGTTGGTTGGGGATAGGATATTAATCAATAATAAAGCAAACACATTCAACTGTATTTCAAGGAATATGTATAAGGGTATTATAGCAGAATTTAAATTCAACAGGATATTCAGACTGCTACATAATTGTATGGTAAACACTTAAAATGTATGGTAAAAATACGAAGTCCAAAAACCACAAGAGATGAATTTCCTGCTGACTCCTTTAGAAGCAGGGCAGTGATTGTGAGAACATGGTGCTGTGGGATACTGTGTATTTATCCAAATACTTCAGGAACCTTGAGGTGTCCTCCACAGTCAGCATATGGATGTGTCTAAATTATCCTGTGTCTACTGTGACTCCAGTTAGGTATCTTTTGGCCTCTCTGACTGCCTGCTCTTATGGTTTGGCAGACATTTATATGTTTTAACCCATAGATAACTGAAGCAATCTAAGTTAATGACTGAGTACAGCGAAACCAAATATACACAGAAATGTTGGGGTTATGTTCATAATCTCCCCACTGCCCATTCCTCAGTCACAATTCCAAAGGACTCACTGTTTAAAAGGGCTCCTCTTTGTCATGTATGTTTTAATTGGTGTAGGGAATATGTTCAGAATAGACATGGGTCTGCTTGGATAATGTTTACAAGGAGGCTGACTGAAGTTTGCAATGTGAATTCTAAATGGCAATCGCTTGGCTGTATTTCATCCATTCATAAACGCAACCTCACGACTTTACTAAATGCAGGTAATTTTAATTAATGAAACTAGTCATGGTGCCAGCAAGACCAAATGAAAAATATTAAGCCAACAATGCTAGTGTAAATGTGGTCCCTAATTCAGAATGTTACTCTTTGGTCCTAATTTTGGCACACTGAGTGGTCTTTGGGCAAAGTGGTCATTCGTAAGATCTCAGTCTTTCACTTTTAAATCTGATTTCAAGTCACTTGACAAACTGTCTCAGTCAATAGTAAACTCGTGTACCAACCTTGTAGCCTTTGAGAACTGGAGTATAAATGGTGCAAATATATTGTACGTCCAATTGGGGTGACCCCAAAATGTTCTCATTTTTTGGTTTTGATTTGTTCTGAAATCAATGTGGCTGTTTAAACTGTGGTGCTAGCATTTCAGTTAACATCTGAATGTGCGCGAGGTGTTGCTGGTCATCACTCTCAGGCCTTGATAATAGGTCTAAATATTTGATAATGTACGTGACTGACACTCCCTGTACCTCGAATATCTGCATTAATAAATGCCGTTATTGACTGTGTGCCTCGTCCTTCACTTTACACTGGTCTTCTCAAGTAACTAAGAAAATAACATCCAGCCTTTCTTATCATAAGCATCAAAAACTCTAAATCAATTTACAGATTGGGAAATCGCCAAATTAAATTGTCACTATCTATTATAATTATTCATTCAGTAGTCTTGCGGATGTTAATTCTTTTCCTTTGGACATTTAAGTTCTCCAGGAGACTGATCAATAAAATCTCGCGATATTGCGACGTCACGTGAGCGGGAAGTCCAAAAAGAAAATAAAACGCCGTGGCAACGCGAGCGCTGGCAGTTCGCCTTTATTTATTAGTGATATTAATATATTACGTATTATTGGCAAGTGACAGCAAAACATATCTTATATTTACAGGATCGCATCGCGTGCACGAGTCACATTAGGTAGCAAGCTTGCGATTTCTGAGCGGAATCTCGTCCAGTCTGGGATATGCAGCAGTAAGCGTAGCTGTCAGTGGCTAACTAGTTAGGGGTACCCGGGTAACCCGAGCGCGGCTCGCGGCACTAGTTAGGGGTACCCGGGTAACCCGAGCGCGGCTCGCAGCACTAGTTAGGGGTACCCGGGTAACCCGAGCGCGGCTCGCCGCACGGTACCCCGGCTGGCCAGACCCCCGGCCGCCTCGGGGTTAGCTCGGCCATG
>JAODKM010000039.1:5287744-5300456 GCA_026780845.1 Petrocephalus sullivani
ACGGTGTACACAGCTTACGAGGTTGACTCAAACAGCACTAAAGTGCTTAAAAATGTAAAATATCACAGCACCACCTATAGTCTTTGCACTGGGCAGCCATCTTGAATTCCAAACTCGGTGTACTCTGCGCTGCACAGAGCTTTTGTCTCGGTTTTTGGGGAGACGGGAGCGCCCATGTCGTCACTTCCGGCCTCTAGGCTCGTAATCTGACTCGGATCCCGACCTTCCGAGAGTAAAGGAACGCACGATAATCCCCAAGCTGGGCTTGGTGTCTCAGTAGTGATACCAGTCTGAAAGTGAGTGCTAATCCCCAAGCTGGGCTTGGTGTCTCAGTAGTGATACCAGTCTGAAAGTGAGTGCTAATCCCCAAGCTGGGTTTGGTGTCTCCGTAGTGCTACATCTGGAGAGGGGTTTTATATACCTAGGCTCATGAACCTTCTGTCCCTGTCTTCAGGTGCATCGACATCCAGCAGAGTAATGAGGTGGAGCGGACACAGGCTCTCAGGCTGGTGCGAAAGGTGAGAGTGGCTCCGCTCTGTTTTGGCGGGTGGGAGCATGTCACGCTCCCTGCTCCCCCTTCAGGCGAGATGGGGCGGCGCGGGCTGGGCAGCAGTCCTGGCATGTTTGTCCAGCCTCCCGTGTTTTACTTTTCTCCTGTCTTTGCTATTGAATGTTGATGGTACTCTGCCACACTCGTCCATGTTGGGATACGGTGCGTGTCAGTGCGGCCAAGCAGAACATGTCCATGTTGGCATTCTGTCACAAGATGATGCATCGACTTCAGCGTTTGCTTTTATTATCCGGACGTCTGCTTTTTCGGTGGCGTGGTCCTGCTTTTGTGGAGTGCTTTAAGTATGTTTCCTGTTCCTCGTCTCGTGGGCGCGATTCTGTTTTCGTTTACGACCTTATATGCTCTCCGGCCTCTAATCCACCTAAGTGTTGTTATGGTTTGGATTTTTTAATATAGTTTTTAATTTCTACATTGTTTTCAATTTTCATTTCATTTTATGGTGCACATTATGCATTAACATTTACCTTTCCCAGCCTTGCTCCCCATGAGCTGCCCTGTGCGGTGCCCAGGGAGCCAGGGTCTGAGGGCCTGGCTAATGGGCCCACAGACATGCCGAGGCTGGGCTCGAACCCGGCAACCTTCCGATCGCAGGCACAGAGCCTTAACCCGCTGAGCCACACTCTGCCCCCCGATGATCATTGGAGATAAACACATAGCCAAACTATTAAAATCAGTAGCGGAACGTGTTCTTATTTCTTAGTTTTGGAAGCAATAATTATAGCTTTTGCTAGTTGTAGTTTTAAATTTTTGTTTTGGTGTCTTATTTCAGTTCCCGAAAATATTTTCTTATGGCTTTAGTGTTAGTTATCAATAGTAGCCCTGCCAATTGTGTCTGTAGGCCCAACTGTATTCTTGTGTATGACTTCATCTCCTGTCCAGCTATTGGAATCCGCCCAGCCGGCTCATTGTCGCGTCAGCTTTCGAGATCTCCATATCTTAAAGACACTGTGCAGCTTGCTTATTTGACCCCCTTCGGGTTATTGCAGACGTCAGACATCGAAACGCAGAATGTGTTTGTTTTCTCTCTCACCGGACGACCAGCACCTTGCGGTTTGCGCCTGGCGCGTACATGTGCGTGTCTGTGCAAGGCCCCCGTCCACTGGACTTCCTGTGTTAGAAGAAGTTCTGGTTGTTTCCAGTTTATCAAGGACGAAATCTAGCTGTGAAGAGAGAATTTAGAAAGCGCATGTGCTGGCATTGGGTATAAGAATATGAATGAGGAAGGTTAATCGTTGTGGCATTTAAGGGCATTTCCTGGCAAGGTTCTAAAACATCGCATGGATTTTTCCTCTTTTCTGCCCCCTACAGATGATCACTGTGAATGCCCTGCTATTCCCCAGCTCGATCACCAACTCGCTGATCGCTGTAGGTAACGACGGGCTGCAGGAACGTGACCGCATGGTGCGGGCATGCATCGCCATCGTCTGTGAGCTCGGTGGGTGGCGTGCATACGCTCTCTCTGCATGCTGCTGGGGTGGTAAAGTAAAACTTCCTGTTAAGACAAGGTCAGGGTACAAATGGCTATAAAACCAGCTTTTTAGCCTGGAGGTATAATTTGGTCTGTGTCAGTCAGTCTCTGCCACTGGGAAGCCTGCAGTGCCAGTAAAATGACCATCGGGGCCATGGTGGATTATAATCTGGTCGGTGTCAGTCAGTCTCTGCCACTGGGAGGCCTACAGTGCCGGTAAAATGACCATCGGGCCATGGAGGTATAATCTGGTCTGTGTCAGTCAGTCTCTGCCACTGGGAGGCCTGCATTGCCAGTAAGATGACAATCTGGGCCGTAGAGGTTAAATCTGGTCTGTGTCAGTCAATCTCTGCCACTGGGAGGCCTACCGTGCCGGTAAAATGACCATCGGGGCCATGGTGGATTATAATCTGGTCTGTGTCAGTCAGTCTCTGCCACTGGGAGGCCTGCAGTGCTGGTAAAAGGGAATCTGCTTGTCTCTGGCACTAATTTCGCACCCCCCCTGACCCCGTTCAGCCTTGAAGAACCCAGAGGTGGTGGCCCAGAGGGGGGGTCTCAGTGCCATCCTTAAGAGTGTCATCGACTGTCAGTTGAGTCGCATCAACGAGGCGCTCATCACCACCATCCTGCACTTGCTAAACCACCCGCACACGCGGCAGTATGTCCGCTGCGATGTTGAGTTGGAGGTAGGCCTGCCTAGCCGCTGCACTGCACAGAAAATACTCTAATTGGGCCACAAGAACCGTGGAAGTTATTTCCCCCCCCCAGTTAAAACCATCATTGAGGTGAGGTTGGTGTTTCCATAATTAGTTACACGCATTGCTACCCACAGTTGCCCCCCCCTGGGGATTATGGGAAAGGTTTATGTTCCTCGAGGACTGGAGACAATCTGAGCATAGCATGGGATGACCTGGAACACAACCCACTTTGAAAGCGGAGGACTCTCGTGGATTAAATGAGGATGTGAGCCTCTGCTCTCTAGTAGAGATTAGGAAATGCCAGCTTGGAACTCGCAAGTCGCCCAAGTCGAGCCGGCGCTCTGTTTATTTATTGGAATGCAGGAATGAGACACTCATAACTGCTTGTCCCATGGTGATTGGTGATTTTTTTTTATTAGGAATGAAAGGAATATGTAATTGTGTTTGTGTTTTCGTTTTGCAGCAAATCCTGGCACCTTACACCGACTCTCACTACAGGCACAACCCAGACACTGCAGAGGACCAGCTCAAGTGAGTGCATGTGACCTCAGCCAATCACACGTGACGTGTGTGGCCCACCGGCCACTCTCTGTGTGGCATGTGGTCTGCCGGGCGTGTGCGTGTCGGCAGGCTGGGTGGGCCCCGTGGGTGGTCGCTGAACTTGCACAGTCCTTTGAGCCAATGCTCCCTCCCCTTCACTTTTTCCCCAGGGAGGACAGAGAGGCACGTTTTTTTGCCAGCAAGATGGCCATTGTGGCGGCCTTTCGCTCCTGGTCAGGTGAGCCGGCCTCCACAGTAACCGTAACGGCGCCCCCTGGTGATGTTTGCAGTCACAACACATTTTTCTGTTACCTTCCAAGCATAAAGCATCCCACACTGAAGTTATACTCGTGATGGGAACCAAAACAACCTGCAATCTGATAAACCTGAGCCCTTAGTCGCTATATATAATATCTAGTTGTTTTCTGCTGTTAATTATGTTTCTCTGCCTGCTGGTCTGTTGGCAGGTTTTCAATAAAGACCTTTTCTAAAATTTGTAGCCCGTCAAAGGGAGTAATAATGAAGATGATGGACTGTACTGATTTTATGTTGCTCTCTCTGGCCCCAGGCATCATTAATTTGTGTAAATCGGGAAACTCCGGAATCCAGTCTCTGATTGGTCTGCTCTGTATACCAAATATGGAAGTGAGGGTAAGTACTCTAATGCTATGTGTTGGCTGTGTGGGAATTTGCCGGTAGGCACCTACATACCTGTGCTCTATGCATTTGCAATGCAAATGAATGTCGGACTCACCCGTTATCCTCCCACAGCGAGGCCTGTTGGAGGTCATGTATGAAATATTCCGCCTTCCCGTTCCCGTAGTGACGCATGATTTTATCGAAGCACTTCTCAGTGTTGGTAAGCCGAGACGGCAGCTTTTCCCATCTATGGTTCCTCTGTGGCATGGGGGTGGGGGAGAGTTTGTGAACTTGATCATTTTCGTCTGTCCTCTGTAGACCCCAGTAGGTTTCAGGACAGCTGGAGACTGTCTGACGGCTTCGTGGCCTCAGAGGCTAAAGTGATCCTCCCACATCGAGCGAGGTCGAGGTGAGGGCGGCTTCTGGGAATGGAGGCTGGGCAGCTTGAGTCTCCCAGGTCCTCATGAGACACCGATTTCCGATTGGTCCACGCCCAGAGTGGCAGGTGCTGCTGCTTCCCGTCCAGATAACAAAAAACCAGAGGGACTGAAGATTTACCGTCCGCTCTGGAGCGACTCAGGAAGTCACAAAAGATTTCTCTAACCATAACAGAGCACTTCCTTTGTTATGGAGTAGCATGCAGCTGAGGGCAGTCATCCCCTGGCTGGAACTGGGTCTAATTCAGCTTTTTGCAGTCCTGGTGCTGGTGCTGGTGCTGGTGCTGGTCCTGATGCTGGTGCTGGTGCTGGTGCAGGTTTTCAGCTAAGCTCTTCATTAATTTGGCGAGACTGGGATACTAATTATTTCACGTCATTCAAAACAAATGACAGAAAATTAAGTCATTTTAAGACCTGCAGTATGTTTAGTCATGCTAAATGAGGAAACCGTTACAAACATTTGTCATAATAAACAGAGTCTGTTTGATTTTTCAGCTCATAAAACATTCGCTAATTTATCGCTCGTTCAGTTAATTGCCCAAAGAGTACAAAAACAGTGTTTGATTAACTGATTATGAATTAATAATGAATATTATTGTTATTACTTTAAAAGGGTAAACGAAAGATATTTAGTAGTTTCATATCTGTTTTGTAATTATGCCTGACAACAGTTTCATTTAATAGAAGCAGAAAATTATTTTTCAGGTTTTGTAACAAGTTGAATGTGGTTTTGATTTCGTTTAATTTAAAAAGCCTGGTGATTCTGTCATGCCTGTGATTAGGAAGCTGGCTGGCCTAAAACGGGACTTGGTATGGGTTAGCTTACCTAATTTCTGCCACTTGTCTCCGCAGACCGGACCTGATGGACAACTACCTTGCTTTGGTACTGTCGGCCTTCATCAACAGCGGGCTCCTGGAGGTATCCAGCATGTTCCTCATGTCGAGAAATGGCGCAATGTAGAATCCTGACCCCTTCTGTTTTAATGACGTGCACGGGCACCTGGTTTTACACGGCTTTGGGGAAAATAGCTGCGCACTGAATAATAAAACATTAATCCATAATTTTTTTTTTATAAATGTAATTATTACTTTTTTAAAATGACAGACTTTTGCTGCACCTTAGCCTTCAGCTTTAAGTTCAAATCCCCCCCCCCCCCCCCATGCTCAGGGCCTGGTGGAGGTGATCACCAGCAGCGACGACCACATCTCTGTACGGGCCACCATCCTTCTCGGGGAGCTTCTGCACATGGTACCGCTGTCTGCTTCCCATGTATTGTGGTGGTGATTTCTGCTGTCTGTGGTGTGGAAATGTCTTGGGGGGTGATTATCATGTGAGTCCCTCGCTCCCTCTCAGGCCAACACCATCCTCCCGCACTCGCACAGCCACCACCTGCACTGCCTGCCCACCCTCATGAGCATGGCGGCCTCCTTCGACATCCCGCAGGAGAAGCGGCTGTGAGTGCCCCCTTTCTGTGCGCCCCCGTTGGCCCCGGCTTCCTGCTCCAGATACGCCTCCTGGGGACAGGCCGCTTTTAGTGCCGATTCAGACACGTGACAGAGACCTTCTGTAGGTCTATTGCGTTCTGCTCCAGTAACGCTAACCCTGCTCCAGCTCCTCCGCCCGATCCCCAGCTCACTGCTGGATCCTAATGGTTAAAAGACACCATTTAAAGCAGAGAATTCCAATGTGGCCGTCAAAAGCTGGGACTTACGTTGGCCGCGTTTTGGCCCCTGTGCTTCAGACGGGCAAGTGCTGCAGTGAACTACCTGAAACGCTTCCATGAGAAGAAGAAGCGTGGGCCCAAACCTCACAGCCTGTACCTGGACCACATCGTCCGCAAAGCCCTGGTGGCACACAGCCGACGGGAGCAGCACCTCCGCGTGCAGAAGGACATCTACATCATTAAGGTGGCCCTAGCCCTGCCTCTCACCCGCAGCAGTAACCATGTGACTTTGCTGATTGTAGTTACTCATTAAGGTTTGGTGCGCGTCGTCCTGATTGCGAAGCCATTTCGACTTTAAAGGCACCTCATGATATAGCAGATTTAGCCGATAGTACCTCCACAGTCTGTGTCTGTAACTCTGGCGTGGTTGTGTTGGCAGGACACAGAGGACGCTCTTCTCATGAACCTCCGTGACAGTCACATCCTCAATCACAAGCAGAATCTGGAGTGGAACTGGGTTCTTATCGCCACCATCCTGAAGGTACAGCAGCCTGGTGATGGCGGCGGGGGCCGGCTGATTTTAGGCCCTGTGGGGTTGGATTTTGTGTGCTGTGACTGAATAAATAGCTTGAGTTAAATGTAAACTGTTTTTATTCTGTTCATCTCCACAGTGGCCGAACGTGAACCTAAGGAACAAAGATGAGCAGATGCACAAGTAAGAGATGCTTCATACTGTGGGGGGGTTAATAGGAGACGGAGGTCTGTGTGTTGCTGCTAAATTATACTTTAGATTGCAGATAAAGTGTACTGTTTGTTCCAGAAAGTTCTATTTAGAAATTCTTCATAAAAACGAAGTGGTTTGGTGGTAGGTGATCTTGTGGTGATTATAACATCTCAGCAATTAAGTTTCATCATTAATGTCTTCTTGAGTCCTAACATAAATTTTATAAGTGAAATATTCAGGCTTGGTACATTGTGACCCATTCAGGGATAGAAAACCTGCATTTTTGCGCTCTGCGTGCCGGTTGGGTCACATGACTGCCCCCGTGTGGTCACATGACTGCCCCCGTGTGGTCACATGACTGCCCCCGTGTGGTAGGTTTGTGCGCCGGCTACTGTACTTCTACAAGCCCAGCAGTAAGCTGTTCGCCAGCCTGGACCTGGAGCACAGCAAGGCAAGGCAGCTGACTGTGGCTGGGTGCCAGTTCATCGAGTTCCTGCTGGAGTCAGATGAGGTGAGGCGGAGTGAGGCGTAGCCGGGGCTCATGTTTCACACGCGCATATGGTCCCATGTGCGCTAGCACTCCCTCACCGCGGCCGGCTGGCCTCCCTGCCAATCACAGTGCTGCAGCTCACACCCTGTTAGCACCGTGGCTGCCCTGCTCGCTGTGAGTGTGACTGGGCCTCACATCTGTTTTCAGCTCTGCAGTCCTTGAGCTTTCTCATACAGTTTTATGATGGGTTCACCAGCAGCTTGGTCTTGGAGCCCCAAAGGAGTCTGTCTCCTCTCCTTCTCCGTTATTTTTTTTTCTGCTGTATCACATTAACTGCCTTCTTGGTACTGGTCTTGTTACATCTTTTAGGAACCATGTTGAAAAAGGGCTTTGTTTAAAAACAAGCAAAGAATGAAACTGCTGTACAAGCGCATACATGTGTATGTGTTCCTGAATTATCATTTTGATCTCCCACCCTACAGGATGGGCAGGCCTACCTAGAGGAGCTGGTGAGGGACATCGAGCAATGGCTGTCTTCTTCCTCCGGACTTAAGCCAGATCGCAGCCTTCAGAGCAACGGCCTGCTGACCACGCTCAGCCAACACTACTTTCTCTTCCTGGGCACGCTTTCTGCCAACCCCAGCGGTGTCAAGATGCTGGAGAAGTGCAATGTCTTCCAATGGTGAGTCTCCCCCTGGTGGCAGGGATGTCTTCCAGCAAGTGCACAGCCAGTCGTTATAAATATTTAAGGACTTCTAACCACGCTTCTCCTAAGCAGCTGAATGGTGGGCCTCCAAGTCGGCACCTTGCGTGACTCTACTTGCTCTCTCTGTCTTCCAGTCTCCTTAACTTGTGCTCCCTGAAGAACCAGGATACCCTGTTGAAGTTGACGGTGTCCACGTTGGACTACAGCCGTGATGGCCTGGCTCGGGTCATTCTGTCCAAGATCCTTACGGCGTCTACAGATGTAAGTCTGTGCTGGGTGATTGGTTACCGTCACGGGGACGCTTGAGCGATTTTCCAGAGGGGTCCATCAGCCTTTTCCTACCTCTGTCAAACATGCTGGGATCAAGATTCTGCTCTGGCATTCAGTTATTCACATCCATATTAATGTATGACAGGTGTGGCATTTCCCTGGAAATGTCTGCTTCCTTGAAAACAAACTTGTTACCATGTTACTACAGTGCATGTGCCATGTTAAATATGCTTTTACAGCTTGTGGTGTCATGTAACCATTTTTGGTGCCTTGACAGATTCCCCAGAGTTATGAGAAACTTTTCTTCCTCTCTCATTATGACTGTGAGCTAAATGTCACAGTTTGATAGGTCCGTTTCTTAATGCCGCTCATGAGAGTATATGACCCTAGGCCTATACTCTCATATAATGATGCTCCTTTGCTCTTGTGGCATGTTTCAGAACTGCAGGCTATATGCCACGAAGCATCTGCGAGTGCTGCTGCGTGCCAATGTGGAATTTTTCAGCAACTGGGGCATCGAGCTGCTGGTCACACAGCTGCATGACCGCAGCAAGGTCGTCTCCATGGAGGCCCTGGACATCCTGGACGAGGCCTGCGAGGACAAGGTCAGCTCACATTTTGAAATGTAATGTTATTACTCATCTAAAGCCCACGGAAGGATCCTGACAGGTTATAGAGTAGACTGTCTGCCCTTGTTTGTTTTTGATGCCTTTGATCAGCTCATAGCTAGCTGAGAAGTTACTTGATCTGATCTGCCAGGTGTTATTCATATTATATTGAGCGGCGATATTTAATTCATTTGGTCCTTGAAGGTCATTGCCGTGATGTGACATTACCCCATGGTTTGAACATGAACTGACGTAAAATAAGATACAAAAATGAAATTAAGTACAAATTAATAAAAACAAAAACTGAAATTAAGTATAAACAGACCTCAACTGCTTAAACTGCACACTGACAGCTAATGAAAACAGAGTTGAATTTCCAAAGAAAGTTGAAAGTAATACAAACTTAATAAAAAAAATCTGAACTATAATAACACTGTCTTCTTCTTGTGGTGCCCCCTCCAGGCCAACCTCCATGCTCTCATTCAGATGAAACCTGCCCTCACCCACCTGGGTGACAAGGGAGTCCTGCTGCTCCTACGGTGAGATGCATGCTGGGATACCAGTGCATATTGATAACATTTCAGTTTTTTTTTTTTTTTCGGTACTCCAATCCATCCGATATTTATATCTGCCCATTCTGAGTCCCAATCCAGTCTTGTCATAAATATTTGAATATACATACACATGCAGTAGGCATTGCATCGATGCAGTCTTTGTCTGAAGAAGCCTCATGATTACAGTTTTCTTCCTGTGATGTTTCTGCAAGTACCTAATTAGATTTGTTGTATTAAAAAATACTCTGCTGCTATATCCTCCTATACAAATGGCACTGCCGTCATTGCAGGTAGCTGTCGGCCCACTTAGAGTTTCCAGTTTGTAGAATTTCTGCATGGCTGACATCTCGATCGTTCCGAGTTTCAGGCCTCGTGCCTCAGGCTTACTGGAGCATGTGACGGAACCTTATAATCTACACAACTGATTTAAATTGGGTGGATGCAGGTAGTTCATAGCAATCAATGCAAAAAGTGCTAGGATTGGCCTCGATACTGCTCTTCGATATGTTTGTGTTTTTCTTATGGTCTTGTTGAGAAGAGCATCCATCATTACGAGTCATGAAAAAGGTTATTGACTGCTCTTAAAGAATGCTGCTCTTACTCAGTGTAAACTTGTCTGTCACTAAGCTTTCTCTAAACTGCAGATCGAGACAGTTTTATAAACCTGTCTTCTAAGTGTTTGAGTGTCTGGTGATTGGCTGGCTGTCCTGCTGTTGGTGTCCTTAAGAGAGTTTTCAGCTCACATGTCGCTCACATGGAGGATATCTGCATGACCCATCTGCCTGCCTGGCCTACAGGTTCCTGTCCATTCCAAAGGGCTTCTCCTACCTCAGCCAGAGGGGCTACGTCAACCGTCAGCTTGAGAAGTGGCAGAAGGTGAGTCAGCCCATGATACCTATCTACTCAGTGGGTTAAGCTCTGTACCTGTAATCAGAAGGTCGCCGGTTCAAGCCCAGCTTCGGCACGTCTGTGGGTCCTTGAGCAAGGCCCTTAAACCCCGGCTCCCTGGGCGCTGCTCTTGTGGCTGCCCTTCCCGGCCAAGCTTACTCTCACGGAGAGCAAGGTTGGGGGAGGTAAAAAGAGAATTGCCCCACGGGGATCCGCATCTGCTTGCCTGAATCGGGGGCGATTATGGCCAGTATGAAGGCCGAGGCTCTGGTCCTTTGCGGGAATCCGCTGCTATTTAGCCAAATTCTGTAGTAGTCAGTGACGTTTGCTGCCAGGAACTGAAATGAGATAGCGCTTTATAGTGTAAAATGAGCCGTTTCCTCTTCCCCATGCTTCCTGGCACATTGGAAAAAAAACACCTATTTTTATTTTTCCCCTTTTACAGCAGCAGGGTTCCGGGGAAAATGCAGAGTAGGAGCTGGAACTGGGAAGGCAGGAGTCCTGCCGTTATTGTCAGTGTGGGAATCTGCAAATGTTCCTGTAAAATACAGATTCATAATCTGGAATATAGGAATTGTGGGCAGGGGGCCACAATTCAGGCAGTTTTTAATCTCCGCATGTTCTGGTGACAGTGCAGGCTCCTCCCCAACATCACGTGAATATATAAGAAATAAACTGCATTTTGTGGCATGTTTTAAGAAGGTTGGCTTCCCTGCATCTCTAGCCACAGGAACGGTGGTAGTTTTGTCAACAAGAATTTTGATAAGTATTTGTTGACGACCATTTATTTCACGACTAAATTGTAATGACTTGAACGAAAAAATGTTTGACAGCGAAAATTATTGTGAAATCGCCGTTCATTATGCTCTGACGAGTAAAGATGAGAGGAGATTGCTGGCTCTTTTTGGGCAGACATCCTAGATAACAGTAACCGTCTCAAACCATTGGTTATTATCCTTTTTAACCAATCATTTACATGCATATATCTGCATGTGCACATACAAATTCTGACTGTCTCCATGCATCTTTCTCACTGGATGATTTTTTCCCCCTGCTTGGTGCATATCTGCACAAATGCCAGCTTCCACTTCCAGTATAACTAATTCACATTCACACTACACAGTTTTCTGCTCGCCGACAGTTTTTGGTGATTGCTGGCAAAACCCCCAGATTGGTGCCAAATTGCCGTTTGATCGGCAAATCGGCAAACAAACGCTGTGTGTGAACTGTTCAAAGATGCGACCCGACGGAATAGCCCATGCACCACAGACGCCGCATAACTGGACAGTTCAAAAACGTGCTAGAGCTAACTGGAGTTACCAAATTTGCTGTCGTTGTGTCTACTCTGTGACGGGTTGGTGCCCCATTTAAGGATGTTCCCTGCCTTGCATTCGGAGCCTCTAGGATATAGGCTGGACCCCCCCCCCCCGACCCTGAATAGCACAAGCAGTTTCAGAAAATAAATGATGGGTGGATGCTGTCTATTTTTGAAGAAGGGTTATTGTAAATGGTGATGGCAGCTTTTGCACACAGTTAAATGGGTATTTTTTTGATGGGTGATGATGCCTTAATAGCAGAAATGAAATGGTGAGAAGTACGTACTATTGATTTATGCAGAAGATAAATATGACCTCTGACCTAAATCAATACAAAAACAAAAGACTGAAATGTGACTTTAGTCCAAGAACAATTTTCAGTAAGTGACTAAGACTAACAGTAAATTAAAAATTCTTGCCCAAATTAACACTTCTCAGGAATACAACCTGACGTATGTCGATCTGGTGGAGGACCAGCTGAACGAAGCCCTCACCACGTACCGCAAGCCTGTCGATGGAGACAACTACGTGCGCCGAAGCAACCAAAGGTGAGGGCTGCTCAGGTGGACCAGACCTTCTCACCGGCCTTCAGAGCTAGTCATCCTCTTAGGCGACATTGTTGGCTGACTGTCATGGGGGGGCATGACTTATTAAATGTATTTCACTCTGGCCCCATATGGCGTGCAGGCCTTAAAACCCTCCTTGTGGGATCTGCATGCCTTTGAAATTGTAGTTTTACTTTTTCCTCCATCTTCTAGGTTACAAAGACCAAACGTTTACCTTCCCGTGCACCTGTATGGTCAACTGGTCCATGATAAGACTGGCTGCCACTTGCTAGAAGCTCAGGTACCAAGCGGGTGGCTGGTTATGAGATGACATCAACTAGTTTATAGCTTTGTCCCTTAAGTAACCTTTGGACCCCCCCCATCCAGAACGTGGTTCCGGATCTGAGCTACACAGTTCGTTCCCCGACCCTAGATAACTGGGAAGGCGTTAAGCATCTGAAGGCGGCACTCTGGGCCCTGGTGAGTGTGTCAGTGTGCACCGCCATGTGTGTAAGCGCGGTCAGACAGGCCCTGGTGAGTGTGTCAGTGTGCACCGCCGTGTGTGTAAGCGCGGTCAGACATGGGCCCTGGTGA
>JAODKM010000039.1:5325198-5341321 GCA_026780845.1 Petrocephalus sullivani
TCCAGACAACAGAGCAGGCTCCTTTTTTCAGCAAAAGTTCTTGTGTGTCTTCTACAGCTTCTCTGTCCATTTTCACCACTCAGTAACTCTAATCTCGCGTTCGTTTATCTCTTTCCGAGTCGCAACTCGGACAAAAACGTCCCTTCTTTTCGGAAACACGCCCCTTTCCCGAGGTTGAAGTCAGATTTGTACGAGATTCCCTGTGACGACACTTCAACATGGCAGCTTGCACAGTCAATAAGTGCTTTACTGCTTCTCTCTTTTATAGATATTTCAGATTCTGTGCCTCAACAGCAGCAAATTGCTTTTTGTTAACTTCTAATCTTAAGTCTAAATGTATACTGTTGTATTTGAAGTTGTTTGGCATTGTTTAAATGCTGCCTTTTAGTTTTTGAGGGGGGAAATTTATTTGGAGTATGCTTTGTTTACTCGTGTTCAGTGGCACCTAGGTGTAGTGATATCATGTCGGGAGGTCACCGGTGATTCCGACCCTTAATAATTATGTTGATTTATTCTCTTTTGGGGTAAAGTGAATGGAAGATAAACACCTCTCTGGAGTGGGAACTCAGTTTCCGATTTCCAATGCTATCAAATGCCGCTTAAAATGGTTGGTGTCCACCAAGCACTGCAGTCAAGAAAAAACGGATTTCTTTTTTACAGAATTGTTAGGTCAGTGCCCTTGTTCCTACACTCCTAACATTTCAGAATAATAATGGTTTGGGGGGAGTGCACCAAGGGGGAGGTGCAGAACCCAGGCTGCCTATTTTGGCACGTTGGTGTTCAGCTGTTTTTTTCAGTTTCTTTTTATGGGTCTGTTCCCATCAGGAGCCCTTCTAGAGCACGTTTGGATTCGCTAAGGCCATCCCCATGTTTTAGAAACCACAGGGCGCATTTCTCGTCACTGCGTAGATCTGGGTTAACTCCTTGCACCTTCAGTAGGTGAAAAGCTTCTGTATGAACCTGCTCCCAGGAACGATTTTTTTGAATTCCTGCAAGTCGTGTTTTTAAGCTGACCTACACCACGAATCTGTTAACAGCCTTGAAATTTTTACCCATTTTGTTTATTTGTGACTAGCTAGGACATCATAATGTAATGCTACATTACATGGAAAGATACTGATTCCAGTGTGAATCTGGATTTTTTTGTTGTTCAGTGATAAGCACCTATTGGTAAAGTCGAACGGGGTGTCTTGACATGGTAAATACGATGGGTTGATTTATTGAAGATCCCTTTAGTCTGGGTTGGTGAGCCTGGAAAGGTTAGAGCCTCAGACTTTGTTGTGGTCCAGGGTTCCTTGTTTGGGCAATGAAGCACACATGAATTGTAACCCTTCTGTCTACTATAAGTTGCTTTGAGAATGTTTCAGATAACTATATTGATGATCTTCCAGGTAGGAGCTCTCCAGATTGCCCCAGGAATGTTCTTGCTGCTATCACTTGGAACTCTGTGACCTGGAGCTCCTCTGCAGTGCTTCCTTCAGAATCTCAACATGCACCATTTTCTGCTCTGGGTTGTATTTGTGACCCTACTGACCAGGAAAGGCTATTGTCAAGGTAAGTCTTCCACATGTCAGCCAAGCCTTCTCAGATAAGACTGGCTGGAGTTTAAAACATGGGAATATCTCAGGCATCTGTTGAATGGTGCTGGATTGGAGCTTACACCTAATGCAGCTGACCCCTGTATGTGTTTCCAGGTCCCCCATATCCCATCCCGAAGATCATGGGGGTGGATAGTGACTTCTCATCTCAGTCACTGACTGTCACTTGGGAAAATGATGTTTCTTCCACTGTGCACGTCTTTGATGTTGAGATTCTTCGCACTGAGATGATGGAAACTGTGCATTTTGTAAGTTTTTGGCGGATCCTTTCCTCACTTGTCTATGCTGTTGTTTTTGTTGCAGGAGCCCTACATGCAATGATGGATTCAAAATGTCTTTAACATTACAGTCTTTGCTTTAGTCAGCTTTGTATTTTGTCCTTCTGATCTTTCTTTAATATAGGCCAAAATAAGAGGAACACATCTGGACCCAGTGTATTTTCTTTGGACTGTCTTTTGAATATCTTACTGAATTTCTGTAGTTTACATCGCACAAGACGTCTGTGGTTCTGTGGATCCACTATAATAACAGGCCATACCCACCATAATAACAGGCCTAAAGGAAATGGTAAAAATAATGTGTGGATCCTAAAATTTCAGCTAATTTAAGTGAAATGGTGAAAAATGCTTTAAATGGTGATTGTCTTTGTTACAGGTCATCACAAAAATTTTTTTGTAAATGCAATTCATTGTAATATAAAAGTGTAATTATTTGGGGGGTGGGGAAATCAGTTGTTACAATCATGATTCTTCCAGGTGATGATTTTAATAGTCCTGAGAGAGAAAAAAATCGATTTCGAAGCATCAATTTATTGAAATTGTTTACACTACAGGGTTTGGAGTCGCCAACAGGTCCAGATATTTAGTCTGCTGGATACCTGAGAGGTTTCTGTAGTGCACTGGCTGATTTATACTTCGGTGTAGAGCAGGGGTCTCCAACTCCAGTCCTGGGGGGCCGGAGTCCTGTGTAGCTTAATTCTTTCCCTGTTCCATCACAAATGATTGTGCTTAAGTGCTGTGTGGTAATCAGCTCGGTGAGTTAAATCAGGCGTGATAAATGAGGGTAAACCCAAAAATGTGCAGCCCTCCAGGACTGGAGTTGGCGACCCCTGGTGTAGAGCCTATCCGGTGTCCTGTGCCAGTGCATTCATACTTGTGCACCATCGTCTTTGTCACTCAGCAATTACAGTGCCAGATGGCTAGCTGATAGTTTTGCATGTCACATTTATTGTCGTTCCACCCTGCATCACATTCATTTGTTGAATCACGCAATTTATTCAGGGGGAAAAAAAAGAAACATTTAACAAAGTATCCATTTATCGAGTCCTGGTTATACTTGGGCTGCTCCAAACTTACTGTAGATAAATTTGGAAAAATGTTGAGCAGCTACTAAGTCAATATTATATGCATTTTCCCTTCTGAAGTTACTTACGGCATTGATTTGACGGCGAAGTATAAATCAGTCTTAATAGTGATGCGCCGATTTTACTGATTTGCCTCAGATCTGGGGGTTTTGTTGCCGATTGCCTAAAACTTTTGGCGTGCGGAAAATCAGAGCTAAAATTGTGAAGTGTGAACTTCGCATTAGTTATTTTATTAGTTTTTTTTCAGGTTTATCTGAATTTCAAAGCACACGCTAGGATGTTTAAAATGAGTTGGCATGTTTGATGCATTTCCAGATAAATATCCAAGTTCAATATAAGTGAGCAACAGGGCTGATGGACATTCTTAGTCTTATCAACTACACTCTCTCTCTGGTGTGGGCGTAGGTTATTGGGAAGCCAAAATGTTCCCAAATTACGGTTTTAAGTGATTTGTTGAGGGTCTTTGAGCAGAGCCAAAATTGGAATGATGTTTTCCATGTTGCACATGTATTTCGGAATTAGGTGGCGATTTTTAAATGTTTTAATTCTTTTCACAGCACTGTCCAAAGTGAAAATGCTGTAAATGAAACCAATACATGCAGTGTTATGGCCCTTGTCTCTACTTTAAATGCAGACCTGCATTCTTTGCAGTAAAATCTGTTTCAGGCTTGCGAAATTCCCCCAGCCTTCAGACGGAGATTTGGCTTCAGGGGCCTCCGTTTGCCTGCACTGTTTGGAGAGCATTCGCTGCTGGGAAATGCCCCCACCCCCTAGCCAAGCATGCTGATGCAGATTCCCTCATTTTTCTCTCTCATAGTGAAAGTGGAAGTTTTGCTGGTGCAACTAGATACAGCAGACTGGGAAAAAAATGTCACGGCTGTATTTTTTCCTAAATGATTGCCAGTTCTCAATATTAGATCTCTTGGCTTGAAATGGCACCCGTTTTGATAAGCTAACATAATACTTCATTGATCCCAGGGGGAAATTCTGGATCACAGATTCAGTTCGGTGGCACCCCATCCTGACGGAGCGGTCCACAAGTGGAAGTGGATCTCCCCGACTCCTCTGGAGTGCACCTCCCTGTCCGTCAGGCTCCGCTCCAGACAGCAAGAGTTTACCAGCGGGTGGAGCAACCTGTGGAACATTACTGGTAATGGCCCTCACACTGACTGAGGCATATTTAAACAAGTATATACTAACAAGTGGCTCAGTAAGTGACACTGTAGCATGACACCTCTGGCGTTGGGGGTTCAAATGCTCTTTTTGTGGGATTTGCGTGTTCTCCCTGTGTTTCAGTGGGATTCCTCCTGCAGTCGAAAAGCATGTGGTTAGCTGGATTGGTGTCCCCCAGTGCAAGGCTATTCAAATTACGGTCCTTAAGGGCTGAGCACCGCTGATTTTCCAACCTTCCTTTACCTGTGAGACCTGGCCGATCAGAATCAGTAATTATTAAACTAACTACCTGGGAGCACTGAAAACAAGGTCTGGATCTGGAATAGTGGGCCAGATTTGAAGAGCCCTGTTGGTATTGTTGCCCTAGTGTGGTGGCAACAATACCTTGGTGCCCTGGGATGGACTGGTGTTTCATTGAGTGTGCTACCCGATATTGTACCCTGCATTTCCTCGGTTAGGTTACCGGCTCGCTCTGACCCTCTACAGCAGTGGTTCTCAACTGGTCTGGCTTTGGGACCCACCATGACCCCTTAATGACATGTTCCAAAATTTTCAACTTCACAAATTTTATTGAATGAAAAGATGGTGCAGTTTGAACCTGAGATAGTAAAATAGAATATCACAGTATGCCAACACAAAAAATCTGATAAACTGGACGATAAACCAAAATGACCAGCAAGTGGCAATGTAGAGAGGGGAATATTCCTTTTTACACTCAATTAGCTGCATTTTAATTAAAACCAAAACTCTTCAGTAGTATCGTTAAAACCTCTTCAGTAACTGTTTTTAACACTAGGACCGCCATTTCTCACGCCAATGAACGTCAAACTCCTTTTACCACCGAGCTAGACGTGCTTCGGCGTATGCGGCCCTGTTGTTTACGCTAATGAGCCATTAGTATTAATACCAGCAGCGAATTTAACACCCTCACCCAGAACGCCGCAATGTTCGTAACAGTCGCTAAACTTGGTGATGGCCGATTTGCGAACAAATCCTTCTTTTTAAGTTGTTTTTTTTTTTTGTGAACAGGTTGAACCCATTTTGTAAATCTGGATGAATCTATTTTAAATATATATATATTTTTTTAATGTTTTTAAAATTGATCTTTTGATATTCAACATCCAAAAGCATCCCCTGCGATTTCTGATTTATTTTTCATTTTCCATCGCTTTTACGTTCATGCTTTTCTTCGTCACTTACATTCATCACTTTTGCCTTTGTAGACTTTCTTCTGCTGCCGAGAACAGCCAAGTTGCTGTATAAGCGAAGGGAGACACGGTCTCTAACTCGGTGACTTCAAAAAACCCGAGAACCCATTCGATAAACGAATCGAACTTACGGTTTTCGGAAACTCGGTCGGTGACTCAAACGAACGGTTCGCGAATCGATCCCAAGAGCCATTGCGGTGTTTACTGCAGAAATGCTGCTGCGCATCTAATGCATAATATATATAAAAATGTATAAATGTAAATGTGTGTGTGTGTGTGTGTGTGTGTGTGTGTGTGTGTGTGTGTGTGTGTGTGTGTATGTATGTATGTATGTATGTATATGAAACAGGGTGAAGCAGGTGGGTCGTGACCCACCAGTTAAGAATCACTGCTCTAGAGGATACATGGTGGTGAAAAGTAATTTATGAGTAAAACACCATTGTAGGGTCATACATGGTTAAAGTTTCTAACCCCCTGTCCAGTATTAGAGCAGCCGGAAACACTGGCCCCAAGTCAGGGGATTTCCGACAGAGCAGGGGTGGTATTCACAGCCCCAACCCTGGAGGTCCCCATGCTGCAAATTGTTTTTAATATTTACATGAGCCAAGGTACAGTCCCCGGGTGCTCAATATTTGTTATGTTGATCATTTCAGTTGAACTGAAATTGTTTTTTTTGAGTTATTGAAATCGACATCTAAAAAGAAGCAGTTTCAGGACCACCTACCCCTACAGTTGGATGGGGGTCGTCTTTAGACCACCCAGAATCGGCCAGTGCTGGGCATTGTTTCCATTTGACTTTCCTTCCTGTTTCTTACAACTGCTTTCCAGGAAAGGATGTTCCAGAATACAGCAGAGCACAGATGTACCCGCAGGACAAAGTGGTTCCTGTGGGCAGCAACACAACCTTCTGTTGCATTGTCCAAGAGGGCAAGAAATTGGGCAGCATTAAGGATGGCAATGGCAGACTGCCCTTCACTCGCATAAGCAGGCGAAGCTACGTAAGCATCAGGACCCATCAGCCGGCCTCCAGTTCCACAGGGACCAACATGATCTGCCTCTACGAAGGCAGAGAAGTGGCCGATGGTGCCGTCATCTTTGTTGGGTGTAAGTATATATTTTGAGTATATATTCTGGTGTTGTTTGTCATGCTTGCGTATCTATTCAGCTTGTTGAGTTTGTGTACAACTCTTCTAACATGAGTCCTTTAAAGTGTTGTGGTGTTTTTGGTTTTTAAATTGTACCAAATTTTGTAATAAGTCATGGTAGGACTTAGTGCTGGGCGGTATACCGGTTCATACCGAAAACCGGTATTTATTTTTGTTATGATATGGATTTTTCTTATACCGTAATACCGGTTTAAATAGCCTAAACAACATCCGTAAAGTGGTGCAGCGGAAACTGTTTAAGTAGGGACCATTGTTACTGGTACACCGCTAAACATGCATGCAGCGGATTACCTGCATTATGATGCGTTTGATTATCCCGAGTCCAAGATGTGACACGTCACAACCGACCAATGTCCCGTTCGAGCTACACAACTCGGAACAAACATGGCTGCCTCCACGAACACGCTGTTATTGTCGTGATCTGAGCATGAAAGCTCATGGAGACATTTATTACTTCACATAAAAGGCCGCGTGCGATTACATTCATAACTAGCAATACATTTAATAATATAAACATTTTGAAATATCTATAAATTAGAGAAGCAGTAAAGCACTTATTATTGACTGTGTAAGCTGCCATGTGGAAATGACGTCACTGGTAATCTCGTACAAATCCGACTTCAACCTCGGAAAAGGGGCGTGGTTCCGGAAAGAACGCAGGATTACAGTTACTGAGAGGTGAAAATGGACAGAGAAGCTGTAGAAGACAAACAAGAACTTTTGCTGAAAAAGGAGCCGTGTCTGTTGTCTGGAGATATTTCGGTTTTAAATGGTCGGATGTGGAACAGACAACCATTTATTGCAAACACTGTTGAGCTAAAGTTGTCGCCGGACATTAACAGTATAGTTGGTTTACAACAAAAATTTACTATTTATTCCTTTTCTAAGACTCATTCAGT
Source organism: Petrocephalus sullivani (assembly GCA_026780845.1). NCBI lineage: Eukaryota > Metazoa > Chordata > Actinopteri > Osteoglossiformes > Mormyridae > Petrocephalus > Petrocephalus sullivani. The sequence goes on from JAODKM010000039.1 coordinate 5,332,606, forward strand.
GCAATACAACTTTTGACAAGCACCTCTAGATATTATTTTACTAAGTCCAAGTGCCTCTTTGGATGCTTGTAAATTTAATTTTTTAAGTTGTTTGCAAAATTTGTTCAAGAAATAGGTTCTATATTTTGACTGCAACTGTCACGGTGCGATTCCTTCTCTTCATTTGTCCACCCACTTAAAAACTTTATGGGGCCATGCAAACCTGTATTACTTGTGTGCAAATTGTTATTTTTTGTACAATGTATAATTCTCATGGCAGTAGAATAGGATATTCCTAGCCAGTCTACTGCAATAATTGAAGTGGAAAATATGGTTACCATCCACTGATGCATAGGGGGGAAAAAAATACCGTTGAATACCATGAAACATCATAATTTCGAAAAATACCGTCATATAGAATTTTAGTCATACCGCCCAGCTCTAGTAGGACTAACTTTACTCCGTCTGCAAAGTGACCAGTGAATGCCTGACTTTGATGTGGGGGTTCCTAAAAATCATGAAAAATTTTACATGGCGTAAAACTCTGACCCTCTTCATCTGTGAACTTTGGCTGTGTTTCAGCGTCTCAGTCTTGCATGACAATCAGCCAGTAAGGTTAGCCATAGCCCTTGTGGTAGCCCATCTTTTCCTTGCTCGGCATCGCCCTCTTTTGGCTGAAATATGAACAGTTTTTCAGATGAAGACAAAGCGAAGACTGTGACGTTTAGCTGGTTAGTCCTCTGGTTTACAGATCAGAGAGAGCAGGGACTGTCAGTGTCATAAAGAACCAACATCAGTGCTGGGTTGTTGGCTTGCAGACCCTCCTGATCCCCAGAACTTGGTGTGCGAGACTCGGGACTTGCAGTCGGTGGAGTGTGGCTGGTCACATGGGCGGGTCACGCACCTGCACGGGGCACGTCGGACATTCTACTACCTGAATGAAAGGTTCATCGCCGCCTTCCCTATCTTTCCCCATTTTTCTCACCACAGGTCATAAGTGAAAATAACATGCACCGATTTGCATCGGCCAATTGTTGATATCGGCTGATACAGCAACAATCAGCAATCGTTGATGGTTAAAAATGAGCCATTATTAAATGCCAATAATTCCATTTAAATTGATGACCTATACTGCTTTGCACACCCGCATACTAAACAGTTAGAAAATGTCTGCTCTGTCGAATTATTTTAGCATTAGCGAAAAATGACGTTAGAAGTGCATTTTGCAAAAATTACTCTGCTACAATTTCATAAAGAGGATCCATTAATTAACATCCATTCCAATAAAGAAAGTGATTTATGGCAAAAGAAAATTCAGTGTAAAATCTAATTATTACTTGAAAAATTATGGAGTTTTTCACACTTGATGATTAGCCTCTCCATTATAAATGATATATGTGCATTTATAAAATATAGTGCTCTGGAGCTGTCGTATGCCAGAGTTGGTGTTTTCATGCCAAAAATAAATATATTTTTCATATTTTTGGAATGTATTTTTTTTCATTTGTTTGGGTAGAGTATCCCTTTAAATTAAATGAAGTACACTCAGAAAAAGGGTGCTAATTTGTACCTTTGCTTGTCACTGGGGCTGCACCCTCAAGGGTCTATCAATAGTACGCTATAGTTGTAGGATATCATACCTTCTATGGTACAGAAATGGACTCTGAGGAATATTTCTGTACCATTTAGGGTACATTAATGTTGTTTGTACCTTGGGGATGTTCCTCAGAGTCCATGTATCTTAAAATTTTACCTACAGCTATAGGGAAGTTTTGGCAGACCGATGAGGGTACCGCCCCAGTGACAAGCAAAGGTACAAATTGGAACCTCCCAAACAATTGGTATTCATTACAGTTTTTGAAATTGGCTGTCGGTAGCGGCCGTAGAAGCTAAGCTAGTTGAATTATACCTTTTTGTACTGTTCGTTCATTCATTCAATTTGCCCGTACTCCACCACAGATAAGCCGTTGTATACGGGGAGTTCTGAACCTTAGTTTGTTGGTTCTGAGCATCTTTACTGCATTGCCTGTAGTTCCACACCTCTTCCGAGATTAGCGGAACTAATCAAGAACAATTTTCTTCCCTTATCCCACATCTCAGGGAGTGTGAGAGTGCAAATAAAATGCCTTTTGTGGAGTATAAGTGCAGATTCAACATAACTTTGGCACCGGGGGAAAGGAACTGGACACTGACAGCCAGGAATCCTCTGGGGAAAGCAGAACTTACGGATACCGTGGACCTGAACCACAGAGGTGAGAGCTCCCTAAACCTGCTTGGGTTTGAGGTGCATGATTTCACATTACACTTATGTCCTGAAGCCGGTTAGTTGGGTGTGTCTTACTCGGCAGTGCTCCAGTGGACCTTGTACCGAACTTAGACATTTTTGGTTCATGTGCAGCAGTCCCAGTTGCATGGTGAAAGCTCATTGGGCATCATTCCCAGAGATCATGAGCACAGCCAATCATGAGCTGGCAGATGGCATAATGGTTAGAGATGCGATCGAGTAATCTAAAGATTGCTGGTGCGAGTCCCCAACCCACAAGTACCGCTGAGGTACCCCGAGCCATGGTACAATTCCCGGGCTCTCAAGTAGCTGCCCACTGCTGTGTCATGATGTCACATGGGTTAAATGCAGAGGACACATTTTGTAGTTGTGTGCTGTGGTGTGTTAACAATGACAATCACCATTACTTTCCTTCCACCCCCAGTGCGCCCTCTAGCTCCAAAGGTTGTTGTTGTAGAGCTGCTGCAAGCCTGGAATGCAAGCCTACGATGGCACTGGGGGGCGCTGTGGTACAGGAGCCTGCCTCTTATGTGTCAGGTTCGGCTTTTTAGCGAAGGCAATCCCAGCCCGGTAAGTGGACCTGCTGGACAGAAAATAGCATGTTCCCTATAAAGGGCTCCTCTTCCTGTGTGAGCTAATGACATCACAGCAGCATCCTCTCCTCCCCAAAACACAAATGTCTGTCAGAGCTAATGACATCACAGCAGCATCTATTTCTTGTCTTTTTTTTTTCTTTGGCGGGCCAGTGCATTACTGTGGGGTTTTAGTGTTTTGAAAATCCATTGAGTGCATTTCAGACATCTTGGGAATAGCATCAGACATCTACAGTAAACAACGAAACAACAAATCATAATCATATCATGGTTATACTATCTTATGGGTATGAAGTATGTAGCTGTAATGTATCCCTGTTATTTTCCACACTAAAATGCATCTGGTGCTCACAGAGCATAGGATGAAGATTAAATAAGCAAACAATCCAATTCCTTATGTAAAGAGCCTGATAAATGTAAATATTATAAACACACATTTTCAGTCCCCTATGACTTTGTATCACATAAGTGATTTAAAGATGAATGGATGGATGAAAATGTTTTACCATGCTTACTCTGGCCACTGAGGCTCGTAGGCTACCAGTGTGCACGCCTACACCCAAGTACAGTCTCACATATGACTAGTATGCAAGCATCAGCATTCACCACTGCATTCTGTAGCCTGAAATGCTAATCTGCATGAGCCTGTTGCAGTTGAAGTACAGATGACGTGCTTTTTTTGTTTCTACGTGTTACAACACTAATTATAACGTTTTTACAGCAAACCAAATTGCAATTAAAATTTTAATTTGTGAGTGTCGAGAATGCAATTGAATCATCTGAACTTTTTTGGTATCATGTCGAAGTTTGAAATTTTTGGTATAAACATTAGCTATAATGCTTATACTGTGCTTTCTTTTCCTAAAATGGAGAGCTCCAGGTAAGTAAACCCTGAGACATTAAGAGAGCACTGGTGGATCTTGAGCGAGTGAGCTGCCCAGCTTCCTGCGCAGTGCGGTGGCACAGACCTGACCTGTTTGCCTGTTTGCCCAGCAGACCCAGCGCACCTACACCGGACCAGGCTTGACCCGGGCTCTGCTGCGGGACTTGCGACCTGACACCAACTATAGTGTTCAGGTTCGCTGTGCCACCCAGCAGAATTTCTGGAAATGGGGAGACTGGAGTTCAGAAACGCGTTTCTGTACCAAGGAGGACCGTGAGTACCTACTAAATACATCCATTAAGGTCATTCCCTGACCATCACCACCAAGCATGACTGGAAGCGCTTACACATTATTACATTTGCATTTATGGCATTTAGCTGACACCCTTATCCAGAGTGACTTACAGTACATTACAGGGATTACAATCTCCCTGGAGCAACTTGGGGTTAAGGATCTTGCTCAGGGACCCACTGGTGGCGGGTGGGAATTGAACCTGTGACCTATTGGTCCATAACTGGAGCCTCATACAACTAGGCCACCACCATCCCCATTACATGGAACTAATGTTTTACAGTATATAATGCAATGAAATTTGATTCCAACCAGGAACGTTTAGGTTGATTCTGCTGTTCCACACCCCCATACCCCCCCTCCCTCCCCCCGTCCTCCACCTTCAGGCCCCGACCCCGTGGATGTTTGGGTCCAGATGCACAGTGACCTGAACGGTTGCATCGTGTGGAAGGTTGGCGCTACAAAGTTATCTTCAGATAGATCCAAGCTACCAGATTTTGCTGTGTCGATCACGTTTAACAGCGTATCTACGTTTCTGTCCGCAGCCTCTGTCAAAGAGACAGAGTCACGGCCGACTCAAGGGCTATGAGGTTAGCTGGGGCAGTATGGGTAATGGAGTGCAGCAGACTTCCGTCCTCTCCACAGGGCCTTACCACGTCCCCATCAGCTTGGAAGGCTCTGGCAGCGATTATGTGGTCACAGTGACGGCTAGGAACGATGCAGGCGACTCCCCTGCCGACAGCATCACTGTTCCGAGCTCCTTGGCAGGTAAGCGGGCACAGCGGGTAGGAGACGTGGTGACATCTGTGAGAAATGTCCCGGAATAAGAAATTAAGATCATGCTTAAAAGGTTGCTCAAGCTTGCTACTGTAACTGTGGCTAGAGACCTCCGCTTGGGGGTAGCTCAGGTCAAGAAGTAAGCTAATAAGCCTGAAGGTGTGAGGGCAAATGATGATGGATCGCTCGGGTGTGATATCAGAATCAGCAAAATGGGAAATGCATGAAATGTGAGACAAAACTGCAGACTTCTTTATATGTATTCTTGGGAAAATGTTGGCTGTCGAATGCTTAGAAGCTCTCAATATAGAATGCGAAAGAGGATGCCGAGATGTTCTAGAGAAACAGAGGAGGGGGGTCTGAAATAAAGGGGTATAAATGAGTCAGACTGAGCAGAACTGGAACGGCGACACTCAGCTTGTGAGAATCTTTGCTCCCGTTTTGTCTGAGCTCTTTCAAAGTATTAAAGGAGAACTCTGAAAGGGAAACTAGGCTCTTGTCTTTAATTCAGAATACACCTGTCTGAAAAATGTATTCCACACGGCCATAGAGCTGGCTCACGCATGTGCTCTGTGTTTCCCAACCCGGTCCATGGAAATCCACAGTCAGTCCATGTTTTTGCTCCCAACCAGATAATCCACATTTTAGGTTGTAGGTCTCCATGGCCTAGATTGGGAAACACTGCTCTAGGCATATCTCTCAGATTAAGTTATATTTCACAGTATCTATCCTAAGACTGCTATAGACCCATTTATGTGATGGCCATTTCAGTGTTTGTGCTGGAAGCTGTGGATATACCTCCAACAGGTGGTCCTAAAGCTGGTGTTTATGAAACGTCTAACAAAAAAATCTTTATTAATGTACAAGAACATCTGAACTTTCCAGGATGTGAATTGGAGATACCTGGTTACATCAAACTTATGTGAGCAGGCCTGTTCAATCCTTTCGTAGGTAGTGACAATGCTCCTTCCACAACCATGAGCAGTGATGGGGTGTCCCCTCTGTCCTGGCCGGCGAGCCCCAATGCCACATGTGGCTACGTGGTAACCTGGTACCGTACTGGCTGGGGCCCAAACTGTAGCCTGGACTGGTTGAAACTACCTGGGGACAACAGCAGTGCCACGATCCCGTCGGGTAAGAGGTGGGCCGTAGAGAGCTCCTGGTCTTGTGAGGGAGAGGGTTCAGATTCTTTATTTTCTATTGATTTACTTCTTTGCATGTTCTCTTGGAATGTGCAGTTCACTTCTTCCTCAGTCTGTGTCATAAGGGACCTCTAGAACAAATCAAATAAAATGAGACCGATACTGTCACCTGAGAACCTTCTTGTTTGGTGTGTCCTGTGTGAGCAGTCTGTCTCTGACCTTTCTGATCCCCTTTCAGAAAGCTTCATAGCTGGGGAGAGGTACACCTTCTCAGTATATGCCTGCACCCCTGGGGCTCCATTGCTGGTGGAGAAAAAGCTGGGATACATGGAGGAACAAGGTAAGGCCAAGATGTCTATTCTACTCTTAGCCGTCTCTGTCTCTATGTGACTCCAGTATTGTCCATCTCACTAAGGTCTCTCTTCTTTCTAGCCCCGGTTGGGACAGTAACCGGGTTGATGGCAGATCAGAGAGACACCAGCGTTCGTCTCTCCTGGAATCCTGTTCCCCTGGAAGGCAGAAGAGGATTCATTCGTGGATACCTGATCTATCTCTACAATGTCACCCAGCTTAAGCTCTTAGGTACCTGTCCATTCAGCTACCTTTGCACATTCACATGGTCTCTGGATATAGGATGGTCTGTGCACTAGGGTAGCCAGACTCACTCCTGGAGCTCCGTTAATTCATGAAACCTCTATATGCATTTTATTAGCAGCTACCTTCTCTCCAATGGGACGTACATTCTTGCAAAATCGGGGTCAGTCCCTGCAGCAAATTGAAGTTAAGGGCCTGGCTGAAGGACCCACTGATTAAATCACTATGCCTACACTGCCCCACATCTAATAGATGGTGACCTCGCACTGTCCATTCGATGGTCATGAGATTCTGATTGCAATTACCAAATTACAATTGAATTACAAAACTTTTAGTTTTTTTGAGAGAACAATATGAATATTTGAGGTGGTGCATAGTTAAACTGGAATGCAGTTTTGGGAGACTTTCGTTTTATGTACCTTAATTATGGTTTAGGTGCAGGGTCTAATCCCCAAAAGCAGTCATTAGCACTAAAAGTGCACCACAGCAGGCTGGTTTATGTTTGTAAATATCCCATATGTCCCATAACCAGCTGTTCATATTTGACTGCCTTTCCTGGGACTAATTATGCATTTTATATCATGTATATGCATGACTGTCACAGGTCTGCCTTTTATCCATTTTAGCTTACTATATTTCTTCAAGTAGTGGCTGGTGCCTTTATTTACCTAGGCTGCAGAAGTAGCTGGCATTTATTTGTGGCCAGCTTATGTTATAAAATGCTTTTATTTCTAATTCCCTCTGTTACTGAATTATGCTGTTGATACTATTTCTGTATATCAATCATCATAAATCAATCAAAGACCACCATTGTCAGCTTCAACACTATAAAACACTGGGTACACTTATTGAAAATTCTCTTAAACCATGTAATGGAGCATGTGCGCGAGGAGCAGAGCGGGCAGAATTTGGTCAGAGCATGGAGCGTTTTTTATTTTTTATTAAGGCTGGAGCGCTTGCTCTGTCTCCTCCAATTTCGCTCTGATGCCGCTCATACCACGAGCCTGATGCCTGCCCAAATCTACCCAGAATACATCTGTACAATTATCAAGACTGTTACCCAAAGGGCGCTTTTCCATCGCGTTGTTTCAGAATCGGGTTATTTAAATAACCAATCGAGTTACACCCCTAAGTACTGAAGTACCAAATAAGTACCCAAACTGGTTTGTCACTTTCGGTAGTTGAACTTTTGGTATTGGTACTTGACCGGAAGTCAATGGAAAAGCCAAAGTACCGAAAGTACTGTACTTGTTGCGATGGAAAAGCGTCCAAATTGCCCAAGATGGAGTTCGCTAAATATTTCACATAGGTTTAAGGTGACAGTTGTTAGGCATGCAGATTATTCCTCCCTCTTTTAAATTGGAGCGACTGTGGAGCGATTTGACTGGAGCGGGAGGAAATTTTAGTGCCACAAGGAGCGGTATTGAGCGGAGCGGCTTCGTTAGTGAGGAGCGGAAATTCTCACTACTGAATGACTTCAGACCAGTAGCACTCACTCCAATCATCGCAAAGTGTTTTGAGAGAGTGGTGCTGGCCCACATCCAGAGCAACATCCCAGACACTCTGGACCCACTGCAGTATGCCTACTGGCCCAACAGGTCCACATCAGACGCCATTGCTGCTACCCTTCACTATTCCCTCTCCCACCTGGAAAACAAAGACTCCTACATCAGGATGCTCTTTGTGGATGAGTTTGTGGTGGATGACCGTGTTGAAGGCGGAGCTGTAATCAACAAACTGACCACACTCTGCCTGCACCCCACCCTCTGTGACTGGCTCCTGGACTTGGATCTCCTGGACCTCAGTCTGTCAGGATCGGCAACAGGACTTCAGCCAGCATCACCACAAACACTGGCATCCCACAGGGTTGTGTTCTCAGCCCCATCCTCTACACCCTATTCACCCACGACTGTGTCGCCTCCCACAAAGACAACATCATCCTGAAGTGCGCGGATGACACTGCAGTGATCAGTCACATCACTGGAGGGGACAAAGCACCCTACAGGAGAGAAGTGGCCGGTCTGGTGTCATGGTGTGAGGACAACAACCTCACCCTCAACACGGACAAGACAAAGGAGATGATGGTGGACATGAGGAAGAGGAGGAGGCCTCATCAGCCACTGATCATTCGGGAGCTTGAAGTGGAGAGGGTGAGCAGCTTTAAGTACCTGG
>JAODKM010000039.1:5346994-5357243 GCA_026780845.1 Petrocephalus sullivani
GCGCAAATTACACTGGGCAAACACAACGAGGGTCAGGTGTGGCAAATCAAGCCCCGCCAGAGGGCAAAACAGGGGACCAAACATGAATGGCGGGGCTGAGCGTAACAGTACACATATATGTTGTACTGTACTGTTCATGTTTTACTTTACGGGCATTTCTTACTTACGGGCACCCCTTGGTCCCATTCTGCCCGGATAAGGGAGGTTTGACTGTAAGTCTACAATCTTTATTTTTGTCTGCTACCTCCTGGGCTTGTAGGACCGCAAACTCCAAGCTGAACAACTACACCCGGTTAGAGCCCACGCTGCAGCTGCTCGGAGTGTCCTTTGATGCAGGCTTTGCCCAGGCGCTGATGCAGGAGTGTCCTGGCGCTGCCACACGGCTGCTCTACCAGCTCTACGTCTTGTTGGAGAAGAAAAGGCGGGCGGGTCTGACCGGCGCTGCCATGGAAACGATGCAGCCTGCCGCCACGGCACGCCGGCATCGCATGGAGAGGGAGGTCTACAATGAGGTGGGGAAGCTTTCAGGCTCCCCCCCTTCCATTTTACTTCCACAGGGGAACTATTTTGTCTTCATTCACTCAACAGTAACCAATTCATGCATCTCATGGTTTCAGCTTAGCTAGCTGGTCTTATTTATAGGAACCATTTAGCTGAGTTCTCCGTATGATCTCGACAGCGCCTCAGGACTGTGGTGAAGCGTGAGGCGGACAAACAGCTTCAGAGTATCTCCCGGAGATATGAGCTCCAAGGGCGTGAGCTGTTCCGGAGGTCCACTGTGGCACAACACGAGAGGCAGCAGGAGATGCAGAAGGTCCGCAAGGATATGCGTCTTAAGGAGATTGAGGAGGTATCACAACTTGCCTGGTGCTGTTGTGTGCAAGTAAAATGTTTTCTTTCAGGGATGCTCATTGCCCTGGAACTAACTTGCCCAGTGCCATCCGGAGGAGGATGGGTTTCCCCTTGAGTCTGGTTCCTCCTGAGGTTTTTTCCACTCCCTGGGGGAGATTTCTCTGCAACTGTTGCCTCAGCCTTACTCTCTGGGGGAAGATAATGCTCCTTGTTAAAAGCAATATATAAATAAAATATGTACAAAATCAGTTCTTTACCTCTCAGTCTTGAGTGCAGTTTGGTATCTACTGCAGCCCCTTGGTCCCTGTGGTCCACCTGGCCCTTGCCACCCTTCTGGTGCAGATACATTTTTCTCTGGTTGTTTTAGCGCCGACTGGCTCACAGGAAGCAGCATGAGATCATGGTCCAACTCAAAAACAGGGCTGCCCAGTCCCCCAAGGACCCGACCAAGCAGACCCTACGACCTTTGGAGCACCAGGGGCAGAAGGGAAAGCAGACAGAGGCTCAGGTAGGACGTGGCTTGGAATACTGTCAGGGCTCCGTGACCTTTGTGTTTAAACGTGTTTAAAATTAGAATTACAGAACTACTATGATGAAATAAGTGAGACACTGAATTCCATTCCATGGAAATTAAAAGCTTTCTAGGTATCGCTGATAATGTGGCATCTGAGTGCAAACGAATGTTTCTGTTGAAATGCTTGGGCTGAGCAGGCTGGTAAAATGAAGTCATACTTTGGCTGCTCTGTCACTGTAGGACGTTCAAAGAGAGATTGCTCAGTTTGAGAGGAACTTGAAAAAGCAACTTCCTGTAGAGACCCTCTCTTCAAGGTGGGTCGTCTGTGATCAAATGTACAGCAATGCATGAAAGTGCGAATGCTTCATTTAGGCCTAACGGAAGAGGTCAGTCTACAGTAAGACAAATTATATACACATGGAGGTTATTAACCACAGCGATTCAGCCTAGAAGTGGACAATCTTATAAAATATTGGCAAGAGCCAGTACAAATATGATAAAGTTAAAGACAAAGTGAAGGTCATATCCTGACATGTACCCGTCTCCCATGCTGCAGCTGGTGTCTTTGTGCATCCATAAACCTTAAGATTAGTGGCTAAAGGTCAGACAGAAATGAGCTCCAGCTATCTACAGAGACCTAAGCCAGAAAGCCCCAGAATTCTGTTTCTTGTATAGATGAGTTTGATACCTTTTCAAACGTTTTTGTTCAATGACAAACCACTGACTGACACCATGTTAACCCTATCACCCATAAGATCGCTATAATGATATAGCAACACCCTTGTGCATTGTCTGTGTTGCCAGTTCAGGCAAACACAGCTTGTCTACACTCAGCACATACCTCGCTGCAACAAACATACATACCGACCGATCTTATAGTGGGTTATCTTAAATAACTGCTAAATATGTTTCCATCTTGGACAGAATCCCTTAAGAATGGGACCTACTCTGGGTGATGACTGTTCCAAAAAACGGTTAAAGCTGCTGGTGTGAATTTGCCATCCCATGTGCTGGCCGGACCCCATCTGCTCTCTGCCCATAGCACGTCGTATGGCTTCCCCAGTGAGGGCCTATGGCCAGAGGAGGTGGCCCTGACCAACGATGAGTACGTCCTGAGGATCCGGCAGCGGCTGGAGCAGGACGCAGCTGCCCGGGAGCAGCGGGAGAGACGGCGGAAGCTGGCGCTCATCAGGCAGCTGCAGGCCCACCAAGAGCAGCAGGTGTCCGAGGGCTTTTTGCAGAGCATGTTAGCATGACGCTAACTTCCATTGTATTTTACTCACCTCAATGGCAACTGTCGCAGTTCTTTGCATAATAATATTAGCTCTTATTGAAAGTGATGGATAATGCAGCAGACCCACCTAGGATATCGGTCAAGTCCTTATGCTTAGTTCTTCTTGTTGATAGATGCTTAGTCCATCTCGCTTTATACCCCCGCCATCCCATCTCGCCCCAATCCATAACCAAAAGAACTATGCAAACCCTTACTGCACACCGCCTGCAGGAGGCGCTCCGTGACGAGCAGCTGGTGGCCCGCCTGACCCGGCACACCAAGCAGGAGAGACGCATCATCGTCCAGCTCATGCAGATTCGGCAGCAGAAGGAGGTCCTGCGGCAGAATCGGATTTTCCGGGAGAGGCAGTACCAGGAGCAGCGCCTGCGGGACTTCCAGAATGCTCTGGACCGAGAGGCGGTGAGGGCCTCAGCACTGGGGTCAAAGGTCATGGTGGGGGAAATATGGAGTAATACAGCACTATTAAATTGTTTTTGATGGCCGTGGTTGTAGTTGTTGCAGTTTCGTCCAGTGTGCAGTACAGAAAGTGTTTCCCCCCAAGGCCACATTGCTGTCTTTGACTTTTCTGTATCCTGTCGCAACCGTTGTAGGCTCTGGCCCGACAGGCCCGTTTGGAGCACGCAGACGAGCTGCGCAGGGAGAAGGAGATGCATGAGCGCATAGCAGCCGAGAGGGCCCAGGCGAGGCACAGGAAGCACTTTGATGCCTGCCGAGACGTCCTCAGGCAGATGGTGGAGCTGGCCACCAGCGTTGGGGAATACCGCTTGTTCACTGGAAAGTGGGTATTATCTGTCTATCTATCTATATCTATCTGTCTGTCTGTCAGTCTGTCTGTCTGTCAGTCAGTCAGTCACAGCCGTGGCTCCATGTATGTGTAGTTTGTGTCTCCCTGTGTCGTTGTGGGGTTTGCTCTGGGTACACCAGTTTCTCCCCACAGTCCAAAAACATGCTGATGTTAACTGGAGTTACCAAATTCCCCGTAGGTGTGAGTGTCTGGTGTGTGAGTGTGTCCTGCGATGGGTCGGTGCCCCTGCCTTGCGCTCATAGCCTCTGGGATAGGCTCCCCCTGTAACCCTGAATGGTGTGTGAGTGTGCCTTGCGATGGGTCGGTGCCCCTGCCTTGCGCTCATAGCCTCTGGGATAGGCTCCCCCTGTAACCCTGAACGGTGTGTGACTGTGCCCTGCGATGCGTCGGTGCCGCTGCCTTGCACCCATAGCCTCTGGGATAGGCTCCCCCTGTAACCCTGAACGGTGTGTGAGTGTGCCCTGCGATGGGTCGGTGCCCCTGCCTTGCGCCCATAGCCTCTGGGATAGGCTCCCCCTGTAACCCTGAACGATGTGTGAGTGTGCCCTGCGATGCGTCAGTGCCCCTGCCTTGCGCCCATAGCCTCTGTGATAGGCTCCACACCTCCACAACCCTGAATAGGACAAGCAGTTACAGAAAATGGATGGGTGGAAATATATAGTCAGTTTTTTTAATTTCTGATTGTAATAATGCATCATATTTAGCCTGATTGCTAGTGCTATTGTTGGTGCAGCCAGATCCCAACCAAGCTGTTGCGGGAGTGGAAGGAACTGTTTCTCCACGGCATGCTACAGTACGAGGGGGGCGCTGTGGAGAACACTGCCCCAGAGCCCCCCCAGGAGCAGACCAGGGAGATGGAAAAGCAGGAGATTCTCAACAACCAGGACTACGATGAGTATACAGTGGGTGTCTGTGTTGTTCTTGCTAAGAATGCTATTTCCAGAGGTTGCGAGACAGAGCTGTGACCACACATCCGCTAATGCGGAGTTTCTGTAGCCACCTTGCACTCAAAACACGAGGGTGCTTTTATCCTTTACCAGAAGTCAGCCTATTTTAAGCTCACATAGGCAGTTTGATGAGTGAACTCTCCCAAATTATATCAATCAATCTGCTTTTTGTGCAATAACCCTACGTGATATGTTTCTGAGAGCATATTTATTGATGTGTTTGTCATTTTCAGTCTATGACGGGTGAGTGGGTTTGGCCAGGGGAAGAGGCTGGCAAAGAACCTCCCCCCAACAACTGCATCTTGGCCCACGTGGTGACCCGTCTGCAGGCTATCGTAGAGCCCCCAAAGCCGGACATCCCTCCATCCTTTGTCCTGGGCTTCACCCTAAAAGCCTGTATCCTGGGAAAGGCCTTTGCAGGAAAGACTACCTGTCTTTCTCGGATTAACCAAAGTATGTCCACCTTGCTCCCTCGAAACTTCAGGCCATTCTCCATGTCTGTCTCTTGCTGTGCATTTGCAGTGCACGTGCTGTGTCTTTGGCAGAGGTGGACATTTCAGGTCCAGAAAGTAAGAATCCAGACAAAGATTTTGTTTCAACCAACCAATTGAGTCTCAACTAGTTGGTTGAAACAAAATCCTGATCTGGATTTTTATGTTTTGGACTGGAAATGTCCATCTCTGGTCTCAGGCAAGTCTTTTCTCTTCCTCTTCTTAGCCCATGGCATCCATATCCTGTCAGTCAGCATTTTGGTCCAGGAAGCACTGGAAGCCTTCCAGACAGGAGAGGCAGTCTTGGGTGCGGTTCTGCAGGAGGCTGAGGTTAGTACATTGAGTGCGGTACCATCTTGAGTTGACTTACTTCTCTTTTGGTTATACATTTAGACCTCTATGACACTTGTACACAATCACTCTTCTCAATAACAGCTTCCGGATAGCAGAGCCTCCCCCTGTGAAGACTGTGAGGAGGTGGAGAGTGATTTTGGGAAAGGGCAGGACGTGTCTGGATCGATCGAGTCAGGTGCTGTGCGCGTGACTCCATATTAACATGCTATTCCCCGTGTTTAATGGCACTTCTGGACATAGGCTACATCCACAATGCTACGTTTTCATTTAAAAACTAGGCCAAGATACACACAGGCGTTTTCACGTTGTTCATGACAGTGTTTCCATTCACAGTGAAATGACAGTGATTGTTAAATTAGTTTCTCTTTGCACAAATATGCAGCAGTCACACTATCTAATGCAATATTCAGCTACAGCAATTGAAAGCAACTCTAAGGGAGAGAAATGAAAACTTTCACTGGCTCAGACACTAGTGACTGGAAATGGAGCGATCGATCTGCTGGTGCCCTGTCAGCAAAATTTATCATCAGGGTTAGGGCGGGCACTGGATATTGTACTGGGATCTGTACTAGGATTGGCATCTGTGAAACCAACTTTGGCTTTATATTTAATCTGATCAAAAAGAAAATCTGTAGTATCATCCATTCCCACAGTTTACTTCCGTGTAGGGTGACCAGGTGACCAATCAGACAATGGAAGATTGTATCTAGCAGGATCATGCAGGAGCGTGATGAGTAGGGACCAATCAGGGCCCTTTTAGAGTCTGCTTTTTCACTCGTCTATACTAAACTGTATACTGCTCTGAACAGCGTGTTCAAAAGTTTTTTTTTGGGGAGTTGAATACTGAAGGGTAGTAAGGATGAAAGGCAAGAACTGAGACTAGTGTCTGCGTTTTTAAATGGTTACATAGCAGCGTAGTTGTAGACATACCTGTAAGTTATTTGTTTGATGTTGACTGCTGGTGCTCTTGGACACATCCAGACACAAATAGCATCATCGTGGCTGTTTCCAGATCAGATCTTTCTCTTGGTGGTTAAAACATTATGCCAAGAAGACATCATGAATGGACCTTTGACAGTGTAGCTAAAAGATTCATTTCAGGCCGCATGTCTCTCCCAGTCCTTCTTTCTCAGGATCCTCAGCAGGACACGACCCAGAAAAAGGACCCCAAGTCTAAGGTAGCCCCAGTCTCACAGCCACTATCAGCCTAATTTGATTCCTTTCTATTTATCTATATTCATCTTGGAAAATGTCTGTTTCGTCGCTACATGTTTCCAGACATTGCCGAAATACCCAGCTTGCCCATATGACAGAGACATGCACAGCATAACACACACATTAAACTAAACATACAGGCGTAGATGGTTGAATATCATACAGATTTTCATGCTAGCAGGGAACACATGCATGCTAATTAAGACTCCTTTAGCTTTCAATAAGGGCCCGACTGGGAGCAGAGGCAGAGAAGATCCTCAGGAAAGGAAAGGCCATCCCTGATGAGCTCTTGGTCGAGATTATTGTGGAAGCCATCAGGTCAGACTTGTGGACATTTTGTTTATTGCTGTTTTGGGGCAGTGTGTGGATTTGTGTGTGAGGACACTGCACCTGTGACTGGAAGGTCACAGCTTCAAATCCCTTGGCTAGCACAGTAATGCTGTCATTTGGCCATTGACAAAGGCCCATCACTGCAATTGGTTCAAGGATGCTGAACACTGGCCAGTCCACACAGTGACCTCTAAACTTGCTCTCACCTGGGTGGGATAGCCAAGAACATATTTTCCCCAGAGGGATGAATAAAGTAACTTTTCTAATTTAAACAGTTATAAATAGTCTAAACATTTCTACGGCACACCTGCAGACCTGCTTCTGGCCAGCTTGCTTACTTTTAATGCCTTTACGCAAATTTTAAATCTAAGGCTATTTGCAAGATTTCATTAATTTATACAGCAGGATTTTTTTATTTTATATGTTACTTCTGCCCACTGTTTGTTTTCCTGAGTGTAAGTAAGTGAGAGTTGTGGTGAAGAAGGAGAACATCCCACATGAGCTGCTTCTGGCCCTCCACAGACGGGTCCCTTCCGAATCGGGCTGGATTCTGGATGGCTTCCCTGTGCACTTAAACCACGCCAAGCTTCTGGAGAAGGCTCTGAGTGGGTTCAATCCAGACGATGGCAGCAAGAAGAAAAGGAGCAGGGAGTCCAACCTTGCAGTGGCCCCGAGCACCCTGAAGGAGGCCCCGCCCCCTCCACCAGTGCTGGATGTGGTTTTGCTGCTAGACGTGCCCGATGATCTAGTCCTGGACCGTGCTGCAAATCAGGCTTGTAAGTGAAGTTCTTGTGCATCATTTTGGAGCAAAATGGACATCTATCAATGGGTGGCATCTTTTGTAAGATGGCTTTAGAAGTTATAGCACACTCCTGGTTCTGTGCTGAGAATCTGAAACCCCTTTTATTTAGAGTTTTAAATGCTTAAACATTTTTCTGGCACAAACTTGGGAATGCAGAAAATGAAAGATGCAGGCACACAGCACACATTAGTAGATGATTCATATGCACATCTTAGAATTTATGCTCCAAACTATTTCAGACAATATACATGGGGCATAGCAGTCATGTTTAATTATTCATTTCAATATGCTGATTAATGATTAATTCTTAACAGGCATGTGCTTGACAGATGGTTGCAGCAGTGTCATTGAGTTTTCCCTGCAGTTGCACAGGGTGGCAGCAGACCAGCTGGGGCAGAGTCTGATACGGAGGCAGCTCCAGGAGTAGAGGAGGAATCCTCGGCTAAACCACACCACAGTGAAAAGGCACTGGCTCTTAAGGAGTATGGCCTGGGCATGAGCCAGGTCCAGCACAGGTTAGCATGTGAGAGAGGCCTAGGTTAGGTTGTCCTTGTGAAAGTCACACCAGGTGTTTTAAAGGTGACATCCCCAGAAATAACTTTGCCCCTCTTATGTGCCCTTCTGGATTTACCACACCCAGAGTCACTGCATTCCATGGCAACTGGCCCAAACTGGAAAAGTGGTACTCAAGAAGACAGAATATCCTACTGAGGGTGAACGCCGAGGAAGAGCCAGACATGGTCTTTAAGAAGGTGGAGTCCATCCTCTATAAGACCATGTTGGAGCGAGCAGATTGGGGTAAGAGCCAGGGTTTCTCAACCCGGTTCTCACTGACTGCTGGCCTGCCCACGTTTTTGCTCGCTCCCAACGCCCTGCCAGACAGTCTACATTTTTGCTCCATCCCAGCTCCTGAAACAGCAGATGTGTTTTTCCTTTCACAGATAGTTTTAATTACCCAGGATATGCAACTAAAAGGCTAGAGGTCCTGAGAGCTAAAGCCCAGTCACACTGTTGAGAAAGTTACCCAGCTTAGAATGCTTTGGTACTAAAAACAAAGATGAGGAAAGCATTTTAGATGCAGGGCCTCACAGGATTATTGATAATTCAGCCAAAAAATTAGATGGACAAAATACAGCACTGGCTGAAGGGAAAGAAAAGGTGCGCAGGTATGGATCAGGTAGGTCAACCTGGACTGGTGTGGATCAGGATCAGGTAGGCCATTCTGGATTGGTGTGCATCAGGATCAGATAGGCCATCCTGAATAGGTGTGGATCAGGATCAGGTAGGCCATCCTGGATAGATGTGGATCAGGATCAGGTAGGCCACTCTGGATAGGTGTGGATCAGGATCAGGTAGGCCATCCTGGATAGGTGTGGATCAAGATCAGGTAATTCATCCTGGATAGGTGTGGATCAGGATCAGGTAGGCCATCCTGGATAGATGTGGATCAGGATCAGGTAGGCCATCCTGGATAGGTGTGGATCAAGATCAGGTAGGCCACCCTGGATAGGTGTGGATCAAGATCAGGTAGGCCATCCTAGATAGGTGTGGATCAAGATCAGATAGGTCATCCTGAATTGGTGTGGATCAGGATCAGGTAGGCCATCCTGGATAGGTGTGGATCAGGATCAGGTAGGCCATCATGGATAGGTGTGGATCAGGATCAGGTAGGCCATCCTGGATAGGTGTGGATCAGGATCAGGTAGGCCATCCTGGATAGGTGTGGATCAGGATCAGGTAATTCATCCTGGATAGGTGTGGATCAAGATCAGGTAGGCCACCCTGGATAGGTGTGGATCAAGATCAGGTAGGCCATCCTAGATAGGTGTGGATAGGCCATACTGGATAGGTGTGGATCAGGATCAGGTAGGCCATCCTGGATAGGTGTGGATCAGGATCAGGTAATTTATCCTGGATAGGTGTGGATCAAGATCAGGTAGGCCACCCTGGATAGGTGTGGATCAAGATCAGGTAGGCCATCCTGGATAGGTGTAGATCAAGACCAGGTAGGCCATCCTGGATAGGTGTAGATCAAGATTAGGTAGGCCATCCTGGATAGCTGTGGATAGGCCATACTGGATAGGTGTGGATCAGGATCAAATAGATCATCCTGGATAGGTGTGGATCTGGATCAGGTAGGCCATCCTGGAAAGGTGTAGATCAAGATTAGGCTGGCCATCCTGGATAGCTGTGGATAGGCCATCCTGGATAGGTGTGGATCAGGATCAGGTAGGCCATCCTGAATAGGTGTTGATCAGGAACAGGTAGGCCATCCTGGATAGGTGTGGATCAGGTAGGCCATCCTTCTTTACATGGATACTCCATTATTGTGAGAGTTTGAGGTGCCTTTTGTATGTTTGTGCAAGTTTCTTCCCCCATCCAAAGTCATCCAAAATTCAAGAAATCCTAATGACTTATTGTGTAGTTCTGCATGTAATTGTATGTGATTGACAAATATCCCTGTACTGTGGTTCCTGCTTTGATTGTCAGAATAGGGTCTGCATCACCATGGTCAGTTGTGGTCAGTTACTGGAAATGGATGAGTAGATGGGGGATTAATGTATTACGTTATAACTAGGGCTGTCAAAATTGACGCGTTAACGCGGATTAATCCAGCATCGTGATTAATCTGATTAAAAATATTA
>JAODKM010000039.1:5379541-5401867 GCA_026780845.1 Petrocephalus sullivani
CCAACCAACATTATGGGAGCACCATGTGTTTTTATTGGGCCAGGGGCGTAGATTAGGGTATGGACAGGAGGGACATGCCCCAACCAATATTATGGGAGCACCATGTGTTTTTATTGGGTCAGGGGCGTAAATTAGGGTATGAACAGGAAGGACATGTCCCAACCAATATTATGGGAGCACCATGTGTTTTTATTGGGCCAGGGGCGTAGATTAGGGTATGGACAGGAAGGACATGTCCCAACCAATATTATGGGAGCACCGTGTGTTTTTATTGGGTCAGGGGCGTAGATTAGCGTTTGGACAGGAGGGACATGTCCCAACCAATATTATTGGAGCACCGTGTGTTTTTATTGGGCTAGGGCCGTAGATTAGGGTATGGACAGGAGGGACATGTCCCAACCAATATTATGGGAGCACCGTGTGTTTTTATTGGGCCAGGGCTTTAGGGCTGATTTGGTCCCTATCGATGTTGATACTAAACCTACACACTTGGTTTTATGCTTCCTAAACACCTAAAGTATGTTTGGGTTTCTGTATATTTAGGGTCTCATTGCATATCTTGGGTCCATGAAAGCATAACATATTAGGCCCCCAACCCAGACCAATCATATTATTTTCCAATATTTGGGCCCCTATCACTCAAGGGCCCTTGGAATTGTCCTGATTTGGCTAATCAATACTTCATCAGGTTATTTTACTAATTAAGTTATTTAATTAAATGATGAACAAATAGGAAAGGGCCAGGGTGTCCCTATGGAGGTGTTTGGAAACTGAAGTGATGTTCCTCTATTCATCCAACAAGATATAATTTGCATATATTCTAATGTTAAACTGTTAAAATCTTACCCTTTTCCTGAACAAAAATACACTTACTATGCAGATAAATAGCTTTCAACATTTTATATGACTACCTGAAACTTTGCACAGTACTGTATTTGAATTTTTTAAGGTTGTGGTTATAATATAGCTGATGTCAACTGTTCTGTACAATGATTGTAGAACTTGCTATACTGTACTGATCATTTACAATGGCAGGACTGTAATATAATACAATAATATAGAACATCAGTACAAACCTGGCGTGTCTGTTCCGCTAGGCATAATACTGGGTTTTGCCTTGCGGCCGCTGAAGATGTCGTACCGTGAGGTGAAGTACTTCTCTTTCCCTGGTGAGATGCTGATGCGTATGCTGCAGATGCTAGTGCTCCCCCTGCTGGTGTCCAGTCTCATTACAGGTAAGCGCCGCTGTATCTCAGACAGTTATTTAGTTACAAACAACACTGATTACAAGACTGCTGTAAAACTCTTCAGCA
Source organism: Petrocephalus sullivani (assembly GCA_026780845.1). NCBI lineage: Eukaryota > Metazoa > Chordata > Actinopteri > Osteoglossiformes > Mormyridae > Petrocephalus > Petrocephalus sullivani. The sequence goes on from JAODKM010000039.1 coordinate 5,380,855, forward strand.
GCCAAAAAAGACTTTAATAATGTGCCTGTAATTGATTACAATTGTGACTTTGTTTGTTTAATGGGCTAGGAGACATAAAAAGGCAGACAAAATTAGGACCACAAAATCATTGCCAGAAACTTTACTGTTGTGGTTCTGTGCCGACTTATGATAACAGCAATAGAGTTTTCATTCTTACCCTTTTCTAAATATAGCACATCTAGAGCCGCCTGACTATTTACTCCAATGAACAGCACAGATTAGCTACTCTGACCCTCAAATATACCTTGTTTAAAAGACATATTTTCTATGAATGTAAGGTGAATTTTATTGGGGGACTGCAGATTCTGGACTTTTAGTAGATAAAACAATGTGACCAGTACAGAGTTGCCACTGTGAAAATTCTAAGACCATGTTTCTTAGTAACTTTCTCAGTGCTGCTATTTGTTATGGAGGTCAAAAGATTGATATCCCAGCATTTACTAGGGAAGCAATGCACTATAAAAAAAGCCTATGGCCAGACTACCAGAAGCTTCTCCTCACAGGTAAGATGAAACTGCCTAACTCTCCCCTAAATGCTGCTACTACTTTTAAATTTTGGAAGGTGATTCCTTGATCTATATTGGGGGACATTCCCACCTGAAACGTATTGTTAGTGCTGGTTGTGGGGTGGAAGATTATGGATGAATTTCAGTAGAAATAGAGGCTTTCTCATCAATACCCACTAATACCTTGCAGTAACAAAAAAGCTAGACAATAATGAATAATTCAAGATGAATGAAGGTGATTTATGTCTAGCCCAAGTACAGCTAGAATTTGATTGACTTCAGGGCCATGACTCTGCAGGACCACACTTGGTTGAGAAGATTACAGGCTGAAGGTTATAGTGAGATGCAGCTACAGAACACAAAGCTGCTGTTCACCTTGTTCCTGCATGAAAAGAGGGCCCTATGAGGGCTCTATGAGAGCCCTATGAGAACCACATGAGAACCCTATGAGAGCCCTATGAGAGTCCTATGAGAGCCCTATGAGAGCCACATGAGAGCCCTATGAGAGTTACATGAGAGCCCTATGAGAGTTACATGAGAGCCCTATGAGAGTTACATGAGAGCCCTATGAGAGCCCTATGAGAGTCCTATGAGAGCCCTATGAGAGCCCTATGAGAGTTACATGAGAGTCCTATGAGAGCCCTATGAGAGTTACATGAGAGTCCTATGAGAGCCCTATGAGAGCCCTATGAGACTTACATGAAAGCCCCATGAGAGCCCTATGAGACTTACATGAAAGCCCTATGAGAGCCACATGAAAGCCCTATGAGAGCCCTATGAGAGCCACATGAGAGCCCTATGAGACTTACATGAGAGCCACATGAAAGCCCTATGAGAGCCCTATGAGCGCCACATGAAAGCCCTATGAGAGCCCTATGAGAGCCCTATGAGCGCCACATGAAAGCCCTATGAGAGCCCTATGAGAGCCCTATGAGCGCCCTATGAGAGCCCTATGGGAGCCCTATGAGAGCCACATCACACCGCTTCCCAAGTCGGGTTTTGCAGTGACTAGAGTAGGAAGGAGAAAGGTCACCAAATTAAACCCAGGGCTGGTCCCCGGGGGGCGGGGTGTAAACTAAGAACATGGCAAGTCAGATGTAATCACCTGCATTTTGGCTTTAAAAGAATAAACTGGTTTCATTAAACACATTTACATTCACAAAACATTCACATTTACAAAAAAGTAAAAAGAAAGTGTCAGAATTGAATTTTGTCGAGTTTTTTGGGAATGGCCTAGTTTCCCAGAAAGGGGCTACCTCCCCCTTAACTGAGGAAACCTTTGTTAGGCACTAAAACAAAGTGCCTAATTTCCTATCTGTATATGCTCATGAAGTCAAGTCATCTTTATTTATATAGCACATTTGAAAGACATCAAGTGTCAACCAGAGTACTGCACAATAAACCAACTAAGGCAAGACAAAACTTAAAACAGTTAAAGGATAGAAAGAAATGTAAATAATGTAAGACTGAAAGTAAAACTGAGCTCACATCTTCCTGGGCCTTTCCCATTGCCCTGGGTTACACGCCATCTGAGAGAAACAGCGAGAACAAGCAAGGCTTTATGCTACGCTGAGTGTGGCTCACGGGCTGCTTTCTGTGAGCAGAACAGGGTCAGCGTTAGCACGTAGCATTGTGTCATTATCTGGGGCACCATTAGTTAGTACAGAGACGTATTTAATACTGTGCATTATGCAACAAACTCACTAAGATGTTTCGAATTTCAATTACATAGTAAAAATGGAAAAAATGGTGTGGATTTCAGTGAAGGTCTATTTAGTTGTTATGTTCCAGTAATGAAGGACTAGATGAGCATGTAATTGAGAGGACGCCCTCTAACAGTGCCAGAAACAAACCTGAAAGTATTGAGCGTGATATGTGATATCACAGGCATATACAGACAGGCAATTTGGCATTTTGTTTTAATGCTGAACATTGTTTTTTCCAGTTAAGATGGAGGTGGTCCCTCTTTGGAAAAGTAGGCCATTCCCAAAACACTTGAAAAAATTCATTTCTGACACTTTTTACTTTTGAATGCCAGCGTGAGTCTTGTTAATGTCTGAGACAAGTATAATAACTCGGAAGTGGGTCTGAAAGCCACCATACCAATGCCAAGATCTTAATAATTTGCAAAGGACAAGCTGTTAAAATCATACAAGCTGGTGATTAGTGCCAGACAACCCAGCATTGCAGCGCTGACTGTAACCTTGGAACCTCCGTGTAAAGAATTTATAATTGTTGGTGCCTATAATCTTCAACTGGAACAATGGAGACAGAAAAGGTGGAGAAAGCCAAGGTCAGATCATTCTTCTGTGAGTAACTGGGACCATTCTCCAGTGAATGATTTGGAATATTGTCCAGTAAATTACCTAGGACCTTCTGTGAGCTGAATGCTGCCACTGTGAGATACAGGTACAAAGGCTGGGAAGTGCAGTTGGATTGCCATAGGGAGAAGGTCAGGCGGGCACCCTGGAGCACCACTGATTCCCAAGTCAACAAAAATTCCTGATTAAGTAACAGCAGATTTTGGGCTTGGTGTTACAGACTGAAATTAAATAAAAAGGCCAACTGGTTAATTGGCAGGTTGGAGGGTGGAGAAGGAGAGAGAGTGGGATTGGAGCAGCAGCAGAGGCCTGGTGGAAGTGTTTCACAGTGATTAGTGACTCTTTTTCCGAGTGAGTAATCAAGTGAGCTAAAAGGTCAGATTCCCTCGGGTTCCAGCTCGTATTGATGTAATCTTTCAGTCGCTGGACTTGTTTTTTTATACGTGGGTGGTTAAATGTCATTGGTTGCATCTACTGGGTTCCTAGTAGAGCGAAAAGAGCTGGTGTGTGTGTGTGTGTGTGTGGGGGGGGGGTGTTAAGCCATCTCAGGAGGGAAGGTGTCGATTTGTTCTGCCAGTTTTATGAAGAAGAGCAATGGCTGGTGTGGTTTGACCTAAAGCAACTTCTTTAGATCCGAAGCAGTACATTTCACTGGAGAAAATTCAGCACCACGCTCGCAGGCAGAACAGCGAGAACCTCCCTGGAGCCTGACACAGCCAGACCCCCCCAGCCCGAGCACACAGACAGCCTAGGCGGCACACTGGCCAGTTTCTCACACTGCGCTTCCTACCAGGCATGGCGGCGCTGGACAGCCGGTCGTCGGGCAAGATGGGGGTGCGGGCCGTGGTGTACTACATGACCACCACGTTCGTGGCCGTCTTCATCGGCATCATCATGGTGCTCATCATCCACCCGGGGAAGGGCTCCAAGGCTGAGTTCGGCAAGCAGCAGAAGATCGAGCAAATCAGCCCTGCCGATGCCTTCCTGGACCTCATTAGGTACCAAACCCAGTTCCTGCTCCACCTCAGCCTCAGGCCAAGAGCTGCCCTCTTTGCTGGCCCATCTTTCGTTCAGATTTCTCATCTCCTTTCATCATTTGTAACCCCTTCCCCTGTAATCAATCCCCATCTGTCCCCTCCCCTGGTTAATTCCCCCTCGTATGATTCATTTACCACCCCACCTGTTAGATCTCCTTCCACCAGCCTGCCCTTTGCCATACTGGCTATGTACTTGTCTTGTTTTCCTACCTGTTCTGTTTTATATTTCAGAAACATGTTTCCCCCGAACCTGGTCCAAGCTTGTACTCAGCAGGTAAGAAAGCACGCTTTCCCCTTTTCTGCTTCACATTCACCTTCATCTTATTTCCCGTCTCCATCTCCTACCTGCCTGGTCCGGCTGGGCTTCGAAATAACTCCACCAATAAGAAGCCACGTGATACCGGGGGGTTGTCTCCCAGTAAGGGCCTTGATAATTATAGACTGCAGTTAGTGCTCTTGTTTACTTTTAAAATGTATTTTAAGCTCTGAGTTGGAACAACCGAGCTTGTAAAATAGAAAAAAGGTCAGTATGTGTTCCAAAAATAGTAAAGTAAGCATTGAATTAAACAGACGAATATCAACCTCATAGTCTCATCTTTGTAGAGTGATGCCATGGCCAGGCACTGTACAGTACACCTCCATTAGTCAGAAAAAAAATAAAACACATCTAATGCTTTGTCTTTAATATGATTTTTTCTCTCTATTCTTCCAGTTTAAGACACAGTACGGGAAGAGGGTGGTGCACGTAAAGGTAACAGTGAATGACACCATCTTCAACATGACCAATGGTACACAGGAAGTGACACGGGAGGAGCTGGTGCCTCTTCCGGGCAGTGTGAACGGCCTGAATGCCCTGGGTTTGGTGGTCTTCTCCATGTGCTTTGGCCTGATCATCGGCAACATGAAGGAGCAGGGCCAAGGCCTCAGGGACTTCTTCAACTGCCTCAATGAGGCCATCATGAAGCTGGTGGCTATCATCATGTGGTGAGCCAATCGAGAGGCCTGATAAATCTATGTGGGAGGGACAGCCAGATGTTTGGGTCGCATTTGCATAGCAGGTGGCTGAGGAAATAAATCGGGAGCAGGTCGTAGCTTAATGACCCATGAATGGAGCCTGAACAAGTTTACTTCATTTAACTTCATAATCACATAAATGCCATCCATCCATTTTCTGTAAACACTTGTCATATCCCAGAGGCTACAGACACAAGGCAGTGAACAACCCAGGATGGGGCACCAACCCATCACAGCGTACACTCACACAGGCAATCTGGTGACTTAAATTAATCTCAGCAGGTTTCTGGACTGGGGGGGAACTGGAGTAGCCAGAGGACACCTCATAACAACACGGGGAAAATATGTGAACTCCATATACATGGAGCTTGGGGGGAGACATGAACCTGGATCACAGAGGTGTGAAACAACACTGCTAACCACTGCACCACCATGCCACATAGCATCAGTGCCATAATGAAAATGTGATGTTAAACTTTAGACAACTTGAGAGAGTCTGGATGAAGGCAAACTCAATGTTTTTCGGTCACTGTCATGCTGCAGACACTGATCTGGCATGATTCATTTCAACATCTGTCGTTGTTGCAACATACTTGAATGTTTGTCGGTCGATTTGATGACATGACTTGCAGTTAGTGTAATCAGAGGAGTACATCCATCAGTGATTGAGGAAGCATGGTGTTGCGTATCTCCTGGAGGGAGGGATAATCTGAGGACATGCTGCCCACCTCCCACAGGTACGCCCCCATCGGCATCCTGTTTCTGATCGCTGGAAAGATCGTGGAGATGGACGACCTGACGTCTATGGGTGGCCAGCTGGGAATGTACACCATCACGGTCATCCTCGGCCTCTTGATCCACGGTGTCATGGTTCTGCCCACCTTGTACTTCCTAATCACGCGAAAGAACCCATTTATCTTCATTGCCGGACTGCTGCAGGCTCTCATCACTGCCCTGGGCACCTCATCCAGGTGGGTATCCCCATGCTGTCATCCAGGTGGGTATCCCCATGCTGTCATCCAGGTTGGTAGCCCCATGCTGTCATCCAGGTGGGTATCCCCATGCTGTTATCCAGTTTGGTATCCCCATGCTGTCATCCAGGTGGGTATCCCAATGCTGTTATCCAGTTTGGTATCCCCATGCTGTCATCCAGGTGGGTATCCCCATGCTGTCATCCAGGTGGGTATCCCCATGCTGTCATCCAGGTTGGTATCCCCATGCTGTCATCCAGGTGGGTATCCCCATGCTGTCATCCAGGTGGGTAACTCCATGGCCCAGTCCTGCCCTCACCCTCTTTTCAATTAACCCAAGTTCCAAGAAAAACATTCCCAGTTCTCCCACAAAAGATAACTGGAAATCAAAACAGATTTGTGAGGAGTGGTTGTGTCAGGTAAAAAAAAGACAGGATTTCCTGGTCTCAGATCCCCAGTCAATCATCGCTGATGTACTACAGAATGTTAAAGGAACTGAACTGAGGTTCCTCTAGATTTGTTTTGTGTCTCTGAAAATTCTATCTGAGTACAGACAGCTAGAAGATGTGTTTTGGATGCTTATAACATGAGCCTCACCTGTCATGATCGGTACAGATTTGACCTCTAACCCTGGCCATCCTGTCATATGACCTTTGCACTGCTCAGCTCTGCCACCCTGCCCATCACTTTCAAGTGCTTGGAGGTGAACAACAACGTGGACAAGCGGGTGACACGCTTCGTGCTGCCAGTGGGCGCCACCATCAACATGGACGGCACAGCTCTCTACGAGGCCCTGGCCGCCATCTTCATCGCCCAGGTCAACAACGTGGAGATGAACTTTGGGCAGATCATCACCATCAGGTGCAGACCTTTATGAGCATTGCACAGACTTTAAAATCTCTTTGGTTTAAAATATTTGTCTCCTTCACATTTTAATTGCAGACTCTTAAGATATCTTACAGTTCCAGATATTTTGATGTACCCATTTATGGCCCAATATTTGGACAACACTTTTGTCTCCTGGTGTGCAGTAGTCAGTTTGTTTTGGCTGGTCTGAGTGTTTGTTGCTGGTTTATTTGTTTGTTTGTTTGTTTGTTTGTTTATTGTTTGCATGTTCAGAGGTGTGGAGTAATGCATTGTGAATTATGGGAAGTTATTTGTAAGCGAGAGTCTTGCTGTCTGGTACTTTGGTGTAATAGTGAAATGTGAATGCAACAGTATAAAGGTGACGAGAGTGTGACAGACATTACGATGATCATGTAATTTGGCTGTAATGATAAGGTCATTGTAACATTATAATGACATGTTTTACAAACAGGGGTGCCACTAGAGATTATGGGCCCTGTGAAAGCATTTAGGGCCCCTGTCACTCTGGGGGAGGCTTGGAATCATCCTAACTTTCCCCTCCTTTACGACGCCCCTGGTTATTAAAAACAGTATGACAATGATGTAATGGTGCCTGTAATGATGAGGTCATTGCAACAGTATAATGGTGACATAAGTGTTACAGACAGTACGAGGTTGATGTAAATGTGACCAAGAAACTATGCCAACACTGGTGGTGAGCGTGTGACACTGTACATTTGAACGCGATGTGAACACGATGCCCCTGACTGAGCTTTTCATTGGCTAACAGTATTACAGCCACCGCAGCCAGCATTGGCGCAGCTGGAATTCCTCAGGCTGGACTGGTCACCATGGTGATTGTGCTGACCTCAGTGGGACTGCCCACAGATGACATCACCCTCATCATTGCAGTTGACTGGTTTTTGTGAGTGCACCGGCCTGTCCTCTTCCACATATGCAGAAAACTACGCAATATACATAACGATGGTCAAAAAGGGGAAATCTCCACAAAGGAGCTTCTTATGTATTGGATATATGTAGTATTACCCTTTTCGATTGCAGTAACACAGAAATCAGCCTGAATCCAGCTGGCTGAGTGGCTGTGGCGTGCAGGCCTGAGAGAGGCTGGGTGTTCCCTCTGAGCACCATCCACACAGCTCCAATGACACACTTCTCCAGCAACCCCAGAGTCCTGCTCCATATTTTTCTTTTTTTCACGTTTGCATTTTAGCAATTTATGTTAGCACAGAAACATAATTAGCTGGCCCAAATTCATTAGTTCAATTATAATTCCCTTCCCCACATATTACAGGGATAATTAGAAAAAGGGACAATATTGCTTACGTCTTTAAACTAGGATAGGCAGATTTCAGAGCACTTTTACATCTAACGCTGAAGAAAAACTCATTTCCTAATGTACCAGTTGCTATTTAATGTGCTACAATTATTTTGTCTCATGATACTTAAAAGCTTCAACCTAAAAAGATACACACTTCAATGGGCTTATTCAGCAAAAAGGTTAAATAAATGTTTGCAAATGTTTTCCAGTAAAGCAGCCTACATGTCACGTGATTGTGCCACCAAGCCCCGGACAGTGTTATACACTGAGATCACCACTCTTCCATAACAAATATATGTGTCTTTGGGGTCACTGATCAGATGGTAGGCCTAAGTATTTCCTTTCACGGAAGCAATCTCACCTTCTTTCCAGGCTAGACTAGACAGTGTTCTCTGTTTGCTCCCTGTGTTCTCACTGCACCCTGTGTGCTCCCTGTGTTCTCACTGCACCCTGTGTGCTCCCTGTGTTCTCACTGCACCCTGTGTGCTCCCTGTGTTCTCACTGCACCCTGTGTGCTCCCTGTACTCTCAGTGTGCTCTTTGTGTGCCCCCTGTGTTCTGGATGTTCCCATGGTTCCCTTTACTCCCTGTATTCTATGTGCTCTGTATGTTCTCTGGCATCTCTGTGTCTTCCTTGTGTTCTGTGTGTTCCCTGCATCCTGTGTTCTCTTTGCGATCCCTGTGTTCTGTGTGCCCCCTGTATGCTGTGTGTCCCCTGAGATCCTTATGCTCCATGTTCTATGTGTTCTATGTGCTCTCTGTGTACTACTTGTGTTCTGTGTGCCCCCTGGGTTCTGTGTGCTCCCTGAGTGCTGAGTGTTCAATGTGCTCCCTGTATTGTATGTGTTCTGTGAGTTCCCTGTGCTCTCTGTGTCTCCCTTGTGTTCTGTGTGTTCCATGTATCCTGGTGTTCTACAATATGTTCTATGTTCTATTCCTTGTGTGCCCACTCCATTCTGTGTAGTCCCTGGGTTCTCTGTGCTCAGTGTGCCCCCTGTTTTCCATGTGCCCTGCCTCATTTTCTTTGACTGATTTTCTTTGACTCCTTTCTCCATCCATCTCCCCATCCCTCCTCCCTCTCTCCATCACCGCCCTCTCCCTCCTCCTTTCTCCATCCATGTAACATTCCTCTTCCCTCTCTCCATCACCACCCTCTCCCTCCTCCTTTCTCCATCCATCTCCCCATCCCTCTTCCCTCTCTCCATCACTGCCCTCTCCCTCCTCCTTTCTCCATCCATCTCCCCATCCCTCCTCCCTCTCTCCTCCTCCTCCTCCTCCTCCTCCTCCCTGCATCCGTCCACAGGGACCGCTTGCGCACCACCACCAACGTGCTGGGGGACTCTATCGGGGCAGGCATTGTGGAGTACCTGTCCCGGGAGGAGCTGGAGGACAATGACGTGGAGATGGGCAACTCTGTGGTGGAGGAGCGCCAGGCACGGAAGCCGTACCGGCTCATCACCCAGGACGACTACACGAAAGCTCGCAGCAGCGACTCAAAGATGTAGTCCCGTTCACACCGTGAGCCACATTCCGCACTGTACACGTTTATGCAGTGTGCGCCCAGTCACATGCTTCTTCCCAAATCCAGGGTGTGCAGTGGTTGGGATTATTATGTATAATCACAATAAAAAACACTCATCCACCAAAAACGCACCTAAAATCAATTTCTGTGAGTCGACTTGCTGTAAAATTACCTAGAAAATTTTCAGCAGTAACATAACAGCGCCTGGAACCCTAAGAAAGGCTAGAGGAATCCTGGGAGGTTTCTGAGAAAAGTGATTGCAGTGTTGTTGTGCAGATTTTGTTGTGTTCCTATACAGATTGTGTTTCTCTTTCCGAAAACACTTTTCTGCTTTCAGCGATTATCTAATGACGGGAAGGTAAATAAGGGATTTGTGCCCCAGCCTTAAGGGGAATTACGTGGGATGCTGTGTAGCAGTCATCTCAGTTATTTGTGGTATCGTTCCCGGTGACGCAGCGCGGGATTCACCTACGGGCCGTGACATATGTGACTATATCTGTCTTCACAAGTCATGGATTTGAATAGACATTGGAGGATTTTCTTTTTAAATAGGTTCTGAGAAGTGAATTAGACTAATGCTGCATTTGCTAAAGGTTGTACAGTTTGTCAGTCTATCCCTGCAGTGGCTAGGCCTAAATGGTGTCATTATTTAGGGTTAATCTCCATCATTTTCTCTTGTATTTGCCAGTCGCATACCAGAGGTGAAGTGGACTTTTTATAGTGTGCACTTGAATTGTAATGTGACTTTATTGTGTCACGCGGATATTTAAAGACTCCACTTGCGTTGCATCAAACTTCAAGTTGACCTTAATGGTTTTTTAATGTTCTTTTGGGCATCAGAGTGGTGTTACGCCTTCAAGACTGCAGGTGATGTAGGGGTTTCAGCTACCTGGGTGTTTTAACACCAAAACATTCTACCTGAAGACACTGTAACGATCTGGGTGCCAGGTTGGCCTGCAATCAAATGGGCCATTGGAAAAACCTGTGGAATTCAAGGCCCGGGAAGCATGCTGGCTCGCACGGTCTCGCTAAAGCACTGCTTTTTGGAAGCCCCACGTGCCTGAGACACATCCGCACATCTGTTTTGTTGGCGTGTCAGGGATATTTTGGCCTTGCTACTAACACAAGCAGGTGTAATCCAGAGAAATCCATGTGTCTTCCATGCTGTTGCACGTTGGGCTTCCTAGATGGTACGCTGCCTTCAATAAATGTCTCACTGAGGTGGCAGCAATTTCTAGGTCAGTTTTGACGGATTTTTGAAATTTTCTGTGTCTGTATTAAAGATAAGCAAGTGTTACGATGTATTTTTTAAAAGACTGCTTAATCATCTTTAAGCACCTTAATACACGGAACGATTAATTATTCCTAATTAAACAGAGCATTACTTAAAAAGGAGCAAAATAGACCAAATTAGGGTGTTATCTTGGTTTTGCATATGTAACATTTCTTAACAGGTCTTTAAATGTTAGTGTGGGATCAGGACTGAATATTTACATGAAAAGTGGTGATCAGTGTAACAGGGGCTTTCCCCTGCTGGTAAGAACATGCCTCTTGGAAAGTAAGAGGTAGCTGTCTGACCAACGTACCTCTGGATATACCTCGCAAAAGAAGATGGACAGTGGAACAAACTGTGAGGTGTAAGGTTATCATGGTGGCCAAGCCACAGTATTCACTGAACCAGGGGACCAGGAGATCTATGGCTCTACGTTCTATGGAAGGCACAGCGCTGGAGGTTCAGAGATGAATCCCTCACATACACAGCGTTTCCCACAATTCAGCTTTGCAGCATCGAGTCCTCACTATCCAAATGGACCAAGTGGCTTCTACCGGACAAGCATACAAGATGCAGAACCTCATCTACTCGTTAGTTGGTTCCCCTTTTGTCTTTTTCACCCTGTTATCTAGTTTGCTCCACTATTATCTAGTCTTATGCTGCATTAGATGGATTCGGTTCAGTTTAACGTGGATTCTGTGATGCTAAAATCTGTGTGCGAACATATTAATAAAAAAATGTTCAGTGTTTTATTATGTGAGTAAAGTAATGCTTTAAAAATCACGGATGTTAACATTTTATTGTCCTTTAATGTTTTGTTCTTTTGCAAATATTGTGGTGTATATGAATTGTGCTGGAATTGTTTATATAGATATTGTAGATACTTATGTACATAATATTTAAGAGTACATGAATAATGATTTACTTAAGAATGTGTGGCTGTAAATTTTAATGTCAAACATGGAAGATTGACACCTGCACATCAATTTCCTGGCACATCATCTCATGCCTGTATAAGACATAGTTAATGGACAGTGTAACTCATTCTTTGTTTTTTTATTATGTTAATTGGATTCTGGCTATTTTGTCAATAGATATATATAAAAATATTAATAAAATGAAAACAAAAAAATCATGTTATAGTTGTCTCTGGTAAATTCACTTTTTATTAACTTTTTGCTCGGATGGATTTAGTTTCCAACCAAATTACCAGCACACTACGCATGTAAGAACACGTGTTATTTATTACGCTAGAATCGAAGGTTCCTTTGCCAACCCAACAAGTGCCAAGCAGTTGGATCACTGAATCAAAACTCACCTGGTTGGTTTCAACAAATGTTAAACAAATTTAAAAGCAAGTTAAGAGGCTGGTCAGAAACAAGCTGAGAGAATGAAACCGCTGCGCAGGTAATATGCCCTCAGATTTGATAAGGTTCTGCACAGACAATAGTGTGCTAGCTTCAAGATGCCCAGCCGACTGACTTTTTTTTCTTCAGCGTAGCAGTAAACATGCTGAGAAGTTTGTGGTGGTCTTTCACGTTTTTCAACAAATGAAAACTATTCAAATTCTAAAAACCTATTGCATAGAAAAACTACAGAAAAAGGCTTCTGAGAGAAACGTTTATGTATCCAGTTCTTTATATAACAAACCAAAATAATAAAGAGCATCAGCTGCTATGTAGATTTAAATGATAAAACAAAGTTTTGTGCCTCTTTTGAAGTTCGTATTGTGAATCTCGCGTGTTTTAAGATAAATCACTGCTACCACACAAAGCAGCTCCATCCTTTAGCCCAATCCGGGCTACATCTGAAACTTAGGCTTTGGCTCCCTCTTCAGGACAATTTTGAAATTACACATTGCCGATTTGTTTAAAACATGTGGTTGCGTGACATAGGTATGCAGATTGATTTTTTTCTACCAGGCCTTTTCATTTTTCAGAAAAAAATTTATACAGTAGTAAGCAAGGTTCAGTTGCCATGCTAAGTATGGACAGTTACTTGCTATATAATGTAAACTTGACAAATTCATGAAAAACCCTCAAAACTCATTTTGGAATCCAGTCCACCAGCTTTAAGATGTACCATTCATATATTAGATGCTTTGATATGCAATGACATACTACTTGGATCAAATTACTTTTCTCCATTTCTTACAAAATAGGCTGATTAAATGGTAATTAGTATTTATTATAATAATTAGTTATTTTGCAAATTATGTGTAGTTTATTTTCACAATTTAACCAACGCCTCTACACAACACCTAGCATTCTGCAGCCTGGTACAATACTGGCCACTGACTCCTACCCTACGCTAAAAGACCAGGGATTTTTCGTGTGAAGGCTGTAGATCATGTGCGATCACGAGGAGACCTGCTCAAACCCTTGCCAGTGCAAAGCCAGTGATTCCCAACTTAGGGACCACCAGACGGTCCACATTTTTGCTTCCTGCCAGAAAGTCCACATTTTTGCTCCCTTCCAGCTCCCTCCCAAAAACATGGACCGTCTGCAGTTATCCACGGGCCGGACTGGGAAACACTGATGCAGACTGATGCAGCTCTGTAGCAGTCAGCACCACATGCTGGAATTGGATTCTATAGGCATGAGCAGCAGGCATAGACTCAGATGCTTCACTTCCTCTTATGGAGTCATTTGAAGGATGAGTCATGCCCCCCTCACCCCCACAGTGTGACAAGTGCATGCGAATTCCATTTTCACAATGGCTCTCCTATGGGAGGAACAGAAAGCCTCACATGCAATGGTGACAAAAATACTACCATTTATTATGTTTCTCCTCGGGTTTCGTCATCTGTGAAGCTTCTGTCTTTAACCCGACAACCCTGACCATAAATCCATAGAAGCCGCTTTCATTGCATATCTTTGGTTGCATTCATCTTTCAAGGCTTTCATAGCCAAGCACATTACAAATCTACTACTACACAGACTCGCCACTAGGGGGCGGAATTCTTTTAGTAATAACTTTGTGCAGTTTGCGGTGAATTTTGCCCTCCAATTTTCAAACCTATCAGATGTGTGCAAAAAGAAATCCTTTATGAAAAAATCAATCTTTAAAGATTATGTTAAAAGGGAAGATAAAAGAAAAATCTGAGAAATATCTGCCTTCCCCTTAAATCGGGATTTTATAAATATCTAGAGAAAAGTGTTTTGATGTTCCATATAGCATTCCTTCTGGTCCATGGAAACTGTAGCATTCATTGTAGATGTACATAATCCCTCCCCCCCGAGTTTTTTTCAGTGTTTATGGGTTTATGTTTTTCACAATAATCTAGATTCTTTTTTCTTTGTGTGTAACAAAGCATGTAATTCCTATCATTGAAATTAAATGATGAGGAAGAAACAGTAAAAGGGATGTCTCAGAATCCTTATGCCTAGCTCACAAAAAATCAGTAAAATACAAATAGAAATTAATGGGTCTTGATTATCTTTTCTACTAGACTAATAATATGTAGGTGTAAGGAATAATTATGCTGCTTATATCACAATCACTGGTTAGAATTTCTTTGACTTGCCAGGGTGTAAGATCAATAAAATGTATTAGTAATAATTATCAAGTTCATATGATGAAAACTGTTTATTTTAGGCCATACAAAGGAGCAACATTTACACAATTACACAGCTGTATTGTCAGATACAAACTTTATCAGAGTGTAACATTTTCTTTAATTATTTCACCCATATTTAAAAAAAAAATCCTACAGCATGTATGACTAATGCACCACATGCTCTGCCCAAGCACGAAACTTCGGGTTCACTTGTAGATGTAAATATCATTGAAGGGGATGTCTAGAGTTGTGGCTTTCCAACTTGTTTTGTAAACAGATAACCTGCTCAGTGCACTTTGTCAGTTTATCCGGCTGCACCTGGAGGTAGTGGTTTGCATGCTAGCGCGCACTTATCTTTCATTCATTGGTCTTTCAGTTGAATTGTGTCTGCCTGGCACCGTCTCAGTAAGGTTGGCTCCTAAACAAAAATGTACTCGGGTATTTATTGATATTCTACTGATCATTGTAACGCAAAAGATACCTGCTATGGGTTAGACAACAGCAAACATGTTCACGTTGGAAACAGAAACAGTCAGATCAGTACACAGTCTATGGGGTAATATACATAATGATGGGAGTTCCATAACAAATGTGAATCATGCTTAAAAACTGAACTTACAAATTTTGTGCCTACTATGGGCAGCATGTCACTCAAATGCCAGCTTCAAATGTAGTATTTATTAATAGGAACGCAGCAACATTTCAGTTTCAAATTGCTTAACCTTAAGCTAGATAAGGATACAGTACAGCTTGGGAACAGGCAGAATAATCATTGCATACATCAGCATTACATGACTTAAATAATAATCCTTAATAAAAAGGTGTGCAGCTTTGCCTTTATACCCGCTTGTACCCGACATGTCGCAATGGCAGACGAAAAACAAAGGCAACTTCACACTCAATCGTCAAAAGCTGTGGCACAAAATACAAAACCTGCAGACACATAACAATTTTGCCCGGATTGTGTCCCAGAACGCATGAGGTTGGAAGCTACATGATTAATAACATTAGAACTACATTTAAGGCATTTGGCAGGCTCCCTTACGTAAGTGCCACTACCAGAACTATTGGATTGTGAACAATAACAACCCAGACAACGACCTGCCTTATTAGCTGGGTGCACTTTCCCACTGTACACGGAAAAAGGCGAGCTCGTGAGCGGAAGCGGATTCTCCACACTCACAGCCGATTGGTCCATCGAGGGTGAGTGGGCGTTTGTCCCCCTGCAGCACTTCCGGTCGGCATTTTGTGCAGCGATAGAGGGGGGAGAGAGCGAGCGAGCGAGCGAGGGAGTGAATCTGAAGTAGATCCGTCTTGACCATCTCGGGTGTCGTCATATTTTTTTTTTCCTCCCCCAAAATACCCAACGATATTTTTCTCTCCCCGCCCCCTCTCGCCGTTTCCTTCCCCTTAGGCGTGAGAGAAATCGGCGAATGTAGCGGTCGGAGGAGTGAGTTCTCGCCTCGCTTGCCGCCGTTCGAGCCTACATGTCCTCGGCGAGGCTGCAGAGGGACGGAGCTGCCCGAGCCGGATTGTTGTTGTTGTTCTTCGCCGGTTTCCGCCGTTTCCGCGGAGCGGCCGCGGGAGCTGCGCGAGAGGCGGCGCGAGGAGCAGCGCGAGAGGCGGCGCGAGGCCGCACTGGCAGCGGGCTTTTTTCCTCCCGGTCTTTAATCCCCCACAGCCAGAGGTAAAGGGCCGGGCGCCCTCACCGCCGCCTGCCTTAGATGCCGTTTGAGGGGAAAGCATCGCACTGGCGGGTCGGATTATGTCTTTTCCTCGCTGGTTGTTTTGCGTTTTGGCCGGTGGGAGGCGTCGGGCCGCTGGTACGCCTTATACGTGGAGTCCGAGGATTGCGACGACCTGGAGAGGCCAAATCAGGCCGCTAAGAAACCGCACAGACGCCCCTTAAAACCTTTATTTCTGCGGGTAAATAAGCGGTGGTGCTTCTTCACGCTTTTTTTGTGGCAGATTTATCGCCGGTGTTTGAATCCGGTCGATATTCCGACGGGCAACTTAGCCAGTTAGCGGTGCGCTTCTAGCTCGTTAGCCAGCTTCCCCGCAAAATGACTTTCACCAGGAGACTTAGATGTGTGAGGCAGCTGCAGAACAGCAAGAAATGGTTTCCGTCTGTACCTATTGCAGGCATGTATATTTGAGCATGTTTAATTTCGTTTTTCGTCTGACCAGCGGTGATTTTTTTTAATGTCACTTTGCCAGAACCTATGTCCTATTGCTGAATAAGCTAGCTGAGCTGCAAGGCAGCCCGTCCAGCAAATATTCTGCCAGCGATCGCGACCTTCCTCTGATGTTTTTCATAATTATCAGTGGACTAGAGGATGGCGTGGGCCATTGGGTCTCAGTCCTAGACTATGAATAATTTAGAGTTTATTTACGGACCGGTAGTTGCGGCTTAGCATTGGAGCAGTGTAGCTACCTAGCCGCCCGGCTGACCTAACTGCTTTATTTATTTATTTTATAAAACAGTACGAGGAGGGAAAAAAACTTCCCTGAAAAGTTCCCGGTGTAAGAATCGTTGACGCTCGGTGGATGTGGCTTTTTAGGCGACGCAATCGGCGGCTAGCTGATGGGGGGGACACTGACATTTTGTTGTTTACAAGTCTGATATGTGTGGCTGGCACACACACAGAGTACGCTTTTAGTCAGTTCGCTGATCCGGAGGGACGGCACGACGAAGGATAAGGGGGAGAAAGAAAAATCACGGAGGATGCAAGGGCTGATGTACTTGACCGGCTTGCTGGCCAGTGTTGGGAATCGACGATCTGATAATTGGAGATGCATTACCCGGCACCCTTAAAATAGTTTCGTCTTATATCACAGGGAATAATTTATGAAGGTGGATCATGGCCGGATACCAAGGCGGAAATCAGCGACTCGAGTGGCGTGTTCTCACGGCACGGCCCACATTCGCTAACGCGTGGGGATCTGCCGTGATAATTCCATCTTGATTTTAAAGGGAATTTCACTGGGTTTTCCCTGACTTGATTTATCTTGATAACGGTGGTCACACTAAATTGAATTTACAGAGAAGCGTTTGTCAGTGTGTTGTGGCTGGATGGCTGATGGGGCGCCGTCGGACCGTGGCGATGTCAGTGTTTTGTCGTACTCTTATCCGAGTTATTGCTTTAAAAACCAATTACTGTTCATGTTAAGCGGTCAAATTTACTTCGACATCGCTTTAAGAGCGCAACATGTATTACCTCCAATACAAAATAGTGTTACGGGAACTGATACGCCGCCGTGCGATGTTTAGTGATGTATTTCCGTGTAACTGCGCCGCTGTGTGTTTTTCTGTGGGGTTACCGACGCCTTTATTTACTTAATTTAAATCGTATTTGTGTGTTGTGGACCAGCTAGGTAATAGGTAGCTGGCTTCATTTGGATTTAGTTCTTGGCGGAATCCATATATGTACGGCCCGTATTAGCTATGTTGTTGATCTAGAACTTGATACATACTTACATACATAGATATATACGTACATATATCCGTTTATTATGGGTGAGTAGTCTTAGGGGGGTTGTGGACGAGGTCGCCCGCCTTACTTGGATAGCTTGCGAGTTCCGAGTCGTCCCACGGTCGGTACCTGGTCCGCCCGGCCTATATCTGTGACAACCTGCCGCTCGATACGAGGGGCAGCCGATCGCAATCCGGGCACTCCCGTTTCCACTGCGTCTGGGGTTTCCCGGTAGCTTACGGGCAGGATGAATGGGAGTCAGACGGAACCGGTGGTAAATGCGGATTTTCAAGGGTCACCAAGCGAGCCTGGGGACGTGCTTGAGGATCGTTTCCATCAGTAACTAGACGAGGGAGCACAGGCTGGACAGCGGGCTAGCCAGGTAGCTAGCTTGCGGTTAGCCGCTGGTGCTTTCCTCGGCATGCAGGCTGGAGGCCTGGCTCAGTGTATTGTCATTCTATATAAATATCAAAAACTGCATTAAGGATACGTGTAAAAATCAGAATTTCTCCTGGTCATCAAGATTTCTGGTATCTTGCGGGTAGTGCGTTATAATGCGTTTTGCGGCTTGGGAATATAGAAGAAACAAGCTTTACGACCAGGTAGCATTTAAAATCGGAAATTAAGTTTAGCTTCGGGTGGTCAGTAGAGTGCTATTTTTAAACCTGTACTGACACTTCGGAAGTAAAGTCTCTAAGGTACAGTAGTAGAACATTAAACGTATAGAAATGCACCCTGGGCTTTACGGCGACGCGCTGTATATATGCATTTGAAACTAAATTCTTTCCATTTTAACAGTTTGAACGAAGTCGATTATTGGCCTAGCCGAAACGCAAGGGATGCGTGTAATGCCGTCTGTATAGCATTGCGCTCTTGTGTAATTTGCAGCGTAATATGGTTGTAAGTTTGACTCGTTTACGCGCTGGTTGAATATTTAAGAATTTAATTGGATTGGCCGCACCGTTTCTGCATCACTGTTTGTGGGCCAGTCCATTCTCAGAGGGCTTTATGCTTTAGCGCAGCCTTGCTGGAGACAGACGTAGTTCCTAGCGGCCGTGCGTGTGTGCGCTACTTTTAGTTCCTCCATCAGTTACTTAACTCTTTAGTGCACCCTAAGATGGTTGTTTTCTGAAAACGTTTGCGATCCCTCGAAGGATCTTAAATATACTTACATGCACACAGCTCACCGGTCCTAAATAGTAGAATTTCAAACACCACCAGCAGATTTTTTTATACCATGTCCTTAAAAACATTCAAAGCTCCGTAAATTGCCTTTTATATGCAATTCTTTTGTTTTAAAAGTGTGGGACACCTGCCATCTGGGATATGTCTCTGGTATTCAGAGAATTGACTGAATTTATAGGTAATGTTTGTTAATTAAAGGTAACGTCAAACTAAATCCCCTTTCCTCACAAAATTGGGGGAGTGTGATGTTGCCTGCTAGTGCACACTCATTCATGAGGACTACTGTGTGCTGAGTTTGGCTTCACTTGAGCTCCTAATTGCTCTGTTTAGATGATTAGTCTCTTCACCTGGGGTTTCAGGTATAAATCCAACCCTAATTAAAATCTGTTCTGAAACTCACAAGACACCAGCCCTTGAAGACTGGAATTTGATATCCATGTTCTCATAGGACCTGGAAAAGCCTTGTGCCATTTTTCCTGAAACATAGAAATTTTGAACACTAATATTAAGAGAGAATTTTTAATTTTAAATAAATGTATTGCAGTAATTTAAACGCCAATTTACATGTGCAAATTTACTCCCTAAATTATCATTCTTTACATTTAATTTACAGTAGTTCATAGTCAATTTTAGCAGCGTTTCAGTTTAATACATAGAATTATTTTCTTCATTAAACTTTTTGTTGCTGATTGTTTAAAAAGGTGCCTTAGATTAGCACTTGAAAGTGTTAATTGCTGCCTTTTTGGTCCAGAAGTGCAGTTCATTTTCCATTGTGCTGCTTTTATTCGTATGAGTACTATCTGATTTGTTTTAATGAGTTTCAGCTTACTTAATGTGCATGATTGTGACCATTGCAAATGAAAATGCCTGTTAAGGAAATTGTATTAATAGGAAATATTATTAAACTGCATCTTTACAGGGTGCAATTTCACTTAGTGTTTTGATTAGTTTCTTATGTTGTGAGGTATATAATTACACTATATAAGCACTTTGGAAAGAGGATGGGTGGAAATGGGTCTGTATGTTTTGTAATTTAATAAGTAAAAGCTTTATGAATATAAATCATTAACTCTAGTGGTAAAGTAGCTGCCTTTTACTCATTTGTAACATTGTTGCCTCTCTTTAGATTTGAGTTCTGGATACATGAAATGTAATTGAATGATACATGACAATTGTTTCATATAAGGGTGGTTAAAAAAACATTGCAGAAGACAATTACTGACACAAATAATTCCATCTGTCCATCTTCTAACTGCTTATCTTTGCTGATTCTGGGGAAGATTGGAGACTATCCCAGGCAGCATAGGGCACATGGCAGAGGTACTCCCCGGACAGGATGCCAGTCTTTGACAGGACAAGTACATTACAGGAAATTCAGAAATGCCAGAAATTCAGACTGTGTAAAGAAACTGGAGTACCTGGAGAGAACCTGTGCACCATGGGCAATAAGCACACTGGGCTGTAACAGTGCACATACTCTTGTACTGTTCAGTACATCATTTTCAGTTTGGTAGGCACAGTGAAATGATTGAATGTTTATGGACTGGGTCGGAACTTCAAGATGATGTTTTACACGAAAAACATTTTGCTGCAAAATGGTAAATGCTGGTTAGTCGGTTATAATCGGTGTTTTGGGAACATTTCGGTTCCCAGCAAAGTACACCATCACTGGAGAGCGTTGAAAAGACTAAGACTCTGTTATACTAAACTTGAATATGTTGCTGGAAACACATCCAACTGGCTTACTTCAGATGTATGTGTATGGCCAGAGGAACGGTGAAATAGCCTCTGCAAGTTGTCTTCCTATGGCATTTAAAGGTGTTTTTTCCCAGAAAATTCTGACCATGCTAAGAAGAAATTTGTTATAGGGGTGTTTATCACTACAGATATGCGACCATACTTTGTAGTGGAGTATGTACAAATAGTCACTCTTATGGTACGTTCACA
>JAODKM010000039.1:5411921-5446099 GCA_026780845.1 Petrocephalus sullivani
AGTTTGTACTCTGGGTTTTATAAACCCATTTGGATTTCTGCGGTGGGCAGTGACTGAAGGGTAGCCTTAGCTATGGTGAACTAGACTGCTTGATTGGCATTGCAGTCATCAAGATGGTTTTTGGCGCTGGCCTTCATTTCAGTCTCTGTGCTTATCCTTCTTCATTGGTTGGTAATTAAAAGATCAGAATTTGCACCCAAGTCAAAATCTGCTGCCACCCATCCTCCACAACTGCTTTTCCCATACTGGGTTGTGGTGAGTTAGGCTGTTAGAAGTTGCAAGGCACATGGCGGGTCACCCTGGAGGGGGGTGGCACTGCCTCTCAGGGCAAACACACACATGCACACAACATAGAGGCACCTAAACTGCCTGTGTTTGCACTAAGAAATGTATGCTTAAAATCCAGACAGTGTAAGGTGCCAACATAGTGAGCTGAAAAATGTATATGGACATTTAAATACAGAAGTTTGCAGAAGACTGAAAGTCTATAGAAACTGAATTGTAGTTGTAAAGTAATAAGAAATAATTACACATTTCTTGGGTTTGTCAGAATGCTTAATGCCAGAGTGGGATTGAAAATACAGATACTCTTATTGTTGAGGATTTCTTAAATAGTTTTTTTCTGACACAGATTCCATTGAAGTTAATTGAAATGTAGTTCTGACTGTCTCTTGGCTTAGTGGAGTCTGAATTTCAGACGATTTGTGATGCTACCTTTTTGCTTTTAACTGACGCAGTTTGAGTACACCATCAGGGCCACTCACAAAACCTTAACCTCTGCCTTTCCGTTTCTTTGCCCAGGGTGCTTTGTCGAGTCTTTGTTCCTCATCACTGTTTTCATGGGTGAAACTATTTAGGGAAAATATTTAAAGGGGTGTGGCTTGCTGCACCTTTTCCATGTCATTTTATTTTTGTTTTTTGTTTTATTACAGTTTAAACAACTTGCCACATTTAACCATTAAAAATGAAGTTTCTCGGTGTATTTGATGTTCTTCCAAGTAGGATATGGGTACTGCATCGGCACTGCCTTTTTGTCTCCTTGCACAGAATGCTCCACTTTGGTTCCCTGTCTCAGCTGGTGTGCAGTTGTATGAGTGAGTGTATAACATACATTTGCAAGCTCTTTAGCTCATTTCCAATATGGGCATTTGCCGAATGCTGCAGGATGATATAGAGGGACCCGAGCCTGGACTACAGTGTTGGGGCTGTTCATTTGCCCGTTACTGTTTAGTGCTGGCATAATGAATGGTGTTGTGTGAGGATGGCGCTCACCGGTTTTTCCCTTGGATATGCCCACAGCATGGTTTGGGGATGGCGTTTTACTTTTCTGAGGTTCATTGAGCAGGTTTGCACACTGTTTAACTTTGCAATGTCTCCCTAAAGCCTCAATTAACAAGGTCATTGAGAAATTTGTCTAGAGCCAGTCTGTTCTGCATAATCAGACTGCAGCTGTGAGTCTTTTCATACATCTGGGAAACAAGTAGACCAGATTTCCCTGGATGCTAATATATTAATTTGTCGAAGGCAGATTGCTTCTCTCGTCTTGTTGGCTGTTGCTTGCCCTTGTAACCTTTGCCCTTTTTCTGACTTATGCAAATGATTGTGTTCAGTACCTGAGTCTTAAAGCCACCACTGGAGGGTGCCAAAGTCTTGGGATCGGCACAGATGAGTTCCAAAAAACTAGAGTTTCCTACAGTGTGGCAATAAGTGAAATCTTCATGAAGGGAAACCATTCATGATGGGTTGATTTTGGTTTCCATGAGCCTTGTTTCAAGAAGATTCTTGTGGACTTGCTTGGCCTGTGACAGTACTACTCATATATAGCCATGCTTTGGGTCTCTGAAGGTCTGAACCAAAGTCTTTGATCCCAGCATGCTGTGTTCTCCAGCCAAAACTGCCTTGGCTCTCCAATATGATCATGTCGCTTATTAACACAGCTTTGGCGGTGCTCTCTGGAGCCTCTCCTTTGCCATAAATGAATGCTTCCGCTTTCATGTGGTTAATAATGAGTGCAACAAAGTGTTTTTTTAGTGTTTGGAATACCGGCTGTAGCTATGACTACTGTTTTCATCAGCAAGTGTCAGGTGCTCATCGATTAATAACCATTGTCTGGAAAGACCTGGTTGTGGCCTTATCATGGCTGGCGTTTTGTTGTAAACTGCCCCATAAGTTATCCCTGGAGTCGAATGTATGTAGATGTTGGCTGTAATAAATTTTCTGAGTGATGTATAGTTTGGGGGAAAACCGGTTTGTTCAATCTCCTAATATTGTTTGTGTGCATCTTCTCTGGGTGTCATTTTTTGCCTGTCCATTGATTATTGTCCATTGAAGCGTGTTGTATCACACAAGATGATGATGAGCTTGCCATATGGCCTCTGTCGAGTGTGGCTCAAGGTTACCCGTATATGGGTTTGCCAAGTTCATGTTAAGATGTCCTTGGACCTGCTGAAAAGATGCTTTGTGTTACCCTAATGTGTATCTTTGCAGATTCAGGGCTGTGGGAGTTGAGGCCATTGCAGATGTTCCCTCCTGTCTACCTTTGGTGCTTTTTTTTCTAATACTCCAACCCTGCTGTTCTGCTGTTTTTCCTAATACTCCCACCCTCATCTAGCTTTGTCTGGGTTCAACTGGGTCAGTCATTGAGTAAGCAGTGGCCTCTAATACTAATAAAATGAATGTATTAGAAGTATTTACTGCTGCCCATCAGGAAATGGGCTACTTGTTTTCCAAGCATGTGAATGTGTGATTAATTAGTGCTGGCTGTACACATTAGTGAGAGACTACGGGCCTGCCCCCATGGGTCACTTAGACTGGAGAACTGGGGGAATGTGGTTACTGAGGATGTGATTCAACATAATTATCTCAGGATTGACTGATCATAACAGTATGGAAAATATAATTCAAAAAATGAGGCTTGGTTTTCTAAATCAGCAGAATAACAGGTCATGTGCAGGAGCTTCATAAATATGATTGGACAGAAATGAAATACAACCGCTTAATTTCCCAAATGATTCTGCCCCATTAACTGTCTATGTCTTAAATGAGATTTCAGCTAGTTTGTTCACGTCCAGCTAAATTGCTATCTGTATGTACTCTTAACAGCACTACAATTGCCAATTATCTCAGAGCTTTAAAAATGCTCTTAACAAATACAAAGTAATTTTAATTTGTACCCTTGCCTACTGCAGATGACATTTCTGTCTGCTGTCAGCTCATAAGCTGAAGTTCCTGTCACCTGCAGACAGGGAGCGTCTTTTGACATCGCTGAACAAACGCAGTCTTTGCTGTTGACATGGAGCTTCTCACTGTGCAGAAAAACATTCCTAAAAATCAGTGTATTCAGCTGCTGCCTCAAAGCTGGCGTCTAAGAGCTACCAGCAGGCAGACAGCTCTGACTCAACCTGACTCTTATCACATGCGTTACAGTGAAACTGTTTGCCTGGGGGTGAGCATTACTGTACTCTGCTGTGATGCAACTTGGATAATTCATCCTGGAAGAGAAAACAAATGTATACTGACATTGCTGGTAGCAGGCTCTGCTGGCTAGGAGTAGCAGTGTGATGAGCGCTGTCCCTGCTCCATACTTTCATACCACTTCCATTCTTCCTAAACTTTCTCGGCATTGCCCACTTCTGTGGATAAAATACTGCTGTTATGGACACACATTTTAACCATTATAAAGGTTATAACACAAAAAAATTGCGGTAATTATACGACTGCTTTATATGAACTTTATCATTAAATGAAATATAAATAAAACCAAATTTCAGTCTCAAACAAAAGGCTTGCATATGATACATTTTCATTCATGTTAAAAGAAAAACACCAGCACAGTGAACTTGCATAAAAATAACTCAGGTGTCCTCTCATCAAAAACTTAAGTGTCGGACTACTGAAGACCAACTAGGTTGTGCATATTTTTGCATTTAGTTCAGTCCATGGCAGTCAATTTTTATCGAGGCTGCTTGTACTGAGGCTTGTTTGCTTTTGCTTAAAATGTGAAACTCATCCATATGCCTACATTTTCCCTACCTAAAGCGGACTATGCCATAGACATAATGGTAAAACGGTTGTCAGAAACTTCAGACAAAACGGCATAATTTCGACTTGTCAGATGGATGCATGGTTTATGTGCTTGAAGCCAGCTAGATCAACATTATGCAATCATGAGTAACTACAACACTCACTAAAGATACTAGTTCTAATTGGATCAGTTTCAGATGGTGCTTTTTTATTTTTGTCTCATTTGTTAATGAAATTGTCAGCACAAGTTTTGTAGTCGTATTTTAATTTGTATTAATAGTCTTGTTTTCTTCAATGAAGAAACTTCTTGAATAATTTTCATCAACAGCTTTTGTTGAAGAAGTTTAACTGTTGGGACATGCCCCTTGCTTAGGGATTCTGTAGAGGGCCTTTGCTTGGCTTTTGGTGGGTAGCACTGCTCTTGGTGAGCATCTTCTTTATCTGTTGAGGTATTGTCTCCCATGAGCTCATCTTCATCAGCTGGAAGTGTATTTAATTGTGACAGTAACATTGCTGCTGGGAATGTTTGGGTGTGGGGTGGAGGGGTTATTCCTGTATTCTGGAACACTTACATTTATTTCTACCTATACATACAATATAGTATGTGTTTTATGTGTGTGATGCAGAACATTAAAATGTAAACACAGGCTCATTTTTTTTCTCTCGTAGTGTTAAGGAGATGTGAAGTTCGGCCAGACGGTGGCGACACTGAGCAACCTGTGCATCGACACAATCCCCGCCCCCACCTTCAGCATGAATGGGGATATGCCTCATGTTCCGATCACCACTCTCGCTGGGATTGCTAGCCTCACTGACTGTAAGTATCCCCTGTGGTGCCTGCTCCCCTATGGGCTATGCCTCCCCATTCTGCTGGTGCTAGGCATGCACCCATGAGCCTTTCTTCTTTTCTTAACCATCTAACTGGCAGTCTGACAGCCTCTGCCAAATGTTGCTTTTCAGTAATGTGACTATAGCTGATGCTCTATATCGCTAAAAAGTGCTGTTGTCAAATTTGTCAGCAGTGTTCAGTATAACAAATATGATTAAAGATGTAAATGTTGATAATGTGATGCAAAACATAATGAATGTGTCTCCCATCTTTGCAGTGTTGAACCAGCTGCCTTTGCCCTCTCCCCTTCCTGCCACCACCACTAAGAGCCTGCTGTACAATGGGAGGATCGCGGAGGACGTCACCTGCCTGCTGGGCTGCAGGGACGAGAGCCTGGTGGCCCAGCTGGCCCAGAGCCTCAGCCAGGTCTCCACTGAGCACATGTGGGTATCCTCTTCCAGTCTGTCACTGGTCTCTGCTTAGGACCGAGACCCCTCCTCATACATTAGCTTTCATCCCAGGCAACCTGCCCTTCAGCTGCTGCTGTAATATTATTGCTCTCTTCCCTATACTCTGGGTTTCCTGCTACCCCTATCATAGCATCCTGGGCTCCATCGCTCATCTTTTGCCCATTCTTTCAATACCCATAATCGTCAGCCAAAAAAATTATACGAACTTGTGTTTTTCCTTTTATCAGCTGTCCAGCATTATTTGGTTGGTAGATGAGTGCCTCGGTGATAGTTCTTTTATTTTTTTAACCCATGTGTTTTCTGAACAGAGAACTGAAGGACAACCTAGGCAGCGATGACCCGGAGGGTGATGTTCCGGTGCTGCTACAGATTGTGCTGTCCAGGCACCCCAACATCTTCAGAGAAAAAAGTAGGTGTCTGAGCTGAGTATATCAGCGGTGAATGTGTTTTTCTGTAATTGCCAGGAATAAAACTGGATGGTTTGAGCTGATGATCAGGTCACACCTTTATTTAGCCAGTGGGCCAACCAACATCAGCACAACGCAGCACCCCGCTCGTGCCAGTTACACATGCTCATCTTGGAGAAGCTAGCAAAGTGAAAGCTGCTAAAATTGAAGCTAGCAGAGCATGTTCAGAGTGATCTACAAGCCAGGAGTCTCTCCTGTCTTTCGGTGGTATAAGCAGTGAAAAGAGCAAAGGGATTACGAGGAAAATTATGGTATTTACGGCACTGGATGACCAGCTGTTTTCCATATTTGAGGATAGAGACCTCAGAAATATATTACCTCAGCCCGAAATACAGAATACCGAGTAGGCATTACTTTTCCAACGCTGAGCTATCGGAGTCGTTTAATTCATGCCACACGTGTCCGCTGCAAGCGGATCCCAAAGTTTTACAGTTTTACAGCCAATTGCAATTTGGTTTATTACAAATAATCTGTAATTGGAATTGGCCAAGAAAATTGCAATCGGTGCATCCGTACTGAAGAGTGATGTCATCATTGGGATCCTTGGGCAAGGCCCTTAACTGTTTCTGCTCCAGGAACACTGCTTGACCCTCCCATTCTTTTTCTCAGCTGTTTGAAACTTTGGCCAGTAAATAATAACAAAATAAATAAAGTAAATGTTAATGTAAATTGTCCTGCTTCTCTCTCTCGTAGGTATCATGCAACAGCCAATGATGCCGCAGTACAAAATCACTCAGAATTCCATGCATGGCAGCCCCGCGTCAAACTACCAGCAAGCTTCCATTTCGCATAGCCCTTCCAGGTGCAGACCAGAACTCTATTGCTATTTGAAGCCTTTTTTTGATACTGGTCGTCCTCTCCTGCTGATCAGATCCCTCTGTGGAACTGGTGCTGGGTTGATCACAACTGTTTTGTTTTAAAGTCATATCTGTAAGGCTGTCAGCCATCTGTGGAAGACTGTGCATCTGACTGCGGCAGCATTAGTGTGACTGTGACACTCCATCTCTGATCTCATTGCCCCGGCAGCCGCTTCGTCCCGCCGCAGACAAACGCGGGCAGCCGCTTCCTGCCGCAGCAGAGCAGCCCGGTGCCCAGCCCCTACGCCCCCCAGAGCCCCGCAGGCTATATGCCGTACCCGCACCCCCCCAGCTACACGCAGCACCAGCAGATCCAGCAAGGTGAGGGGTCGCGCCTTGTCCTCCCGACGCTCCCTGGCCGCGGTCCGGCTCCCCGCGTTTCATACCTGATACCTTTGGATCTGCAGTAGACCGACTTCAGCCTTCAAGACGCTCAGACATTCTTTACATATCGGGACCAAAGACTTGGGTCCCGAAACTGGTTTAATCCAGTTTGCACCCCCCCCCCCCACGCACACACATGCAAAAAGCTTTGTCTGCCTCCCACCTATGTGTGCATGTTTTTTCACGTGAGTTATCTATCTGTTCCTCCACTATCCAGCACATGCATGCATGCACACACACACACACACACACACAGTCTGTGAGTACTCTGACTCTGTGTGTGTGTGTGTGTGTGTCTCTCTCTCTCTCTCTCTCTCTCTCTCTCTCCCTTTCCTTCCCCTGTGCTCGTAGAGCTGCACGGCTCTCCTCTGGTTTCGGCCCCTGCTTACTCAGGAAGCCCCCAGCGGCCGGTTCAGCCGTGCCTGGGTGGGCAGCCTCACCCCTCCCCCCAGCAGAACCCCTCCACCCCGACGTTAGGTAGGGGGCGGGGCCTAACAGCCATCTTCCGTCTCTCATTAGTGGCTGTTACACAGCCCGGTGTCATACCCATCTGTCCGCCCCATCAGCCATCCTGTGGGATTCTAGGTGTTTTTACGTCCTCTTCTGAATATGCTTAGCAGGGCAGCTGAGCCAGGTAAGTGGTTAAGTCAGTAATGAAAACGATGAGGCTTTGAAAGCCTGTTTTAATCTCTTGAGAAGTGACAACCAGTGGGAACAGACAGGTCATGGATCGGCATCACACATCGGTCCTGCCCACCGTCAGCCGAAGCCCCCCCTATACCCATTCCGCCCTCAGGGACATGCAGCATTTTGGCAGAGATCATACACTGTGGTTAAATGGGCCGTGTCATGAAGGTGGGGGAGGCCCCGACAGGGGGCTGGTTATAGCTGACCACCAATGCTGTACCAGGGTGAACATCACCACAGTGAACATCACCCCAGCCCGGTCTTTGTCCACATGACACCTTTATTATTGGCTTGTTTTCCCTCCACATCAGCCTGCTGTCTTTCAAAGCGTTTCATCCAAATCCATATGGTTATGTGTCTTGTGTCCTGGCCCTGCTGGGTTGAACTGCTGGAGATGAGCCTGGTCTCCCTCTCCCACCATGCCCTTCAGTGTCAGTTGCCAGTCCAATGGTCCCCGGAGGGCTGAGGAACATCCACGAGGCCAAGGCGCCCGGGCCAATGGCAGGCAGCACCTCCAACCACCACACGGACCGCCACGGCTCCGGCGACGACTACTTGAACATCGTCCATCGCGCTCTCGGCAGTGAGGTACAGTCACACGCACGGGGCCATTCTGGAATGATGGTGGAAAGGGTGCAACAGGCTACTTTTTTTTTTGTAGAAGAAACACTGATAATCTTGAGCTGCCTTTGAAAATAAGTAGCACCCCCCCATTCATTAATGAACTAATTTGGATGCTTTACTCAAGCAGCTATTAAGGGTTAAGGACCTGCCAGTCAAAAGCTGCCGCCATGACCTTTATCTCTCTCCAGGATGACCCTTCCATGCGAAATGCCTCCTTCCCCCTGAGGTCCCCCCAGTCTGTGTGTTCCCCTGCAGGCAGTGAAGGAACCCCCAAAGGTAGGTCCCAGCCAGGCCACGCTCTCGTGAGCGTCCTCCGGGTGCTGTCCTGTGGTCTCTCTCCATCCCAAATCCGTCTCTCACCCTGGTAGGTAGCCTCGCTAAGTGCTCCTTTGTTCCCCAACATCAGCGTTTCTCTTGGCGAATGAGGTTCCTCTTTACTTCTTTTTTTTTTCTTTAATTTATTTAATTTATTTTTTTTAGCATTGCCACCAACGATAGCAATGGCTGGAGTGAAGGGTATTAATATCAGTGGCCGTGGGCTCGCGGCGTTAGGTTTTAAGTACGGCCCCTGTTTTCCAGCTGCGTCCCGGCCTCCACTCATCCTGCAGTCTCCGCCCCCCTACACCTCGCCCCGCCACGGCCCCCCGGACCTCCTCCTGGATTCCCCGGACCACAAGAAAAAGCAGAAGAAACTGAAGACGAGCAGAGAGGAGAGGGAGCAGGCTGACAAGGCGGCCATGTACGACATCGTCAGCTCGCCCTCCAAGGACTCCAGCAAGCTGACTCTGCGCTTGTCCCGCGTTCGCTCATCTGAGCTGGAGCAGGCGGGCGAGCCTCTGTCGGCTGTGGGGCCCGGCTCCGACCTGGAGGGAGACGTCACCCTGAACAGCTTAGTGTGTGGCACGGCCCAGCCCCCGCGGACGCCCCAGGAGACCGGTGGGCCCCCGGCCCTAGCCCAGCAGGTTCCCGTGCTGCAGAATGCAGCGGCCCTCTCCTCCAAACAGCCGGCGCCTGGCAGCAGCACGCCCTATGACGAGGTGGAGATGGACGCGCTAGCCGAGATCGAGAGGATAGAGCGGGAGTCGGCCATTGAGCGGGAACGCTGCTCCAAGGAAGTTCAGGACAAAGGTACAGAGCTGGCCTGCCTTATGACTGCTTGCTTACTAAGTTAGATATAACTGTGAAATCCTGAATGTTTGGAGAGGAACTTCAGCTGCGTGCTTAAATGCTCACTTTCTGCTTTGCAGATAAGCCACTGAAGAAGCGGAAGCAGGACTCGTTCCCATTGGAGCCTGGAGCCGGGGGCACGGCAGGGGCCACGGCAGCACCAGGTGGGGGCGGAGGGGGCAGCGCTGGGAACAAGCCGGCTCCCCAGGAGGCCAGCTCAGCAGGGAATGGGGCCAGTCGGCCGGCCCTGCTGGTGAGCATTGACCTGCAGCAGGCAGGCCGTGCTGAGGGCCAGCCAGACCCTCTGTGTGTCGCTGCCGCCGCCGCCATGCCGGCACTCGAGGCCCAGCGGTGGCCCGAGGAGCCGCGGGAAGGGCTCGGCACGGAGCACAGCGGCGGCAGGCAGCGGTCAGACGGACAAAGCGATCGGAGGCCAGAGGTCATAAAGCAGCGAGTGGAGCCGCCACGGCACAAGGCCTCGGACGGTAGGCCGGACGGCGCCAAGCACAAGCACGAGCACCGGCGAGACTCCGCAGGCAAGCCCCTCCCTGGGGACAAACGACCGGACCCCTCCAAGCACCGACGCGACAGCACGGCCGACGCGGCGAAGTCACGCTCAGAACCGAGGGCCCCGGATGCTCGGCAAAGGCACCGGCCGGATGGACGGCCATCTTCGTCCTCGGAAGCGCACTGGCGGGAGGGCCACGAGGGCCACAAGGGTAACGGCAGCCGGGACACTGCAAGGATTCCGCGTCCGGAAACGCCCAAATCCGGGAGCAGGGGGGAGCATGACTCCAGACACGGGAAAGACCGGGATCGAGATCGGAAGCCAAAGGCTGAAGCTGGCGACGCAGTCAGGGAGCGGCGCTCTCCGGAAGACCGCTCTCGGCCTGACAGAAGTACGGTTGACCACTGTGGGCGTCTGCGGGGTGACCGGCCCGGCTTTAAGCCTCTTGGCGGTGATGGGAGCAGGAACCGCCCAGACAGTCAGGGCAAGCCTGGGGAGTTCCCCTCCTATCTGCTTGGGGGGAAATCTGAAGCACTGAGGAACTTTGTCATCCCCAAGATCAAGCGGGACACGGAGGCAGGTGTGCCGGCGGGCGCCAGCCGGCTGCCCGAGGGCTGGATTCAGCCACAGGTGAGACTGGAGCGTATGGACCTGTTGGAGATGGAGGAGCTGCACAGAGTACCCAAGCCTGTCGTGGTGCTGCAGAAGCTTACCTTGGATGAAGTGCAGAGGTTCCTCCGGGAGAAGGAGGACCGCAATGCACGGAGCTCCAAGTCCAGCAGGAACAGGCTGTCCTCAGGGAAATCGGGGAAAGGTAAGACGGGCCTGGGCCGGCGGTGCCGCTTGGTGTTGCTGCCGGGGCCAAACGCACGTCATGCTTCCATTTACAGTGTTGGGTCTTTCAACATTCTTGGGTTCAACCCCACACGGTGCCTCTAAACATCTAACAGGCAAAACATCTCTGTGCCATGGGATGAGTGGCTGGCTTTTACTACATGCTGCAAAGCATCCAGTAAAATGTGCGTCCATCACACTTGTGTGGATAGGTGGAAGGCTTTGTGTATAAGCTTATTATGTTATGGGGCAATCTCTCTGGGAACCGTAACAGCCATTGCTGAAATACAACATGTATTAATTTCCCTTCAAAACGCACTAAACACTGATGAAATAAAAATGATCATGATCTTGCATGATTGTGTGTGTGTGTGTATGTTGCCAATTCTCAATCCTCAGTTTGTCTTGATTTTGCTTCATCTAATTAAGTGACACAAAATGGGATTTGAAAGAGGACATGATGTAAAGGACATTGCTTATTTCCCACTTGGATAAGTGTCCCCACATTCCCCATCCATTACAACTGCCATTGCATGTATGTAGACATTTATTTTTCTGTGTCACTATTTGCCCATTTCCGTAGACATATTTCTTCCGAGCCTCATGCTGTTTCCCTAATGATGGATGTTACAATTGGTGCCTGTCATTTGTTTCATTCTCTGGTTCTTTGATTCTCCATCTTCAGTAGAGTGAGGCCGCCTCTAGCTAGTGCTGAATTTGAGATCCCTAGAAAAAGCTGCTCTTGCAGAGGATACTCTGTTCTGCAAGCCAGTGCCAAGCAGGGGCTGAAAACCCAGTTGCTGTTTATCTGAGTACCGGTGGTTTGGAAGCAGAGGCCTCTGGGCAGCAGTTTGGTGCTCCCCCAGCCCAAGCTGAAGGTGTGAGCACTAAGCTGCTGTTTTTGGCTTAGAGATGGGGGCAATATAGTCAGCATGACCTGGTACAGCATTGCCATTAGGCAGCATACTTAATGGGACCGTGTCAAAACGGGATTTCCTGGATGTGGCGGCAGCTATAAACTGAAAGGCAGAATCCTAAAACAACACAAGGCTTTTAAAGAGCTGTAGAGAGAGACCGGTTAGGCCCTCTTCCTTATAGCTCTGTGCCGGGGCTCATCCATTGTCTCCATGCAGTCATATGTATGCTTCAGCCATGTTATATCCTGATGGATATTTGTCTGTTTGAGCTGCTGGTGATGAGGTGGGACAGCTGGAGAGGCAGGCAGAGCACTGAGGTGAGCAGACTGTGGCTGCAGGCAGTGTGACCATTTAAGGATCTGGTTTTGTGGCTCAGCTGACTTATGTGTTCAAGCCCCTGTAGTTTGAACTATTAGCTCTGAGACCCAAAGGTGAATAGCTTCAGTCAGTAGGCCTGCACCATTGGTGGACAGGCAAAGCTAGTGCAGTCAGCCCTGCTCTCTGTCGCAAGGTGCCTGTGGCTCCAGCTGCCCTCTCATGATCATGACGGGAAACCTGAAGAGTGTTACGTGTCTGTGGGTTGGTGCTTTGCGCTGGGCTGCGGTGGACGACAAGTCTGAATAGTTCTGCACTTGTTAAGATCATCATGCCATTGTTGCTGCTGCTGTGTTGTCAGTCTGCCAAATAAAGGTGACTCCTTAATCCAGGGAGGGCCAGTCTGTGATGCGGTTTGCAGATTTCCCTGCTCAGCCACACCTAATAAATCTGGCAGTTAGCTGGTGAGCTGAATAAGTCGTATCTGAGCCGCGAAATCTGGGCTGCAGACTTGCCCTCCAGGGCTGGAATTGGGAAACCCTGCCCCTAATCAGTGATGCCCATTCTCACATGTAGCAGGCCAACAGTTTATCCAGCAAGGTGCCACCTTGGTCCCCCTCAGCTGCTTATGTCTTAGTTTGCACCAGTTGTTAATCACAGCGGCATCTGGCCCCTCCTCAGTTCATCTGTTTATAGAAACCGTTTATGCTGACCTTATGGCACAGAGGTTGTGCCATCTCTCCCATCAGGATGCAGAGCCCTTCTCTCAGATTCCCGTGTGCTGATGCACAGCAGCTGTGAATTGGCATGCTGGTCGCACGTGTCGCTTAGTCTGAAGCATACATAGAACACTGAATGTTCCATCTCAGTGGCAGTGCTGAGTTTATAGCATAAAGGGATTGCTCTGGTTGAGCAGCGCTGGAATAAAGCAAAGGATTCCTTTGCCCCAGGCTGAATGCTTCCTAGCAGGACCCTTCTTGGCACTTGTAATCTCCAGGTTTCCTGTTGCAGTCCATTTCCTTAAAGGCTGTGACTGTTATGTTTGCCACACATTGGATTACCTCTATATAGTCCTAATTTACAATCAGGGATCGCATTAACACGGAAAAATATTAAACCCCCAAAACTGAAATGCATGAATACTGCTAGAGCCAGTTCAGTTTTCTCAGCTTTAGATTTGCTTTTATTTGAACTGCATGTTATGATTTTGAAGTAAACCATCTGAGGATGACTAGATCAGGTGTACTGGGGACGGTGAAATTTTCTGAGGAGCCGGATACTCCGTGTGCTCACTGGCACTGGGATTTGCAGACTGCCAGAAGAATTTGAACTGGCATTTTGTTAATCCCATGTCATACTGTGAAGGGAGGCTTTTATCTAGTGTCGTCCTTTCATAATCATTTGTTCCAATTATTTTTTAAGCTGAAGATTAAAAGGAAGACCTGGGCCAGTTTGACATTAATTTTTCTAATAAAAGTGAGCTGTGGTGGACAGAATGGTCATTTACCCTAAAAATATTAGTTAACCCATCAGTTAGCAGGCTGAAGAAATCTGGGCGCTTTGTGTGGGGGGGAAAAGTGCCTTTTGGAGGATACCAACAGAGTGTGAAGGGCTGACTTAAAATGTATGGCCTATATTTAAATTGTTATATTAAGAATTAACCTAAAAAGTCACTAGAGCAGTAGTAGGGACATGTTATTTTTATATGACCGTATAAAGCGCTCAGGTACTTAAGTCATTTAATAATTTTAATTTAATGTAGCGACTGTTTGCTCACTGTTCCACACACGGGTTAATTAATGTTTTGTGGATAAATTTCCTACTAGTCTACTGCACAGCAACACAACACACTGGTTTTTTGCTTCTGAAAAATACATGGTTATGATTCCTGAGATGTCTGTAGTAAATCATGGGTTAATTTATCAAAGATATTTTGGTGGGTCAATTTCTGGATGTTAATGCGAGCTCTGATTGATTGGACTACATTCATGAACCAGTGTTGCATTTTTCTTTCCTAAATGTAGCAGCCGCTACATGACGCCAATGGTCTGTAGCCTCGCTGTTGCTGGGTATCCCGCTCTGTCAGATCGGCCAGTGATGTGGCCTAAGGTTCATGACCCACAGTCCTCCTTCCAGGTGGGATGGATCAATCTGTGCTGAAGGAGCTGCCCCCGGAGCTGCTGGCGGAGATCGAGTCCACCATGCCACTGTGCGAGAGGGTCAAGATGAGCAAGCGTAAACGCAGCACGGCCAAGTACGCGGAGGTCAGCTCTGAGGAAGAGGAGGAGGAGGAAGACAGCCAGGCGGGAGCAGAGTGTGAGTACCCACCGCAAGCTGGTGGTCACCTTGCTGCTCATAGCATGCTGCCCAGGGGGTGCTCCTCGTCTTGCCCTGATCCCAGCACTGCATTAAGACTCTTAGATTCCTACGCAAACTGGCTTGCCTCCTTAGCCAGCACTCTCAGGATCTGTTTATGGCTGTTAGATTTGATCTGTGAATTCGCCAGCTTTCCCTCAGGCAAGCAGGTTTTTTATTTTTTTGGTCCCATTCAGGTAACTTATTTACACCTGCAGTGTTAACTTATTTACACCTGCAGTGACAGCAGTGTTTTTATATATATAAATATAGATATGTATATGTATATATGTGGGTGTATATGTGTATATGTAATCCAAATGACTAGCAGCTGGAGGGCTGGTGAGGCCCTTGCGTCTCTGCTATGTTCAGTCAGTCACTATAGCTCCCCGTCTCCTCTGTTCTGCAGCCGCCCGGAAGAGACAGCGGCGGGACCGGGACAAGACATGGGAGAGTGAGGAGCGCGAGAGAAGGGGCTCCGGGGAGCACCGGCGCAGTAGCGGGGGCCACGAGGGACGCAGGGGCTCCGGCAGCCGCTATAAGGAGCGCAGTCCCCAGGATTCGGATGAGGAATCTCCGCCACCCAGCCTGAGTGAATGTGAGTGTCACGGGTCAGCCGGTCGCGAGCGAGCGCGTGCGAGTGTGATCACGCTGACCGCAGGGCTTGGGGCTAACTCTCTGTCTGCCGTCAGTGGCCCGGAAGATGAAGAAAAAAGAGAAGCAGAAGAAGAGGAAAGCGTACGAGCCTAAGCTCACCCCAGAAGGTATGAGCGCCGGTCAGAGTCGTCAGTATGGCAGGCTGAGTAATCGATTAGAAAGTACAGTGGCAATCTGGATGGATAGTACCACCTTTTCAAGGAAGGGCTGTGCTGTAGCTTAACGAATGTAGCATGACGCTAGCTGTGCTAATCCTAGGGAACAATTGTAACCTGCGCCTCTACTATATGTCGCATTGGGTATAATGAATAAAAGGTAGTCCCATGTAAAAGATGAAGAGCTGTTAAGTGAAGAATCTTCCACCTGTTGTCTTGTATTGTCAGCGTGTCATAACCATTTCTGATTGGCTTGATCTGCAGAGATGATGGACTCGTCGACCTTCAAGCGCTTCTCAGCAAGTGTGGACAATATCCTGGAGAGCTTGGAAGACATAGACTTCACAGCACTCGGTATGGAGTTGGACTGCTGCTGTGTGCTTCCTGCTGCATCAGTTTTTGGACCGGTAAAGTGTCCAGTGCATGGTTGTAACCCACTCCAATCCCTCTCAGCGGATGACGAGGAGATCCCTCAGGAGCTGCTGCTGGGGAAGCACCAGTTGGCCGAGCTGGGCAGCGAGTCAGCTAAGATCAAGGCCATGAGCATCACCTGCAGGGTAGACAGGCTCTTCCAGTTGCTTATGGGTTGCTTACGGCTTTTGGCTCCGGGCCGGCATTGTCAGTCAGCCGCTTTTGGTCGGCTTCCACCAAGGAGCTTTTTGCTTTGCAGATTCCCACGGACAAGTTGGTGAAGGTGCTGAACATCCTGGAGAAGAACATTCAAGATGGGGCCAAGCTCTCCACTATGATGAGCCACGTAAGTTTCCCCTAACAGAGGTCAGAGGTTCATCACCCTTAGGTTCCTGTTACTGGTCACATCCATCAGCAGGAACGAGACCTATGGACAGTAGCAAGTGACTCCCAGGTCAGAAGCATAAATATCAAGCCCCTTCCCTGCTGTCACACACGCAGGACGACACGGAAGATGAGGAGCGGCTCTGGCGTGATCTCATCATGGAGCGTGTGACCAAGTCGGCCGACGCCTGCCTGACGGCCCTGAACATCATGACCTCCAACAGCATGCCCAAGGCGGTCTACATTGAGGACGTCATCGAGCGTGTGCTGCAGTTTACCAAGTTCCACCTGCAGAACACCCTCTACCCACAGTATGACCCTGTGTATCGCATGGACCCACACGGAGGTCAGCTTGCTGCTCCCGTCCGATGTCCCCGAGTGTCCCGCCCACCCCACTGGCTCTGTCTCCATCTCTGCATTAGTTATGCTGTTTGCCTACTGTGCTGAATGTGGTACCAGGACATAGGCAAACGTTGTACAGGAAGATATATCAGAATGAATCAAAATTTGTCCCAGCAATGTATGGTTAACCTTTTTCAGCCTTGATTTGTGCAGGACCATCTAGACCTGAAAGTCAGCTCACGTTTTATCCAGCATAATAGTCTATGTCTCAGGTCTTGGTTTGGGGTTTCACCCCATCTCCATCCAAATCTGGCATGTAGTGATCTGGGAGGCCCCCTGCTCGCTGGAGGCACTGTCCATTTGTCACTCTGTTGCTGGTTTCTGTTATAGCACCCTGTGATCTGACGCCGACTCGATCTGTGCTCTCCCACCCAGGCGGCATGCTGAGCTCCAAGGCCAAGCGGGCAAAGTGCTCCACACACAAGCAGAGGGTCATCGTCATGCTGTATAACAAGGTGTGCGACATCGTCAGCAACATCTCCGAGCTGCTGGAGATCCAGCTGCTGACGGACACGACCATCCTGCAGGTGAGGGGAAGGGGGTGGTTGGGAAGCCACTAAGGGGAGGATGCACTTGCTTGGTGGTGGCAGTCAGCTAAAGGATGATGAGGAAAGTGGTCCTTACTGGTGACATGCTCTCTCTCCACCCACCCAGGTCTCCTCCATGGGTATCACGCCTTTTTTTGTGGAGAATGTCAGTGAGCTGCAGCTGTGCGCAATTAAACTAGTGACGGCGGTGAGTCAGTCATCCCCTCCTCCACAGCATGACGGCGCTTGAAACAACCCCACTGTGACCACACAATTTTGTATTCATATCTTACCACATATTGGGTATTTCCTAAAGTTTGTAAATGGCACAGCTTTGTGGTTGACATTCGTCACTCTGGCTGCACGACACAGGTATTCTCTCGCTACGAGAAGCACCGGCAACTCATCCTGGAGGAGATCTTCACCTCCCTCGCCCGACTGCCCACCAGCAAGCGCAGTCTCAGGAACTTCAGGTGAGCTGTTGTTCAGGTTTGCTGAGGCTGCCCGGGAATTTGCACCTATTTATGAGAGTAGTCTACTGTGAGCCAGGCAGGTTTCTGCTGTCTGGAAAGCCATGTTCCCTGGATTTTATGGCACGCTGCAGCACACCTGTGGGACACACCGGTAATGGTCCCTAATGACACCACAAGTTATTGTCACAGACGGTTAGCAGCCCTATGAAGTGATAGTCGACACCACAGCACACTGTGCTTAACAACAAAATGTATCCTCTGCATTTAACCCATATGTGACATGACAGTGGGCAGCTACTATTCAGCGCCCGGACAGCAGTGCGTGCTCTTGCTCAGGGTACCTCGCTGGTTGGGAATTCAGACCAGCAACCTTCCAATCACAAGTGCAGTTACCATTAGGCCACCACTGCTTTGTCGGTCTGGTGCAGCAAATGAAATGAAGGTCCTCCCCTCTTAAACTGAATTTTTGGTTTGAAGGACCCTCGTTGCTGGTCTCATAAAACATTACTTGGTCATTCCTGCCTTCACTTTTGGTGAAGCATCATTGGCATCATTGGCATCATTGGCATCATTGGCCTGATTGGTCCACTTAGGTGGTATGCCCCACCCCCTTTGCTCAAGCTTGGCATGCTTGGTTTCCTGCTCAGGCTGAACAGCAGCGATGTGGATGGGGAGCCCATGTACATCCAGATGGTGACAGCCCTGGTGCTCCAGCTCATCCAATGCGTGGTCCACCTGCCATGTGACAAGGACGCTGAGGACGAGCGTGACAAAAGGGTGTGAATTCCGAAGGGCTCTTTTATCTGATCAGGCGGGAATTTCCGCTTTCTTTTCTGGGGGTGTGATTTTACTTTATGATGTCATTTCCTCTTTGGCATTTTCCCCCCGGCTGTGGTTTGTGGCTGCACTGATATTTGAACTCAATTTATCCTAAATCCTGAATTCCACCTTGAAATCAAATCTGGTTAGAAAAAAAGTTAAAAATAGCTGAAAGTTTATTTTTGGTCCATTGTTTTGATTCTTAGGTGGATCAAGATGTCCTGATCACGAACTCCTATGAGACTGCCATGAGGACGGCTCAGAACTTCCTTTCGGTCTTTCTCAAAAAGTGAGTCATTGGACTGTAAGCGCAGCAGAGATGTCTCCATGGTGACGGTGAGTCTTTATGGGGCTGGCATTCCCCCCTTGGTGACGCAACCCTTCACCCCCATTTCCCAGGTGTGGCAGCAAACAGGGCGAGGAGGACTACCGACCGCTGTTCGAAAACTTCGTACAGGACCTGCTGTCAACGGTTAACAAGCCAGAGTGGCCTGCTGCAGAACTTCTCCTTAGTCTGCTTGGCCGACTACTGGTGAGTGAGACCCCTTACCTATCTGGTTAATGCTATATAGCATTGATGGCGTGTCCAGCACTGTACGCCCTGCAGATGGAACTGGGTCTGGCCGTCTGACAACTTCTGGATTTCTGGTTCCAAATCTAAACCTCCGTGGGTTGCTTGGTCCAGGTTCACCAATTCAGCAACAAGCAGACGGAGATGGCCCTGAGAGTGGCCTCGCTGGACTACCTGGGTACGGTGGCAGCTCGGCTGCGTAAGGACGCCGTCACCAGCAAGATGGACCAGCGATCCATTGATCGCATCCTGAAGGAGGTATACAAACCATCAACGTGTGCATCTGCTGGACGTAGTAAATGTCTGTAGCCAAAGGCCCTGAGCCTTTCATTTAGTGAAACCCACAGATGTATGGAGCAGTTCGTAATGGAAGACTGAGCATAAGATTGCCTGGTGGCTCCAATACGCCACATCTACCCTTAACACTGCCTCTCTGATGCTGCGATTCAGGCTTCTGCCAACGATGAGACTCAGCAGCTGCAGAAAACCCTGCTGGACTACATGGAGGAGAATGCTGAGACGGACCCGTCACTTGTGGTCAGTTGGTCGGCTGTGTGCTTGCTTGTTTCTTTGGCTGTGACCGTAGCACATGCAGTTTGTGCCACTGGTGGTCTACAGGCTGCTTGGCTTAGGAGAGGCTGCTCTCATAAACCAGTAAATCTTATAAATACTCCTACATGCACTGTAATGCATTTTTGCCAGGCGTAAGTTAGTAAGATGAATTTACATGAGTGGGCGTTGTTCACCCTCTGGTCACCTTGCAGTTTGCACGGAAGTTCTACATCGCTCAGTGGTTCCGGGACTCCACCACCGAAGCAGAGAGAGCCATGAAGACGCAGAACCAGAAGGACGAGGACTCGTCAGAGGGGCC
Source organism: Petrocephalus sullivani (assembly GCA_026780845.1). Taxonomy (NCBI): domain Eukaryota; kingdom Metazoa; phylum Chordata; class Actinopteri; order Osteoglossiformes; family Mormyridae; genus Petrocephalus; species Petrocephalus sullivani. The sequence continues at coordinate 5,431,629 of JAODKM010000039.1, forward strand.
TCATCACGCCAAGGACGTTGAGACCACAGGGGAGATCATGCAGAGGGCCGAGGCCCGCAAGAAGTTCCTGCGCTCTGTGATCAAGACCACGCCTGCCCAGTTCAGCATGCTGAAGTAAGGCCCCGTCCGTCGCCACACACGTTCCTTTGCTGCGCTCCGTCGGCTACGGCCAGAGTGCGGACTCCATTTGGCCTCTAAACCGGAATCTATGGTCTGTGTCTCCACAGAATGAACTCGGATGCAGTAGACTATGAGGACGCCTCCCTGATTGTCCGATATTTGGCCTCTATGAGGCCGTTTGCACAAAGTTTTGATATTTATTTAACTCAGGTGAGTCACGCTTCCTGGCGTGCTACCATATGTGAGTAGTGTGCTCTCTGAACATGGTGAGTAAACAGAGCCCTTTCTCCGCCCCTCACCTTTCCCAGATCCTTCGTGTCCTGGGGGAGAGCGCCATCGCCGTCAGAACCAAGGCCATGAAGTGTCTGTCAGAGGTGGTTGCAGTGGACCCCAGCATCCTGGCCAGGGTGAGTTTCGGTACAGGAGTGCCACCTGCAGGCCAGGCAGGCGTCTGTTAGCATGCATTAGCGTGACTTCAGAGCATGTGTGCAGCTTATGTATAAGGCTCACCTGTCTCACCCCCAGCTGGACATGCAGAGGGGTGTACATGGCCGTCTGATGGACAACTCCACCAGCGTGCGTGAAGCAGCCGTCGAGCTGGTGGGCCGCTTCGTGCTGAGCCGACCGCAGCTCACGGAGCAGTACTACGACATGCTCATTGAGAGGATCCTGGTACGCGTCAGCCCGGGTTTAAATCCACAGCCAAGCAAGGGCTGACGTCTGATTAGGTGTCAACGGGCAGCTGTGTGCACTGTGCTAAGAGATCGTTTGTTGCCAAATACTCCTCTTTGAAGAACGTGCATCAGGGTTGGCATGTGATGCTTGGGGAGACTGAAGGCCTAGACTCTGTGCTTTAGACACTGTTAATATGGGACATAGAGAGCATTCAGAACCTTAAAAATAAATAGAAATATGTGTGGGCTTACCAGGCTGACTCACTGAAGGTTCATTCAAAGTATGAAAGTTCAATTCAGGTGAACTGGTGTACCATACTGCCATCTAGTGGCCTGAAAAAGTAATTGGGGGAAAATGATCATGACATTACTTTTACAATGTACTATGTCCATGTGTTTCTGTTAGTTCAGCCATTGTCTCATTTGCTGCCTGGCAGGACACTGGCATCAGTGTGAGGAAGAGGGTGATAAAGATTCTGAGGGATATCTGCCTGGAGCAGCCCGGCTTCCACAAGATCACAGAGATGTGCGTCAAGATGATCCGCAGGGTCAACGATGAGGAGGGCATTAAGGTACGGCTGATTCTCTATATTGCAGTGAGGTGGTTTTTAGTTTTTTAGAACACTGTTGCAAGCATGTGCTTGAGAACAGTAAGATCCTTACCAGCTGTATACTTATGCCCTCTACCCAAAACTCACCTTACCACCACTGTTATAAACTGCTTGGCCTTGGCCTGGTGTTCCCATTGGGGGACCCAGTCTGTGTTCATGCTGCTTCATTAGTCACTAAGGAACCCTACACTAGATTTTGTGTGCCGCCACTGCCTGCTCACTTCTGCTCTTGACACACCTGCAGAAACTGGTAAACGAAACGTTCCAGAAACTGTGGTTCACCCCGACCCCTAGCCATGACAAGGAGGCCATGACCAGAAAGATCCTCAACATCACTGATGTGGTGAGTCTTCACCTCCTCAGGGGGACTGGAAGGACATTCCATAGCATCACTCTTTAGTTTTCCATCCATTTCTTGATCTTCTAACCCCGTTTTCCTTTCTTAGGTTGCTGCTTGCAAAGATACTGGTTATGACTGGTTTGAACAGCTTCTTCAGAATGTGAGTGACCATCTGAACTGTTACTTTTTGTATAGTAATGGTTCACTTGAGTTTCATTTCCTTTGGGTTTCTGGAGGAGCAGTCTGACCTTTCCTATGGATCATCTGTCTTTATCTCCACCCTCAGCTGCTGAAGTCAGAAGAAGATGCTTCCTACAAGCCTGCCAAGAAGGCTTGCGGGCAGCTCGTGGACAGCCTGGTGGAGCACATCCTCAAATATGAGGAGTCCCTCTCCGGTGGGTCTGAGGAAGAACAGTGTGCCGATGCACTGCTTCATTAGTGAGGTCCTTGGGGGAGAAAGATGCTTATTGCAGCCTGTTATTACTTCCTCTGCTTGTTTCAGTGCCTTCACTTTGCTCATTCTACTGTTGGTTTAGGGTGATCGTGTGTCTAACTTGTGTGTACCTACTGTCCCCATGGCCCATAGCCTCAGAGCACAAGAGCGTCAACTCAATGCGGTTGGTCGCCTGCATCACAACACTGTACCTGTTCAGCAAGATCCGTGCCCAGCTGATGGTGAAACACGCCATGACCATGCAGCCCTACCTCACCACTAAGTGCAACGTAAGCTAGCTGATGGAAAAGTGTTCCGATCATTGTTCAGAAACATCAGTGTCAATTGTTGACTTATGGTGCCCCCTTGTGGCAGACAACTGCAGGTGGATCTTGAGTACCAGGATCCGTTTGTGTATTTGTGAGTGGATGTGTGCATATCAACGTTACACCATCCTTCTTGCAGTCCCAGAGTGACTTCATGGTGATATGTAACGTGGCTAAGATCCTGGAGCTGGTGGTACCGCTGATGGAGCACCCCAGCGAGACCTTCCTGGCCACCATTGAGGAGGACCTCATGAAGCTTATCATCAAGTACGGCATGACGGTGAGTGTAAATGAAGTTAGCTCATGGAATCGGAGAGTAGCCTGTTTTATTTTAGCAACCTTTCCAGCCAGATTTTGGTTTTTGCAGAAGGTAGTTGCCCCTTATGTTGCTGCCTGACTCATGTGCGGTGCGGCGCTTAGTTGCCCCTTATGTTGCTGCCTGACTCGTATGTGGCGCAGCGCCTAGTTGCTCCTTATGTTGCTGCTTGACTCGTGTGCGGCGCGGCGCCTAGTTGCTCCTTATGTTGCTGCTTGACTCGTGTGCGGCGCGGCGCCTAGTTGCCCCTTATGTTGCTGCCTGATTCGTGTGCGGCGCAGCGCCTAGTTGCTCCTTATGTTGCTGCCTGACTCGTGTGCGGCGCAGCGCCTAGTTGCTCCTTATGTTGCTGCCTGACTCGTGTGTGGCGCAGCGCCTAGTTGCCCCTTATGTTGCTGCCTGACTCGTGTGCGGCGCGGCACCTAGTTGCGCCTTATGTTGCTGCCTGATTCGTGTGCGGCGCAGCGCCTAGTTGCCCCTTATGTTGCTTCCTGACTCGTGTGTGTGGCTTCCCCACAGGTTGTTCAGCACTGTGTGAGCTGTCTCGGGGCTGTGGTCAACAAGGTCACTCACAACTACAAGTTTGTGTGGGCCTGCTTCAATAGATACTACGGTAAGGTATAACATTGCTGTAATATTGTGCAGCTGATTTACCACAGTGTCCATCACAAGAGCCTCTCTGGAACCTGCTGGTTCATGTGAAGGGCAGTTTCCTTAACCTCACAGCACTTACTGCATTAGTCTGCACTTACTGCATACTCCTGCCCCGGCCTTGTTCCTCACCATTTCATGTGGAGTCTCTGACTGCCCTTGTTGCTCTCGCAGGTGCTTTGAACAAGCTGAAGGTCCAGCACCACGAGGACCCCAACAGCACGGTGCTTGCCGCCACCAAGCCGGCCCTGCTCCGCTCCCTGTTCACTGTGGGGGCTCTGTGCCGCCACTTTGACTTCGACCTCGAAGAGTTCAAGGGCAGTAGCAAGGTACCCTGTTTGGGGAGTTGCGTGTGTGCGTTTATACAGGCTGCTGAGCTTGTGGGCCACAGGGTTATATCAGGTCTGTAACAGAGGTGCTTTTCAAGCCTGGTAATGCGTCCCATCATGGAGAAGGCTAATGGGAGTTATTTCCTTGGCACGGTCCCATCAGGGCTGTACCTGACTGCCTAGTTTAACTAGCTTTAGTAATTTATGGACACATGCTGCATTAGCTGGTATTGCCTGAGGGAGCAGCTCAGCTTTGTGTCTTTTTCATTCCTGTCCCGATTCTTTCCCCTTTTCTGAACCTCAGGTGGTCATCAAGGACAAGGTGCTGGAGCTGCTTCTGTACTTCACCAGACACGAGGATGAGGAGGTGCAGACCAAGGCTATTATCGGCTTGGGTACGCGCCATCGGCCATGTCTCCGATCTCTCCCCGCTCTCTGCTGCTGCTGATGCAGGAAACGGGGCTTGACTTGCTTTATAGGCAGCTTCTGATCATGTCTTGCTGTCTGATTGGTTCTTCATTTTTCATGAGTACAGCCTCCAATGCCGTTTCCTTTGGCAGGCTTCCTGTTCATCCAGCACCCGGCCCTGATGTTTGCTCAGGATGTGAAGAATCTGTACAATGGCATTCTGTCAGACAGGCACAGCTCAGTCAACCTCAAAATCCAGGTACTGAAGAACCTGCAGACATACCTGCAAGAAGAAGACTCGCGGATGCAGGAAGCAGATCGCGAGTGTGAGTCTCCTGCCCTGGGGCCCATGTGTGCTCTGTAACTTGCTTGTCTCATCCTATAACCTCGCGTGTGTGCTTCCCTTACCCGTGTGCCATGTGTGCCTTGCCATGTACATACCGATTACACTCCCATGTAAGATCTTGTCCTTGTGGTTCACAGGGAAGAAGATGTCTAAGCAGGAGGACCTGAAGGAGATGGGAGATGTCTCGTCGGGCATGAGCAGCTCCATCATGCAGCTGTACCTCAAGCAGGTGCTGGAGGCCTTCTTCCACACGCAGTCCAGCGTGCGCCATTTTGCCCTCAATGTCATCGCGCTCACGCTCAACCAGGGCCTCATCCACCCAGTGCAGGTGAATTCCCACCGACTGCCAACACGTCTTCTGCTTTACGTTGTGACCCTTGTTTGTTCTGTATGACTCTCTGCTGCCTCCAGTCATATGGTTTGATTGTTACTAAAGTAGCTGATGATGGTGTACAGTGAGCATTGTGATTAGGCTCTCTGGCTTTTTACCTTCTTACCTGTATCTGTTCCCTGGGTGACAGTTTCCCTGGATAAGTGTCATCTCTCTGAATAATTAGTGTTTAATAACATGGAATCCTTAAAGGGGCAATTCACCCCAAAACTGAAAAATGTTTTAAAGGTGCTTTAGTGCCATCTCTCCATCTAGGATGTTCTGCTGGGAGTTGCCTAGTTTGAGAGATATTGGCCACAGAAATGTTGGGCCTCCTTCATGTAATGGACCTGAATCGTTCTGTGGTGATTTAAAGCCCAAAAATACATTTGAAAAATTCAACAGCTCTTATCTTCTGAGCAGTGATTCAAAAGTCTATGTATCATCTTGAGTAACTAGGTCGTGATATCTGGTAAAAGCTAAAACTATTTTTTTTTCAGTTCTGCGGTGATCTGCTCCTTGTATGACTGTGTTACTGTGCTATTTCATAGTCCTTCTACCTTTTTAAAAGTTTCATTCCCCCTCCCTCAGTGTGTGCCATACCTAATCGCCATGGGGACAGACCCAGAGCCTAGCATGAGGAATAAAGCTGACCAGCAGCTAGTCGAGATTGACAAGAAATACACGGGCTTCATTCATGTGAGTGACCCCTCCTGCGGTGCCATGCCCCCTTAGCCGAGGCAATTTTGGTGAATGAGAAAGTTCTTGGTAGTCCTGGTTAAACTAAACTTAAAACCCCACCATGCAGATGAAGGCAGTGGCAGGGATGAAGATGAGCTACCTGGTCCAGCGGGCCATCTGGCCAGCCCAGAGCACTATCATCCGTGGCTTCCGGCCAGACGAGACGCACACGGCGCTGTGCTCGCACCTCTACAGCATGGTGCGGGGTAACCGGCAGCACCGGCGCGCCTTCCTCATCTCACTGCTCAACCTGTTCGACGACAGCGCCGTGAGTAGCCAGCTCATGTCTGCACAGAGCCTTCCGTGGCCTGTCCTCATGTGGCGGGACGTTGCACCAGCTCCTGGCCTCAGCAGCTGATCCCTTTGGGCACAAACAGCTCTGCGTGCTCTGTTTGGTATCATGACCCCTGCTTCTTCCCTTCCCGACTCCGCAGAGGACGGAGGTGAATATGCTGCTGTTCATCGCCGACAACCTGGCCTGCTTCCCGTACCAGACTCAAGAGGAACCGCTCTTCATCATGCACCACATCGACATCACGCTGTCTGTGTCAGGGAGCAACTTGCTACAGTCCTTCAAGGAGGTGAGAGGCCTGCCCACTAGATGTTAAGGAGGCCCCAACCCCCCCCCCCCTCCCCCCCCAACTAAGCACTCACGGTCAACTCAACTCGCTCCTCACACAGTCCTTGCAGCCCTCCAGTAAGGAGAAGAAGGACCGGAAGAACGGCTCAGGGGAGAAGCTGGAGGAGAAACATGAGGCAGAAGCAGCATCCAGCCTGGCCATCGGCGAAGACGAGGATGATGATGAGGTGGTGCGGCGGCCGAAGAAGCCGAAACGGGCAGCTGTGGACTCCGACTCAGAGTCAGACCTGGACTTAGGTGCTGAGGATGTGGGCTGGGTGATGGCCCGCCTCTCAGGCAATGCCACGCCGCTGCTGGATTTTGCCAATGCTTCCCAGGGCATCTTACTGCTGCTGGTTCTCAAGCAGCATGTCAAGTCCCTCTATGGCTTCTCTGACAGGTACCGCTTAGCGACACCCTGTGGCATTTGTCACTGCTGCTCTGCATGACCTCGTATCCTTGGTTTAGCTGACGTGTCTATCCAAAATGGCTTATAGCAGAGATGGCAGAGTTTTACTGTGCACTAATAGCTAGAAAAGTTAGAAAAGTAGTTTACTCCTCGCCGTCTGCATTGTAATGTGCTGCTTAGGCAGCTGGAATAATGGTTTTGATTCCTGTTGAACATCTAGTATTTGTCTGCTTGGCTGAATGTTTGCCGTAATGAAAGACTGTCCCAGAGTAAGAGCCACTGTGCTCCTCTCACCACCCACAAATCTGTCTGCAGTAAAATACAGAAGTACTCGCCCACTGAGTCTGCCAAGGTGTATGACAAAGCCGTCAACAGGAAGTCTAACGTACACTTCAGTCCTCGCCAAACCATCGAGTTCCTGTCCAATGATGTTGCCAATGCCAAGCTGACCGAGGAAATCAAGCGGAAGATCATTAAACAGTACCTGGACGTAAGGGGTTTGACTTTGAACTTAGCTGGCCAATTGGTTCTGTAACAGGCCTCTCTGTTCTTGTTTTTGGAATGTCGTTTGTTGGGTTGTAAAGCGTGTGTTAATTCAGAATATCTGTAATTGGTGGTGTTTTCAGGTGAATGAGGGAGCATAACAGACAAGTTCTGGTGGTTTGTGTGTCTGGCAAATGGAATAGTCACTTTGGTTGACCCCAGCCTCCCCTTTCAGTTCAAGTTATTGATGGAGCACTTGGACCCAGATGAAGAGGATGAGGAGGGAGAGGCTTCAGCAAGCACCAACGCCCGGAACAAAGCTATCAACGCACTGTTGGGTGGCTCCAGCCCAAAGAACAGCGCTGCGGTAGACACAGAGGATGATGAGAGCGACGGTGAAGAGAGGACCCCGGGGGTGAGATGTGCATTGTCTATGACTGATTCACATAATTTAATGATAGTCGCACACTTCTTCTTCAAGTATGTTGGATTTATATTTTATACAAATGTTTTTGAGGTTTCGGGGGCTCTGCTAAGAACTACTGACCTAAAGGGAAGATCTGGAGTTTCTGTATCTTTTCTGTCATTCATTGATGAAATTTAGTGTAGATGCTTTTCTCACTCCCAATATCTGCTTTACAGTCGTCACGGAAGTCAAGAAAGGGCGGGGACTCAGCCGAGGCGTCCGGTCATGTGAATGAGGCCGTGGAGGCTATGGACGTCATCGCCATCTGCTGCCCCAAGTACAAGGACCGGCCGCAGATCGCGCGGGTCATCCAGAAGACCAGCAGTGGCTACAGTGTGCACTGGATGGCTGGGTCTTACTCAGGCCCCTGGGCTGAGGCCAAGAAGCGGGACGGACGCAAACTGGTGCCTTGGGTGGACACCATCAAGGAGTCGGACATCATTTACAAGAAGATTGTCTTTACGAGCGCACACAAGCTGACTAACAAGGTGGTGCAGACTTTGCGGTCGTTGTATGCAGCCAAGGATGGGACTTCCAGCTAATGAACTCCGGTTTCCCGTCACTGTCAGCCCTCAACAGCCAAATGACACTAGGAATCCAACCTTTTTCTAAACCACCACACAGACGCAAGATTATCAGACACTACAAGGCCTTGAAATGCAACTTTCTGGCAAAAATGAGCAGGATTGTGACCTAGGTCTGTGAAGCTATCCGTAGACGTACACAGGACACATCAGAGTGAAGCAGAGAGAGCCGAGGCAAAACTAAAATCCTGAAGGAAATGTTTGGGAAACATTGTGTGGGAGCTTCCTTCGCTGTTGTGCAGCAGAACCCCTGATCTTTTGATTTCTACTCCCACTGTATCATAGTTTAACACAAAAACTAAAATGTTTATATCTCGGAAAAAGATTTCTGTTTAAAAAAAAAAATAATAAACTTAAAGTGAATGTTGGAACTTAGTCTGTTGATGTTCTTAATAAGTGGTCTTGGAGTTTAACCTAGCGCCGGACGGCTTTCTTTAGCTTAGCTTATTTTCCTGGGAAAGCTGTTTTTATTTTTTATTTTTTCCTTTTGTTTGTCCATGCTGTACAATGGCAGAGTCTCCTGGATATAATTTATTCTGTTTTAAAGGAAGCATGCAGTATCTGTGGCCTACCTGCAGGGGGAGTTTTTGTAAATGTAGATTTTGATGTATTAGGTCACCCTAGTTAATGAGGGAAAGGGATCCCCAGCACTTCTGGTGGAACAAATACTGCAATAAATTTTCTACTTCTCTTTGTTACTCGTCTTGTTTGCATTTGAGTTTTTTTGCGTGCAACCTTCATATAAAAGCAACACTAACTTCCTCGCTTATGATTGTGTAGAAAAACACCACTGCAGAAGGTGCTGGTAGCTAGGGTATGGTTCAGATATTAGGCAAATGTAATTCCCATGGCCTGAAAGTTAGCATGAACATAACTAAAGTTCAAGCGCCCCCATCTTACCCAGATTTTTCACACTCCAGTGTAGTTGTGGAATGACCACAACGTGGTCGCGTAATGACCCAGAATGACCCAGTCTCTATATCCGTGATGCATTTCTGCCCCCTGGTGGTGTGTTTTTGAACCTCACAATTGGTCATGAGTCGGACTTACCAGTGTAGATTTTTATTGTTACTTTTACGTTAATTTTACATTCATCCATTAATTATGAATGCGTTTTACTTGGTACAAAACTTAAATTCGCAGTATTTAATTTGCATAATGTACTAAAGGATTATCAAAAGCCATATGAATATTTCGGTAACTCGGCCAAAATATTTTTTTTCTCCAATGCTTCATATTCCTTTTCTCGATAACTGTAATTTTAAATTGTAAGTTCATGCGTCAAAGGTACGCTCTTGAAGTGCGTCTCTAACTCAGGGGTGGGGAGCCTGACCCATGGGCGTCGCTAGGCCCTTTTCACTGGGGCACCTGCCACTGGCCTGACCCATGGACAGCTGGTGTGTGTGTGCTGGTGTTTGGGACGAGCTCTCAATTGAATGAATGACACATTGGTTTGGACCGCTTCCTATAAATATAAATATGTCAGTTTAAAATATCGAGCTATCAGTCTTGTGGCCACTTGCTCAATGCACAGTCGCCTAGAACCATGTCATAGGTCAGTAGGCAGGAAGCACACTGGACTGGATGCCTGTTCGTAACGCGGCTCATGCACAAATGGGGGACTCGCCAAATCAGCTCAGTATGAGCGTCAACTCCCGCAGCAGATTCTGCACACGTGGAGATGGAATTGGAAACTACTTGGATTACTAGTTCATCCCTAAAGTTAGAGAAACAGATGCGTTGGTGGTATAGTGGTTAGCATAGCTGCCTTCCAAGCAGTTGACCCGGGTTCGATTCCCGGCCAACGCAGCTTGCTTTTGAAGCTGAGCAGCTTAATGCTACGTTGCAGAGCGTCAAGGCGACCGGAAGTCATCCACTCTCTATGGGAGGGCGCGTCGGGAGGCTTCGAGGAGCGGCGCGAATGGCAAGCCGTTATAACATTTAATCAAGTTACACTCCTACCCGTAATTGCGTAATGTAATTTCTCCTAGTTAGAATGGTATTCTTACTAGTCAGAATGGTAATTACATTCTTACTAGGAGAAAATATATTTAAAGATATCTAAAATTTTATTTCTCCCAGTCACAATTTTCTTTACAATCTTTACAAAGTATAAGTTGCAGATATCCGTAATTTAATTCTTTCTAGTCAAAAAGAGCATTTCAGATATCATCGGTATTATATATTTTCCAGGATGCTGATGTTAGATTTTTTCCTACAGATGCGTTGGTGGTATAGTGGTTAGCATAGCTGCCTTCCAAGCAGTTGACCCGGGTTCGATTCCCGGCCAACGCAGTATGTTTTTAAGGGAGAAATTCATTCCCAGAAGTGGTCCGTGAATAGAGGACTGAAACGGTAATGAAAGCTCTCAGTCTGAGGATTTACCGCGTTGAAACCGTGAACATGTATCCGAAGGACTGCTCCGGGCCTGACAACCCGTCTTCAGTAATGCTGAGTGCCCGCCCATAAGAGAGGCTATGTCTTCCCGAACATATTGAGCTAGGGCAGGATTTGTAAGCTACTATTTCAATTAAAAGCACCAGGTTTCACTTAAGCACTGGGTTCTTGCTGTGTGCTGATTGGTCATTTTTCTATAATCATGCATGCATCACTAATATTAATGTGAAACAACAGGACAAGCCTTTCAATCAAGGGAACACACCAGTCAAAGTGCAAGAAGAACTGAGCTATTCCGCCAAGCACAGGAGCCTTTCACTTTTAAAGTAGTCTGTAAAACCTGAAGTAGCTCAGTGTCCTGCCTGACATGGATTATCTGTTCACCCTAAAGGAGTCTTCCTGGTCAGTGACTTCTGAATTTATCAGCACACTGTATACAGGAAGCTTGACCAAACCAATTAAAAAACTCAGCTCAAGTTAGTCTACGAAATGTCGCTGTATATAAGCTACAGTAAGCACTGAACCAGTGCCCAGATGCCAAGTCAATGGCTGCTCGAGTTAGGCAACTAGGAAATCGCGAGTGTCTCCTTTTGTACCCAGTAATCATAAAGAAATATAATGAGTTTCGAGTGACTTTTGTAAGATTTAAATGCTTCAGAGACAAAGTATCACAATCTTGCATTAGTGGTATAGTGGTTAGCATAACTGCCTTTCATACAGTTGATCCTGGGTCAATTCCCAGGCAATGCAGTAAAAGCAAACTTTTTCTAATGTTATTTTGGCCCATTTGATACTAAACTGCAGTAAAAGCAAAATCCAAATTCAGGGTGTTAAGTCTGTGTATTACATTCTAGTCATTAGATATAATTTCCTGCTACATTCATGGATAAACCTTTTAAAGAAGGGTAAATTAGCAAACGTGTCTGCAGCATCCATAGGAGGTAAATGCCTTTATCTGAAAAGTGGATACAGCAATAATCAGCATGTGAGTTGCTGCATATACTGATCAACAATGGGTCAATTACTGCCTGGGCACAGGACTTTTGTGTGGAACTGTGAGTGTGCATCATCCCAGCCTTTTTAATGTGATTATTGGTTCCCACCTGAAAGAGTTAATACACAATAACTGTATAGTATCTGGGAACACTTTTAATTTTTTATGTTATGGCCTTGACACAATTATGAAGGTGAATGTTGACCTCAGCTTCAAAAGCCCTCCACCGCTCTAAGGCCAAGAGCGTTAGTGCGGTACAGAAACAATGTGTTTCTCAGTGGACAGTCTATTAGGTACATTCACTTGCTAATGCATACAACCTGCTCCTCCAAACAGTGAATCTTGCAGCTATTACTGAATATACACAGCATGCAGACCGGGTCAAGGGGTTCATTTAATGTTCACCAAAGCAGTAGAACAGCCAAGACACCTAAGAAACAACCATGCTCCTGGTATTTTTACAGACTGTGCTGTCCTAACTGTCAGTGAGGAGAACATCTGTTCTGTAGGAAGACTACAATTTCAAAAGTAACAGCTCTGTCCAGCGCTGTGCAGAATGGTTTCTCTGAACATGAAATTTATTTTGATGTGGTTATGGATACAAAAGTGAATTCTACCTGCTACTAGGTGTACCTAGTAAAGTGGACACTGGGTATATACTCATTTGTTCTTTGTGAAATGTCTCAAGCAAAGAAAAATTGTAACGTGCTTCTGAGTACTGCATAAAATTCACATCTTAAATGTACTGTGCCATTTCCTTGTATGTTAGTATTTAAATCCCACTGCTGACAAGCCTGTTTTTCAGGTAGGCCTACATCCAATATCAGTGCATGATTATATATTTTAGTTAATTCCTTCCTGAGATTTATTAATTCCATATATAAATATAAACATTTTAAATATTTACATGAATGCACATATGGAGTTGATATGTATACATAGTTAACATGTAAATAGTATGTGAATGGCACCTATATGACATCAGAATGATAATATATGTACTATATAAAAAAAGTTGAAAAATTTTTTCAAAATAGTGCTTTGTGTTGTATATTGGCGCCATCTTGCGGTATAGTTCACTGTACCGTATTTTTCTTTTACTAAAAGAAATATTTTGTTTTACTACGTGTCCTTATACGACACAGAACTTAGATTACTTAAATGATTTCTGGAACAGCCGTAAAGCGTTAAAAGAGAAGTGTAAATACACCTTTAATCACACGCATGTTTTATTTTCTATACCTTCCACCATTGAATCAGAGAAAACACATGGAAATATAAAAATAAACACATCCCACAAACACGTCACTATCCCTACAGCAGACACGTCATATCGTACTTACCAAGTCTGTGGATATGACGATTTACCCTGTAAGAGTCACTGCTATGTAGCTATAAAATTGAATACCATTAAAAAAATTGAGATCCATTAAACGTAGGGCTGCCAACTCTCACGCATCTGGCGTGATCACGCGTTTCGACGCAAGAAATCTTACGTCAAATCTATATTATCCCATTATAAACCTATGATTAGCTACATCAACAGCGTTGTGGTCGTTTTCAAAACCTTCAGATGATTAGCAAGGTAATACGACTGCTACATGCATGTAAGTGCGTGTTGAGACGGGTCTTAAATTGAAAATCTCCGCCGCTGACCAAAGTTGGCCATCCTGATATCAGGGATCACTATTCCGTCAGTCATGCGCTTCTACCGCAGATTTTCGCGATTTATGCGCTGCATCAGCACTGACCGCTGGATGGCAGTAAATGTGTGATCTAAATGTGTTCATCCTGCATTCACCTGCATATCCCGAATCACGCTTCGGGGTGAGATACACGAGCGTTATGGAGAGCACGGGCTGGGGGTTCGGGGGTGTCCCGGGCAGGCAGAACCCGGGGAATGGACGGAAGGGTGGTGCTTTGATCTTCATGCAGCTTCAAATGAAAACTTTAAAAAGTTACTAGCGGGTGGGTACCCTCATGTCAGGGCCCTAAGAACACAGTGAGTGCATCTTGCAGTTTTTATTTAGCTTGGTTTATAAATGCACTTTGTATGTTCAGTCAAAATAAGCCCCCCCCGCCCACCCCCGCCCAGGGAAAGGCTTATTGAACACAGACTGTGCAAACACCATTTTCTCAGAACTTTTCCCGTAACGCGGTCCTGCTGTAGGACGTGTCCCAAATCATGCTCCGTTGCATTTGTACTGTAACGTTTACTATTGGTTCTCACGATTGTGAAATGAACTTCAGATAAGCCGGGGGAGCACAGGAATGCAGTTCAGGCCTCTGAAGTAGAATAATAAAATTTACCAATGTCTTGTTCTTTTAAAAGATGTTTTCACAGTAGTGGAGCTGCGCAGACTGACTCTTATTGAAACTTCATACACAAACCGTTCAAGAGTAAAAAGTGTGTTTGTCAAAAGTTGTTTGTAGCATGGATATTATGATCGAGGTATTCGAGGTTTTTTGTGTTGAACGTGAAATGATTCTTCTGAGCTCAGATGTAGTCAGTTGTCCTGACGCGCTTCTCAATGCAGATAGCATACTCCCCCAAAAATGCAGTGAATCATGCAGCCGTAACTGAACACATGCAGCACAGAAACAAGGCATAACAAGTATAATACGATTAGTAAACAGTCACTGTCCTGTGATATTCATGCCCTACTATGTCTTAAGCTTTGATCACTATGATCAAATCAATATGATCTAAAACATCCTAATATGGAGACAAGTGCAAAATAGCTGCTCATTACAACAGCTCAGTCTGGAGGAAGAAGTGTCTTTTCGTGCGTTCCTTTTACTCTCGAAAATAGGAGCTCGGCGCGCAGAATGACGTCACATCCGCTGAAAAACC
>JAODKM010000039.1:5468048-5478860 GCA_026780845.1 Petrocephalus sullivani
CTCCATAACTTTTCCAGTTATACAAGTTAGACTGATTGGCCTATAGTTTGACGAAATACTTCTATCCCCTTTTTTGAGACTTAAAAAGAATATACACACAAAAAAACTCAAAGAAAGAAAGTAGATTTACGAGGCTACTGATGGCTACCGAACAAGATCAGTTGGTTTCCAATGCCTACTGTAAATATATAGACTGTGGAGATGGATGTGAAGTTGACTTTGCACATTCTCCTAACCCTTACTTATTACAAGCCTTAACAATGACCATTAAGACAGATAGCTTTGTGAAACCATCCCATTCTTTCTGTTGCTGGGTGATGTTTTACATGAACTGCACCTTCATAATGCTGTCATAATGCATTCGGAGATCTTTCAGAGCACCTTCATAATGCTGTCATAATGCATTCGGAGATCTTTCAGAGCACCTTCATAATGTATGCATAGACAATTTATAAATTTATAAGCATCCTGTCCTACCTTAACAGACGTAATGCACATTAACAACTAATATTATAAACATATAATTGTATAATGTTTATTATTAAGAAATATTACATCGATAAAAGTATTATAGGTTATCAAGGGACACTTGCGTGCTGCTTATGAATGTTCTATAACTGCATTATGAAGGTGCACTGAATGTTCTATGAAGGTGCACTGAATGTTCTATGAATACATAATGAATGTATTATGAAGGTGCAGTTAATGAAAAGCATTGTTGCTTGCTGTTCCTGTTCTTTGCTCCTGTTTTGGGTCAGTCACCATGATGTATGGATTATGTGCAGCTTAGCTTGCTGTTTTCAGTTGTTCCTACCCCGTGCAAAAGACAATTCTGTGCAGTACAGTGACTTGTAGAGCCAAAATGAGCCCGTCTAACAGCCCGATTCTCCGATATCTGGATGCACGCTATCCATGGGTGGTGGTCCACTGGCCCAGTCTGCAACTTAACCCAGTCATCTCAACCATAAGTGATTAGTTAATCAGTAAGCCAGAATCAGGTGCATGTATGACATTATTGGAGGATCGCTGTTATAGTCGGGGATGCAGAATGTATGGCATCCTTCTGATCTCAGAACAAGGCTTTAAGAGGAAAGTCAGAGGAAATCCAGGCTAAAATGTCAAAACAGGCCTGCTGCTGACATGCTCTTAGGAGGCTGTGCAGTGGGCAGAGGCTGAATATGGGACGCTGGGTGCAGACAGAACCCGATGGAAACTGCTACAGTTGGGATAAAGGTCAATCAAAGAAGTTGTGTTAGATACATTAGCGTATATAAAAGGTTGCCGTAGGAACAAAGGTCAGTCTAGTAAGGTTTGTTAGAGACAGAAGCCGCGCTGAGGGTTAGCACGTTAGCACCTGCCATCTGTAACCCTGCTAGACTAGAGTAAGCCAACCCCAGACACTTTTGTTGTATATTTTACATAAAAGCAAACATTGCCCCCCCCCCCCCCCCCTTTATATTTTGTAGGGAACCTTAGGCCACAGTTTGGGGGGGGGGGGGGCTGACCCACTCACCCATGTGTCACTGCTGTTGTCCCCCTCTGCATATCACGGGACTGTCACAGCAACAGCCACATGCCAGCTCAGGCTAGCAGAGTGCTGCAGCTTGGCCCAGCTGAGTCCCGGCAGCAGAGCTCATGTGGGGCCTGATGGAAAGTCTACCTTCCAGACTTGGCTGGCTGCTGCTTCAGACGTTGCTAGTCGCTGACATAGAGTCAAAATATACTCAGTTACAGACTTAGAGGCCAAATACGATATTTCTGTAGACAAAGCAATATGCAGTTTACAAAATGGAAACAAAACGATTTCTATTCATTTTAAATCCTACTTTTTAAGTCCTTTATCTTTTGCAAATGCTATTTTGTGACAGTTTTTTTTCTGAATATTCGCATTATATATGAATAGCAAACATTATGTAACAGATGACACATTTAGAAAGACAGGACAAGTAATGAAATGAGATAGGATGCAAATGAAATGGAATACTTACACAGTGCGTACGGAATACCACGTGAATGTTAAGGTAACGTGTACTGTATGTATGCATGAGAACAGTACGAATACACTCTGACACACTACGGTCACACAATACCTGACTCAGTTGTGTAGGTACCAGTGTTGGGGAAGTTTCAGAAAAGTAATCCATTGAAGTTCAGGTCCAGAAAGTACAAATTCAGACCAAGGTTTTGTTTCAACCAGCCAGGTGAGTACTTGTACATGTACATAAACATGTCCAGAATTTGTAATGGATTACTTTTCTGAGTAACTTCCGCAACACTGGTAGACACCAATGATGTAATTTCACTCTGTGAAAATTAAAAACTTTGTGCAGAGCTGGCACACCCTGAGCAACCATCTTCTTTCCCATCTTAACCGCTCCAGTGGCCTTGTGGGATAGCATAGCGTCCATCGGTAGCACACTTTAGTATTTTGCAAAATGTAGTTTGTGGGCATCTATCACATACTCTCATCCATAATGAGGATTTGGACATATTAATCACTTTGCATAATAGTTTCCCCCTACTACATAGCAACAAGTATTCAGTTTCGCATGCAATCATGGTGTCAGTCTGGGTTAGTGTAGTGTAACTTTGGGGTCAGCAAGGTTTATTAACATGTATTAGGAAATCAGATTGATATTGGCCCATAATGCACCTGGAGAGAGGGACAGTTAATAGTGAGAGACAGAAGAGGGGGGTTAGGGTTTAGTACCTCACCATTCCACCCAGTGTCACTCCCGCACATTCAGAAAGTGGGTCTTCTCTCTACCTGATTGTCAGATCAGTGCCAATCTGTGCTTTGTGGAGCAGTACTCATGGAGACCGGAGTGTGTTACAGGTCTTTTTTCCCCATTCAGATTGTTAATTATTTTCTGAATCAGTACTGGTTAAGCTAAAGGTTATCTTTTCAGACGTGCGATTCATGTGGCTTAAAAGGTAGGTGGTCCAATCAATTTGAACTTAACTCAGGATCTGGTGGTTTTTAAGGAACGGCTATAGAAACTATACGGTGCAAATAAATTGTACTGAATTTGCAAACAAGCGAGACGTGGTCACGTAGCAGCACCCTCAGTCTCTGCATGTTGCTGGTCTCGTCTGCTTGGTTTGTTTAGCGCGTCAACGCAAACGAATAGGTGTGTACATTCAAAGAACGCTATAGCAGAAATATGGCAACAGGGGTCTGAGCTTGACAGTGACAACTCAATGAAGACAAGTGAAGCAAAGAAGTGGGTACTGGCAGGGTTTCGCAGAATAATATTCGCCAGTCTCATAGATATTCAAGATTGCACAATGCATGTTTGTTAAGTCTTGGAGCGGAGACCCGCATTGGCTGCACCTTTGACTGTTTTCAGATGCTGGAGAAGTCTGCCTTGCTTTTCCCGTTTTTACATTATTACTGCAAAGACTTATGCGGGAAAGACTGTAAGATCGTCTCCCTGACTGCGGTCACGGAGACATTTTCGTCTCCTCAAACGCCGTAGGAGCTGGCTGCTCTGACATCCTCAGTGAATACATAAACACCACTGCTCCCAGTGCTGCTCACTGCTCGCAGGAGCTGGCTTCTTCCATCAGATTACGGTTTAACTCGCTGTTCTGAAGCCATTACCTGAACAGTCATCCAGCCAGCCTGGTGCTTCAGGTGTAGATGCGCTGCTGAAGCGATGATAAACCCCGCTGGGCTATCGTCCCCGAGGCCGACGCCGTGTCAGGCACTTGGGTGCCTGCTTTAACTCTCATCGCTCTTATATGCTTTCCCTGCAAGGTTCGTCCTGTGTGGCCACAGGTTGAGCTCCAAGGGCATTATTAAAGACATAAATTTACAAAGATTTGCGAGTAGTACAAGTTTATTTTCAACAGCACTGCACGACTGGGCCGGCGCCAAGTTCAATGCCAAGTCCAGGTTTTTAACTCCACAGCAAGCAGACCATTTTACACACAAGGGCCACAGGCTGACAGGGAAGGTTGTAGGTTTGAGTCCTGTGTATTCTGTCTTGCTATTGTAGCTTCCATAAACACTCAGGTGTATAATCTGTTAAGACTGTAAACTACTGGACGTGGCTTTCTTTGGTTAAAGGATCCGCTGAGCAATAAATAATGAAATCAGCTTAATAACTGTCCCCATACCCGTACATTGCTCTTTTACCTAAAACGTATTTAATTTGTTGTAAAACACCCTACCTGCCTTCTTTAATGGCTCTGACCTATATTTCAGACAATGCTTTTTTAAGTCTGTTTTCTTCGCGGTTCCCCAGCAACCAGCAAACACGCCATTACTGTCTGGAAATGCTTGACAAAAAATAAAAAACTATCTGCCCCCCAGCTTTCTCCTACTTGCAAGCTACCATATCCATGAAAACTCAAGAAAAAAATTCAATAAGACAATTTGAATAAGACAATGGTCACTACAAAAAACCCATAAGTGAGTAACAGACAGAGCCTGAAAATGGGAAAAAAAGCAACAAACATTTAATCCCTAGAAACATCGGGCTGGGGTCCAGTCTCCAGGCTCTAAATGCTGCCTCTTAGATGGATATCGGCTCAGAGGTGAAGAGCTGGACCTGAGGACTGGATTTTCATGTTCATATCCCAGCGATTTGAAGAGCCCTTTGACCTCTGAATGGAACGCTGAGTCTGGCTGGCTTTAGCACAAGTCCGGCTGAGAGTAAATGGATCAGAACATTTTACATCACTTAAGACAAGAGGGTTAGTTAAGCAAAAACATGAGACATAACTGGGGGAGGTAGGATAATCCTATATTTTCAGTTTTTATATATGGGGCCCCTCCTACGTTTGCCTTTTGTGGTTAAGGAACTGTTTGGCTGTCATCTATGTAGGCTATAAGACTAGTGAGTGGGTTAACGAGGCATACTAAACTCCCTGTGTCCTACCTGAAGGCTATGGGGTCATGTCTTAGCAGGGAGCATTGCTGATAGGCTGATTGGTACTCAGAAGATGAAGATGCATGGAACTGAAGGTGCAGTCAGTTGGGGGGGGGGGGGGTCACATTTAAGGAGGTCAGTCTTTGAAGCAGGGCCCAGCAGTCCATCTTAACGCTATACTGACCTGAGCGTTTGGGAGCCAATGTGGCTATGGACAGATAAAGGAGGCCTTGTTCAGCCCTTTCCTGTGCTTACTCCCCCGTCTCCTTCCCTCCTAGCTGTCATTACAACATGTTAATCAGCTTCTTTTTGGCACCAGAGGAAAGCAAAAATCAAATAAATAAGAAAAATATATATTTTTCCATAAAATTAACAATAATAAATAACAATAAGTTAATTCACAATCTCAATAAATACCTTTCACATTTTACTTAACGTGTCAGCGTCTGAGTAGATGCATTGCACCAGCGAATCCGTTTTTCTCCCCGTTTGAAGTCTCTGGAGAGAGTCCAGCTTTGTGTCAGAAACTTCAAATTGTAAACTTTGGGGGTCTGTAGCAGCACCACTGGGCCAGATGCTGTCCCGGGAGCTACATCTGGTTTGGGGAGAAAGGATCTGCTCCTCTCTCAGGACCGGCAGCCACAGCGTCTCCGCGGATGCACATGCCGCCGTGGGCCGGGGTCTGCCTTCCCCTTTGACTGCGGTTCCTGGGGGGGACCGCCTCCGGAAGGCTGTGCCGTCAGAGCGACGTGGTCCCCGCATTCAGACACAGGCACACCTCTTGGCCGAATGTCTCCTGAGCGTGTGGTACACCAGGTTGTCATCCAGAAAGGAGAGGTCGTCGTCGAAGGCCACCGGCCGGCAGCAGGCGCGGGGCGGCGAGTGTGGCTCCAGACGCTTGTTTTGGGTGAGGTTGTTCAGGATGCGGTCGTAGTTGGTCTCGGAGGTGACACAGGGGCCGCTGCAGTACTTAAAGATGAGCTCCTCCTTGGTCTGGTAGCCCAGTCCCAGGTCCGTCACATTTAGGTGGATCTGCTTCAGGACGCAGCCCCCATCTCTGGTCCCACGGACACCCTTCCCGGCCCTGCCTCGGTGCTTTCTGCCCTCCTTCTGGCCCCCTCGCTTCTGCCCCCGGGAGCTCCGGCGCCCTCTATCTGTGGACCGGCGCAGCCTCCTCATATTGGCTTTAATGAAGTCCAGGATATATCCGAGCTGTTCCGGGTCAGGACTGCCCCCCCCATCTACAGAGGGAACATGGAAGACAACACCAAGCTTTGTATGGACCACAGAGCAGGAGGTAACCAGTCAGAAAGATGAAGGGTAGCTGAAGGGGATGCGAGTGCGTGGAACCTGCTGAAGACTTGCTCTGCTGGGTCACAGCCTGAAGTAAAAGTCCACAGTCTGGTTTTAAGGGAGTGCTACTGCAAAGCTTACAGTCCAGATTCCAGGTCGGATCGGAAACTGCAAGCTGGCGATGGCCTCTGTTAAGTCGCCTTTGATAAAACATCTGCATCTAAAGTCAGTTATAAAAGTCAGCATATGGCGTGTGGCAGCTGACGCCAGGCCAGGGCAACAACCAGCAGTATGACTGCAGCGGTCATTC
This sequence comes from Petrocephalus sullivani, assembly GCA_026780845.1. Classification (NCBI taxonomy): domain Eukaryota; kingdom Metazoa; phylum Chordata; class Actinopteri; order Osteoglossiformes; family Mormyridae; genus Petrocephalus; species Petrocephalus sullivani. Next base: position 5,474,529 of record JAODKM010000039.1, read on the forward strand.
AAAATTTACGAGCCGTGGACGGGGGCAGATGTGAGTCAGCTGGAGGATGAGGCCTTGGCAGGGGGTGAAAAGGTGAGGACCTTCCGGGCTTGAAAAATGCTATCACTGCCTCCCTCGACTGCCCTTCATGGGATGGGGGGTGGGGTGGGGGTGGGGGCAAGCATATCAGCTGACAGGTTTAGGGCGTCACCACTCCTGTGTCACCTGTCACCTGAACCGCGTAACGGGATCTGCCAGAGTCCCCATCACCCCGCGGTTAATGCATCCGGCGGTAAGGCGATCCGCGCGTCCGGCACGGCTCAGCGTGTCCAGGATGCTGCTCGCTGGAAAGGCGCGGTGAAACAAAAATGGACACCGTGGCTTCGGGCAAAGTTTCGTTCATGTGGCTGTCAAAGGGTAGAGGTGAGGAACATCCCAGCGGGGGCTGCGCGCCACACTCTGCCAGGGCTGGGGGGCTCTTGAGCATACCGCCTACAGCTGCGGGCCCCGATCTCTGGGGGCCACACAGGATGAGGGGCCTCAACCAATGCAGTGTATGAGCCAGCGGGAGCGCAACCTCGCAGCCCGTTACAGCCCAGCTTGATCAATCAGGCTACAGAGAAAATCTAGTTCCCAGCATATGGGATGCATTATGTCGCCTGTTTCAGATTTAATGATAACTGGGAATATGATTTCGGCATAAATTACTGGTTCCTGACATCAAAGGGGTAGGGGATGGGTTAGAAAATCTGCCAATCATTTTACGTATCTAAAGATACTTAATCACATTAAGGAGGTTAAGTCTGACTTAAAGCAAACTTAAAAACATTTAAAGTCTTAATGAATTTTAGATCACAGGGTTCCCACGGGGGACAAACAGAAGTCTCCGCGCAGCTAAAATAACTTCTGTCTCGATGGATAAGAGGGAATTTCACGTCTGTGTCGAGTTACTTTATGTCGTGAATTCCTTCTGGCTTTTTCTACACGGCCAGGGATTCAGTGTTTCCCAGCCTTGGTACTAACAGCACAGGCAAGCAGGCGTGCGAATGCTTAGCAGCCAGGCGTGCTATAAACGTGAGGCAAAGAAAAACAGATAATTTATATGGAAGACAAATGTTTCTCAACCAAAGAGCATGACTATCTAACAAAGCAAGAAGCCTGCATAGAGCTGCCCATTAAACCTAAGGTGGACACATTCAATTCCCAGGAAATTGCGGTTTTTCTTCTTATTGTTGTTGTCGTTAATAACAACAACAACAATACGTATCTTACATCAGTGTTTTCGGGGTAATAGTAATGCAATTAAATACATCTTTCTACAGGACCTTTACAGCAACAAAAATGTAACCATATGAAGAGCATGTTAGTAACATATCACAACCATTTATATTGTACTGTATGGTGGAAAAACATTTCAATGGAAAAAGTCAGAAGACAAGAGAGGAGATGAAACTGAATCCTGCATGGCACTTATGAGGGTAGCAAAGCAGCGAGGGAGGAAGGCCAGCCCTTGCTAGCCACACACCACCCGCACACCACACACAGTTTTACCACAATGACAACAATGAGAGTAATAATCCGATCATGCTGGGTTTCTATGCAGGCCCGTACCCTGCGATCGTGTCCCGGCACGGCGACACTCAACCATGTTTTTATTCCTTCTTACATTCTTCCTTCCAAAGTGAATCGCAGCGTAGAGGAATATACTGGGGAACTGAACAATATGAAAGTGTACAACACAGGAGCTGTGCTGGATTTTAGGCCAGCAAACCTTTGGGTTGAGAGGCTCACGGTTTGGAGATGCCAGTGCCATAGGCAACATCTTAGTGGAGGGAGCAGGGAGTCCGATTTGAACAGTCTCTGTACGTCTCTCTGTACGTCTGTGATCCAGCAAGCTTTGCAATTACATGACACATATACTCCTATAAACACAACCATTATCTCACCACATAAATCCTCTGGTTCCTCATTTAAGCCTTGGATTGTCAAACAGAGCTTGTGAGACAACCTAGAGGAGAACATCCAGACCTAATACAGAAGGTGGCATTAGGAATCCCTTCTTACATCTATCCCTGAACAGACTTAAAGTCCTGCGAATTAGCTCTGAGGTCAGTTCTGCCTCAAACTATTGCAATACCACAGACTCTACCCTACAGTCCGGGGGAATATATCTATATTTTCTTTTAAATAAGCTCACAGATCAACGTGGACTGCATCTCAAGATGGAAGTTTATCACTGCTAATCGGTGCCAGCGAAATGCCACATTGGCTATAAAGCTGGATTTAAAAACGCTTTCCACTGCATGATCATTCATGGTGACGGCACTGACCCTGAACTGTCTCAGCTGAATCACCTTAGCTGTGTATGTGCCAAACTGTGAGCGAGGTGTCAGCTTGGCCTAAAGCATGTGCTCTGCAAAGTTGCAATAATTAGAGCGCTTACACTGATCCTGAAGGGATCGTTCCTGGAGTCTCACCGAGGCTTCATTTCGGGTCTCTGATCTGGATTCGGACTCTTCGTCATCCAGCAGCACCGGCGGGACGCTGAGCGCTTGGGCCAGAGGTCGCAGACGCTTGTCTGACCGCAAGCTTTGGAAGAGGGGGCTTGTGGAAACGGTGCTGAGTAGCAGTAAGCACATAGCTAGCACGTCCCATAACTTCATTTTAAACTCAATTCCTATGTGGGAACCTGTGTGGAAGCAGGGAGAGTGCAATTAGATCGTGCATGCACATGTTTCAAAAAGGCTGGAACCTTCCCTCACTTTAGGCGTGGCTAACGGGTTTTACCGATCCCAAACCGGTACTGGCCGGCCAGTAACGTTATGATTTTTATATCATGCATATGATTAATCATATCTGGCCGCCAGGTTAGTGACACCTGCAATAGTATTGTTCTTCTTAAACAGTAAGAATCAATATGGTCATTTGTGGAAGATGCGAGATCGTAATCTGCGCTGATGAAAAGGCAAGTTTGCACAGCTGATTTTACGTTATTAAAACACAAGTAGGTGACACCGCGAGTGGCTGGATGGTGCAGCTGGGCGCCGAGAAGGCACCTTCCCCACTCCCAGTTTTAAGACGAGGGACTTTGCTAGAGTCAAGTTTGGCTCCAATGTGCGAATGATACGGAGACATCAGACCGCCAGATGGTATTTCTCCTGTTATCGAGATGGTCTTAATTAAGGCGGTGGGACATGACGGGGCAAACCATATTCGGCCGTATTAACACGCTTAGAAAGAAAAAACATGGCTGTGAGCTATTTACAGCCGTTTATAACTGCTACCGGAGAGAAAATCCCAAAAGCGACAGATTACCATTTATAAAGATCTAACCCCGAAGCGCGTCTCACAAATCAGCTGTTGCGTGCGTCTCATTTGAAACAGCAGCTTTAAGGTGCGCATAGAGTAACGCGGAGCCCGAGTCTATGCCTCGCAGGCGGCACTGTGGAGATGCAGCCAGCAGGGTACATTTACCAGCCGCAACATTTAATGCGTCCCTTCTCACCTTCACTTGGGTCCATACAGACCTGCCGTCGGTAGCCAAAAAAAAGCAAAACAAACAAGCTGTGCGTTTTAAAAGATCCGGAACCTTCGTGGTGGGGAAACCTGCAAAGTCTGAGTATCAAGTGCGGTGGTCGTCTAAGTAATTACAGACTAATGTGCCCATGCTGTCTGGGTGGAGAAGAAAGTATGTCCCGTGGAAATATCACGCCACTCTTGGGATCCCACAGTTCCCAGCCTCAGCCGAGAAGGAGCGATCCCTGCAGCAGATCTCCGGGGACATGGGAGCGCCCGGCTGGTGCCCCCGCGGCCAGCTGCGTAATGCCGGGGGTCCCCAGCGGTCCCCAGCGGTGTGCCCAGCGCAGTGACGCCAACTCATTCGATGAGCGGAACCCCGCAACTCCGGTTTTAATTTTGGTTTTGTCTTTTTCTTTGGTGAATGTCGTTCAGAGGATCAAGTCAAGGAAGCAGGGATCTCCAGTACGACCGTAACGCCGCAAGGTCCAGAGCAGTTCGCAAAGTTATCGGCGTGGCTCAGTGACTCCCCAGGAGAGTCCTGCTTGTCCGCAGCCTCCTGTCCACCTCTTCTTGGGCTCTCGTTACCTGGTTTGGCAGGCTGGACGAGCCCGCGGGGCAGATGCAGATCTGGGAGCCTTTACTCTTGGACAGATGTGCGCACTCCCAGGATCGCCTCCTTGCCAGAAGATGCTGTTGGATAAGGTAGATTTATACATTCGGGGGCGTTGACGTCTGCCCAAGCCCGCCCTCCACTACTCCTTTATATATATATATATATATATATATTTTTTTTTTTTTTCCCCCCCTCTTAATCACTATCATCACCGGTTGAAA
>JAODKM010000039.1:5483208-5499726 GCA_026780845.1 Petrocephalus sullivani
TTAAATGTAGAGGGGGGCCTTACAATATTTTCCGGGGGAAAAGGGGGTCTCAGGCAAAAAAAGGTTGGGAACCACTGACATAGAGTATAGGAAGCAATTTAAAAATAAAAAAAACAGCTAGGGATGCAGATTAATCTCACAAAACATTTGATAATTTCTCTTTCAGTGTGTCCAGTTTGTGTGGCAGTTACACTTGATGTTACTAAGAGGGTCATGAAAAGGACCTCTCACCTGAAGTCGCAGGCTGGCTTCCCTAACTGCCTGTATAGAAAGGGAAACCGAGAATACACACTGAATACGTTCTGCATTACAGAAAGTATACTTCATTCCTCTCCAGATGATACACTATATCAGCTCAGTGCAGCTTAATCGCACAAAGAAAAGACAGCTCTCTGTATTCTAATCCCTGGATTTTCAAGCATCTTATTGACTTTTAACTTATAAACTTTTGACATTCGATATCAGACTCTAACAAGAAGTGCTTATTTGCACTGACAGCTTGGATAATACAGAGTGTCCCATAACCACTTATCATCCAATTTAGGATTGTGGTATGATAAACTCAGCAAAACACAAAATGCTCCGGAAAAGCTGATACTCTGAACTGGGTGAAGTTGGCTTAGGGATTAAATATTACCCTCTCGCAAAACCACTTATAAATACAGTTCAAACGACGATTCCGCAACGCCAACGGGCCGGCTGCTTGTAAAACGGTGGAGAATTTTCGGGGGAAGCTTTTTACTCAGAATGTACCTGTTTATACAGATGAAGGCTTTACTGGAGAAACAGGCCAAGCCCCTTCCTGATCTGAGTGTCCTCAAGCACTCGGCTCCATTACCCAAGTCTAAATATCACAAAGTTTTTTACTTTAATTCTTAACCACTTGCTGTCAGGCTGTTGAAACAACACATATAAATTAGAGAGTAAACATGTTAATATTTCAACAGAAGGTATGATTTTTTACGTATTAATTGCTTGACATGTTTGGATTTTGGATATTTTGGAGTTGGATATCACATTTGAATGCTGGAATACACCAATGTGGATTTTAAACTGAATAAGACTGTCCCTCTTTTGGTGATTTAGGTATACTGGATCCTGGCACCGTCCGCCCCGACCAGCAGCTTGCATGAGAAGCAGGACATTGGACAGGCATGGACATGTGACCCGATGTCTTCACTTTAGCGTGGCGGGGATGCAGAGTCGATGTTCCCTGAGGAAAACCTTACGCTCCAGAGGAGTAAATATTTACCTTTTGGTGTTTAGTATGGAGCACAGAATAATGGGTGAATCTTCATTTGCCTCAGTATTGCTCCTCACAAAGATGAAGTAATACACTGGTCTGTGTAATGTCAGTCTCGCTTGGGATCAAAGCTCCTTAATTCTGTTTGGAAAAGTCCCCGGTATGGAGGGGAAGCAGTACTCCGATCTGTCCGTAAACAGTGCGGCTCACACCCTGGTCATGGCTAGAGATTTCTTCCCACGTAGGAGTCACGAGGCTCTAAGCAGACCATTAACGCCAGTCAAACGCAGTTCCACGCCACGTTTCCAAGGTCTCCTGGGCTTCTCTGGATGAGTTTACCATGGCTGGTTCAGCCAGGTAGGAAGTCAAGATGAACGAAGAGAAGAAGGGGAAAGGCTAACCCTCATGGGTCAGGGGAGAGAGCGAACTGCGAGCTCCAGAGCTCCCTCATCTTTGTGTTCAGTGATATGTAAGATTAAAGAACTCCATATTTACTAGTAACCATAGCAACACGACATAGCCTTCTTTACTGATTATTCTTGGAAGCTTCGCAAAAACACACAGTTGGATCCAGTTACTATGGTCCTGGTTATTGTTGTCATCAGTGCCATTATAGAAAAGTCGGATTTAAAATGCTCCACGTCCCGATCCGGACGGTCTTCTTGTTACTGCCGCCCTCAGTGCTCGTTGAAATTAGTCAACTTTGGTGAAACTGATTCGCTGCATATGAGTATCATAAACTAGTACTAAACCACCGCTTGCTATCAGTTAGCAGCTGGCATCAGGGCACAGAAACGGTGAGCTAATTTTTTTAATTAATAAAAAGGCGGCTGTGTCGATCTGATTAGATCAGACATCCCACCTCAGACATATTCATCTCAGGGGGTGGATGAGAGACACCTGGAGGCGAGAGACCGGACTCGGCCTCGGCGGTATTATGGTACTGTCACTGGGGGGGGGGTGCTGGCAGTACGCAGGTAGTGGTTAAATCTGCCTGCTGGGTGGTCAGACCTCTTGCTGCCTTTTTTATGTCGGTGAATAGCAGGACGACAGATAGCCAAGCATCACGTGTGGGTGTCAGGGAGCTGTTGTCAAAGTGGGACTCCTGGAACTTTGGGGAGAGGTGGGATATCTGGATTGGATTAGATTAGTTTAGATTAGAGTCAACAAAAGTGCTAGAAACTGCTACGGGGAAGCAGCTCCATTTAAGCTTGATGGAAGTACAACCGTAGCAACAGTACAGTAAGTGACAGCATAATAGGTCTACAGTATCGTACAGTACAGTGCAGTATAGTATAGTATAGTATAGTATAGTATAGTATAGTATAGTATGGCATAGCATAGCACAGTTTAGCAACTGTTGTGACATAATGCCGTGGTTCTTGTAAATAATAAGAGTCTGCCCAAGTCCTCGTTTTACTAATACTCGAGAGCCATGATCCAAATCCTTTCATTACCTTACTGTGTGTCCAGATTTTGCTGTGATGTAAACTTTGCCAGAGAGCTCTCCCAGCATCAAGGCCACGTGGGCTTGTGTGCGGACTTGTAGTTACTGGTGTGTAACTCCTAAACGCATTTCAGCTAATGTATGTCATGCCTTTTGCCCTCTGAATCATTCTAAGAGGAAACAATAGTGTAAACAATGTCTGACAATCACCTCAGCCACGTCATTCACATTAAAGATGTATAAATAAATCTGTATCTCAGTCTCCTGTTGTCACCACTCTGACAACGAAAAAGACACACACATGCAGTTGTCTGTGTAATTGCCAGCTGTGGTCTTTAGGTAATAAAACAATTTCTCCTTTTAGGCAGTGTAACATATAAGTTTGTGTCTCTTTGGGGTGGGGCAGTGGTTAGCACTGTCGCCTCACACATCTGGGACCAGGGTTCATTGCTATGACATATGTGTGGAGTTTGCATGATCTTCTTGTGTTTTGGGGTTTCCTCCAGGTACTCTGCACCCCCCCCCACCGTCCAAAAACATGCTGAGGTTAACTGAAGTTACCAAATTGCCCATGGGTGTGTGAGTGCCCCTTGTGATGGATCGGAGCCCCCTCCTGGGTTGTTCCCTGCCTTGCGCCTGTAGGTTGTGGACCCCCGTGACCCAGAGTAGGATATGAGGTTACAGGAAATAGATGGTTGGATGGACGAAATTTGTGTAGCTTCACATGTGTTGTTTTTAAGACAGACAAACAGGCTAGTTGTAGCAAAGTCCAGGTGTTTCTTAAGCATCAGAGCTGCAGATGAGGCCTTCAGTGTTTCAGCTGGAAAGCAAACCACCATGGGGTGCTGTTGGGATGCTGGGGGTGGAGCTTTGAGTTTTCAGAACTCTTTTACCCCATGTGCTTATGGTAGCCTGTGTGCTCTGTCAAAAAGATGGGAATCGGGCCTAATGGTTAATGCACTTCCCAGTCACTGGGGGCCCTAGTGCAGTTTGTATATAAATTACAGCATGCCTGAAAGAGTTGGGCTGGTAACCAAATAAAATAGCATAAAATATATTATTGCTTAAAATGATAAGCCATCAGCTGTAATCTGGTTTGTGATTTAAGGCAGATCAGCATGATAATGAAAAACAAAATGTGTGCAGCCAGCGGCTGTAAGCTGGAGCCTGCCGCAGTGTGCGGCTGTAAGATGGAGCCTGCCGCAGTGGCGGCTGTAAGCTGGAGCCTGCCGCAGTGTGCGGCTGTAAGCTGGGGCCTACCGCAGTGGCGGCTGTAAGCTGGGGCCTGCCGCAGTGTGCGGCTGTAAGATGGAGTCTGCCGCAGTGGCGGCTGTAAGCTGGGGCCTGCCGCAGTGGCGGCTGTAAGATGGGGCCTGCCGCAGTGTGTGGCTGTAAGCAGGAGCCTGCCGCAGTGTGTGGCTGTAAGCTGGAGCCTGCCGCAGTGTGCGGCTGTAACCTGGAGCCTGCCGCAGTGTGCGGCTGTAACCTGGAGCCTGCCGCAGTGTGGGGCTGTGAGATGGAGCCTGCCGCAGTGTGCGGCTGTAAGCTGGGGCCTGCCGCAGTGTGCGGCTGTAAGCTGGGGCCTGCCGCAGTGGCGGCTGTCAGCAATCGCTTATTACGCGCAGATGAAGGATCAGGGCAAATGCGGGTGATTGACAGGAATCTGCGCCTCAGTAACTACCTTTGGATGGCAGTATCAGGGGTTAAATAATAACCGAGCGAGACGCACGCTCACAAAGGCCGGGGCGTGCTTTTGCAGAGCGGACTGGGCTGCATTCTCACTGACACTGGCACTGAGACATTCTAAGGAGAGGGATTGACTCTGGCTTCCTTCTCTAATTGTTATCCCCGGCTGTTTGTTTTGCTTCATGAAAAGCGACTTGATTTGTTTCTTCTGCTGGAGCTTTACTCAAGGATACGACTGAAGTCACAAATATTAGGCTGCAGGGAGCCCCCCTGCCTAAGCCCCCCCCCCCCGGATTATGTGAAATTAGCCTGCTAAGCGCCCCCTCAGACCACGGCATCCGAGGCGGCCTAATAATCACCCAGTGGGTTGACCAGCGCCGACTTTAGGACCAATTCCTTAAACACTACACCTGCCACGGTTGCTGTTTCCTTACTCGTCCGCTGATGTAGGAACATAGAACCGTCTCGAATTTTCCCACCAAAACGCACTTGCATGTTCACTCAACTTAAAATACAGGGCAAGGCTGGGAGCTAAGAAAGGCTTTGTTATGAAACATAACACATTTAATGTAGATTTAAGGCCAAATTCCAGAAGAATTTAGGAGGATTTGTTTGCAGATGTAAAAATCTTCTCTTTGTTCCCCTCGTCTCCACCCCAGCCCTCTAGTCTAAAGGAAGGTATTAAATGCTGTTTTTAATAAAGGATGTCCTCCTGTCTTTTTCCCCCATAGGGCCATGATAAAGAAAAGACACTTTGTTCACCGATTTTTCCAGAACAAACAGGCTAACAACCAACAGGTCATAATAAATGCATCCTTGAACTTTGCTCCACACAACACAAACAAGGTTGTATCGTTATGGAGAAAATAAAAACCGAGCATGTGCATGTTGTCGAGCTGGTTTAGAGTGGAGCCGTGGCCTTGAACTTGAGGAACTAGGCAGGGGGAAGCTCTGAGCCTCAGGCTGGTTTGTAGTGGAGCAGTGGCCTTGTGAAGCCAAGATCTGCGAGTGTCCAAGGTCAGGAGATCCTGAGGCTACCGCTCCAAGATTAGAATGCCCTGAATGATAACTACAACAAATTTTGAGTTATTTGCACGTATGGCAACAGAGCAAGGGAGCAATGGAGGTCTGTGATTGCTAGCAACCAAACCACATATTTCAATTAGCCTGGACACCAGGAACCCAATGTCTGACCCAACTATGTCCTAAAAAAATTTAATTCTCCTTTTTCTCTCCCCACTTTGAAGTCTTCTCCATGTTGCTGCTCCAGCCTCTGTGAACAATGGCAAATCCAACATTCAGTGGGGCCAGCGTTGCAGATACACACGTGCGAGTGCCAACATGCTTGCATTAGGTCAACCCCACCTTCGGAAGATTCTATACCTCATGCTTCTAGTTTTTCTGCCTGTAGCATCCGGCGTTCTGTGCCAATTGAGCTTAACAGCTACTAAATCTTTGCTGGAGAAAACGTGAAAGCGACTAAAGAAGGGAACATGGATTAAATCACAACATCGACCTTTCCATGTTCTGGGAAAAACTCCAGGGCAAAGGAGCAGTTAGACAGGAAAAAGTTTTGGCCATCGAGGAGAACGGGAAGCAAGATGCTCTACAGAAGTCAAAGTCAGGGACAGACCAGGAAAGTTGGACTCAATCAAACACCAGGCAGGCAACAGATGAAGAGGCCGGAAGGGATTCCAGGTGTCATGTCTCACGTTTTGCCCACAAGACTCATGTTTGTAGTCCATGGTGCCAACTGGTGGCTGTGAGAGGCAAACCTCCGCTGCCAGCAGTCTCCCACTTCAGTTATTGGCACCAGTCAAAATGTTCACATCGGTGCACCATTACGTGTAATGAGATGCCACCGTCCTTTTGATGGCTCACTGTTTCCATCTTTTAATAACCCATCTCACTCTGCCGTCGATGCGGCTAGCTTGGCACGTACGGGATAATAAACTGTAGAACTCGCAGGAGATAATGCTGCTTCTCTGCGACCTCTGGGTGGAAATCCAGACTGGTGACAGTTCCTAGTTCTCCCTGGATATCTAGAGTAACTTGGGATCTTTCTAGGTCCAGAAATGCCTCTTTAATTGATGAACTTGTAAGTTGTAGGTTCCAGAGCCATCACGACCACCTGCTTGCCTGGAGATGCTGTAACTGTCTCAGTGTATAAATGTGTAATTGTGTATAGTCTGATGGTCAGGACATTTTTTTATAAATACAATGCTATTAAAAGTTTTTACTTTGGTTCTAGTGTTCAGTTATATGTTGCAATTTTTCATGTAAGTGGGAAAGATGAGCCTTTAATTAAATGGCTTAAAGCTTTACTTCATACACATATTATAGTTGCTTATTATCTATAATATATTCATTTTTATGACATATGAAACACTCCTTACAAAGTAACTAGTATCACAGCTGGGAATCCTGTCAGTTTATGCATCCAGCTGAAATGATTATGCTCCCCACTACCTTAGCAGTAAACAGATGAAGGAATGTTATGCAACTTCTCAGTGAAAACATTGAAGTGGGGATGACATAATGTCACATAAAACGTGTCTGTTAGTCACCTGATTGAAACCCAGCCTGAGAAGCTCTGCTTATTGGTAACAGTCAGAAATGATTATGGGGAGACGGGTGAGGTGGTCAGAAGCTGGGCCTGCCGGGTTGGTCCAGTGTTTGTGACTTTATGGTGGCCTTTAAGTCATTAAAGCGTACATTATCAGTGCGCTGCTGAGTTATAGCATCCATTAATAATTCCGGAAATTCCACAATCGCAAACACTGGCTGCAATCATCCCCTGATGTGGCTTAACAGTCTCTGATGCTTGCAGGATGTGAAGCTTTTGGACCCGTTTTAGCCATTAAAAACTCATACCAACATCTTTGGAACAGTGGTCCTGTAAACAGGCCTCGTACTCTGCGGCCATTACACGACCATACAGAGCAATCATGAACTCTAATGACTGCCTTGAAATGGATGCCCATAGTAACAGACTTTGCAGGTTAAAGGTGTCCTTTTTCCCAGGTAGAAACCCATCTGGATCTAGGCAAAAGGGTGAAAGATGATTCGTTATTCCATATTTGACTTTCCATTGCTTGGGGGTGCATGTTTGTGCTCTTTACACCAGGTTATGTGCCTTTGTACTTTGGTCTTTTTAAATGTTTTCCAACCTACAGCATATATTCCAGCTTTTTGACATTCTTGGCATACCGAGGTGCTGATGCATTTGTGGTCATTTTTTGACTCTACTTCTGTGCTGTTTAGCGACTCTCCTTTTAAGTGTAGATGAGCATCGATTTGCTGCCACGGCCCCTCTGTCTGTCCGCAGTCTGTCCGTGCTCGGCACACACCCTTATATGCTGCTGCCACGGCCCCTCTGTCTGTCCGCGGTCTGTCCGTGCTCGGCACACACCCTCGTATGGTGCTGCCACGGCCCCTCTGTCTGTCCGCGGTCTGTCCGTGCTCGGCACACACCCTCGTATGCTGTCATAATTTTTGGTTTAGCTGCCTCGTGTTGCTCTGAAAACTCACAAAGTCAAAGTGCTGATTGTCAGAGCTCATTTACACTAGGCACTAATGCTCACGGGCATTCCATCTAAAATGACTCACAGTGATTAAGTTCACTCTGTATCTTTGTTTTTTATTGCGATCATCCTAGTATAGCTTCAGTACCTTTGGGGTTACTTGAGATTCTCTTTTTTATTATTAATTTTCATTATTCATTATTACTATTGTTGTTGTTGTTATATTAGTTTATGTTCAGTGTCCCACAACCATGACAGAATAAGCTGTTGGAAGGTGGATTGATAGATAGATGGATGGATCTGTGTTTTTAGTTATTTGGCTCGTAATTATTACAGTCTTACAGTTTTACAGACCATTTATACAGTTCACATAGATGGTCGTGGATTGTAATCTAGCAAACGAGCTCTGTAAGTACCAGCGGAGCTTCTGATTCCTCTCTTCTGCTGTCATCTGTTGTCCATCTCAGACAGACATGTGCAGGATATCAGGCAGTACTGTTCCGTCAGGCTAGGAAGCTGTTTTTTTCGTAGATCCGTGCCATGCCTGCTAGTACAGCTTTGCAATGAATGCTGCTGAGCCGTTTTAACCTGATTCTGAGGAGTTTTTGCTGAAGGTCTGCCACAAAGTACCAAAAAGTACCGAATTATGTTTAATTCAACACATTCTGTAATTTACCTTTTTTTTAGTTCCAATTGTGTACAATAGCAAGTATCTATGGTGCCCTCTAGTGGTGTGGCAAAACTGTTTGAATTGTTGCCCGTGAAGACTGGGGCATAGAACCCACAGCTGCGGCAGATAAAGGATTTCAGCGTGGTCGCGTTCACTTTTGTTAAGTACTGTACTTACCCTGTGTTGGGAATGATGTGTAAAAAAGATGTATGATTCGGAAACGCAGCGTCACGTGAGAGAAGCTGTCGAGAGGCGGGCGTCGTGGCTGCGTGGCCCTGCTGTCCGCGGCTGAATCCGTGCTCCGAATGTGGACCTGCCGCTGTCGGCAGCGCGCCGCACACCCACAGACATTTGCCTTTCTCCGGGGGCTTATTTTCCCCTAGAATCCACAATGACTGAGTAACTCTTATGAGTCTTTTGGCTGTTACTGGTATCATGTTTTTCTCATGAAACTCTTTTATATAGAAAAATGTTTTCAGGACTCAGAGGAACTTTGTGGAATGTAAATAAATCTCAGACACACTCCGGTCTGATGTAGACTCCACAGAGAGCCCCCGCAGTTTCACCAGCGAATCCGCTGCGCACCGTGCACTCGTACACAGAATGCAGGGGATTTAATAATCTGCCACCCGCCTTCTCCCCCTGGTCGAGGCTCTATTGTAACCAGAAAGCTACAACACGCTTGAAATAGCTTGGCTAGGAGCTTGTGCATTTCTCGCTGCAACCATTAGGTGGGAGTAATGGTCAATATATGGGAAACGTCACCCTTCTCGTGTCTCTTCATTCGACGGCAAACGAAAGACAAGTTCATTTGTGATAATACACTTTTAAACATCTATGTCTTTAAGGATTCCTAGAGCCATGCATCCTTCTGATAATTTCCTATATAAATTGGATAGTTTGTTAATGATGGCTTGGAAGGATGTACAGTACATTTTATTCTGCAGTGGCTCTTTCCAATCCGGAGGTCAAGATCATCGAAGGGGAGATCTCCATTAATAAAGGGGATTGCCTCGCCATGAGATCAAAGACTTGCTTCTGCTTTTGGAACTTGGGATTTAAAACAGTATTTGATTTTTGGAATGTGTGTTGGACTGATGTTCCATCCTAGGTGAACCCAAGGAATTGGATTTAAATACACGTCTGTTTCCCTGACTGCGATACGAACATTTTCAGTTAATAATCGGAGTTGATTCTCTTAACTAGGCCATCTGTCCTCCTAGCAAGTGCATCACCACTGTCCCAGTTGCGGTTTCTATGTATCGCAGGGTCAACATAAGGAATTAAATGGGAGTTTTTTGGGGAGTTTTGCAAAAGCCACAGACAACACACAAAAAGTTTAGTAACTCATAAACGCATAAAATACTTGTACAGTGCTGGTTTGGAGGATGCCAAGTGTGTTTACGGCAGCCACTCCGGTGATATCTCAGGGTGATCTCACACCACGGGAACCAAAAAATTTGATGTGGCTTTTTCATATTGCCCGGAACCCCACGATGTGGAAGGGTTGTCTGTACTCCAATTTACACAAGGCATCGACACACTCTGCCTCAGCTCTAGAGAAATGCTTAGATGCCCAGCCACATTTACAGCAGCCCAAGCTGCTCCTAAATTTGCATACAAAATTGTCATTTAAAATGCAGTCATTGTACATAAACGTGTGTCAAGTTTCCTTTATTTACTTTGTCTGGCATTCTTGCATTTTGTATTGTACAAAAAACATACACTGTTTAATGTCACTGTGCTAAATTTAAATTAATATGTGTTTCCCTTTTGCATGAACGTTCTACTGCTGCAAGTTTAATTATCTAAAGTTCTGGACCATGTAGCTCTCGGCACAGCACTTCACGGCTCTGCGGCTGCTGTCACCTCAGCCTGAGTGTCTCCACTATAAGGGACTGATTTTGTTCTATTGGATGTTCTGAGTTTTTTTTCTCCGGAAAATGCGACAGGAATTTCGAGGAAGCATTTCGTCTGCCGCCTCTGAAAACTCGGCGCGCCGGGATGCTGGGATAGGATATCCAAAGCCACTCTGGCTCCCTCAGGTCGTCAGCCTGACAGGTCCGCCCGGCACCCGTCCCGGGGTCCGGTTTCACTGTCTGGACTCTTCTCACTGCCCTGTTTTTGCACTTGGACCTTCCCTCGCTCATCGACCCTGATCGCTGCTTAGTGCCTGACACTCGCATGCCCTGAACATACTCAAGGCCTATAATCTCCCCTTTGGGAGCCAGCCTGCGGGCTGGGAGATTAAGGGGTAATCTTCCAAGGCGGCAACTGGGATTTGATCGGCTCGTCTCCCTAACGAGCCGAGTAATTACAGACACCCGGTGCACACTTCATCCACAAAGACTCCTTCCAGATCGCTCCGCTCCAAATTTCATGGGTACAACTTTTTTGGGAAGACGAAACTGCACTGGGGAGTTTAACTTTAATGAGTAGTGACCCTCTCTGGTTAGAAAGAATACACAAAGTAAATGTTAAACCTTGTGTGAAGTTATTACTGTTTCTGTAAGTTATACTGATGGGATGACTTGTGGTTCACTTGGTGTCACGTTCATGTGAAACTTAATTCAGTCCCAGTAACGGTATACATGTTCCTGGTGACTGCTTTGCTGGCCATTTCGTTGATTCTGTTCTGAATTTCATTGTTATGCAGGATTATCTTATAGTTAGTATCCACGACATGACCATGAAGGCATAAAAAAGGTGTTCTAGCATAATGAACTGTTCCTCCGTGTCTTTGTTGATGGTCCCAAAGTGATCGACGTGAGCCATCTCCGTTTTTTTTTTACTGCGGGCTTTCCTGGAATCGGAGTGTGAACCCCTGCCGGTGGGTGATTTTGGAGTGGAGTGTGTAACTGAAGGAGCGTCTTCTCAGTGACATTAGCCTTCATGCCCTGGCAGTGATCACCCGAATCATCACCGCCGGTCAAGGCTGATCGTCCAACTTCTGAAAGCGCATCCCGAAATGGGCCAACCTGAGGCACATTCACATACCTGGCTAATTTGCCAATAATGTACAGGGTGCTTTTGATAAATGTGACGCTTTACTTCGTCAGACGATATAGATGCATGAGGAGCTCACCCTCAGCCCTTCTCTATATAAGATGAAAGATAACTTAGCCGGCCTTTGAACTACCTCTCAAGAAAAGAATGTCATAGTACTTAAATACATAGACTATTTACACATTTGCCACAGCTGGTCGTCCGCGGCCGCTTCCTTTTTCACGGTGAAATACGGTAATTTAACGGCGTATTCCTCAGTTTAACGTATAACGGTTTCTGGAGGAGATACATGATGGTGTGGGAGGCAAGGATCGCGCCCGTGTGTGTTTAGGCTAACCGGGACGCCGGCTTTGTTTGCACGGAACTCAAGCATTTAATTAAAGCGTTACAGTGCAAACCGAATGTAATCTTTGTATAAATAATTACCCCGGCAGCAGGCGAACAGCTAAGACATGCACCCAACTGAAACTGTTAAAAGCTATTCAATTTGTTTAGATAAAAGAAACGACTTAGCAACCCACTATGGTAATACTAATAACATAAAATACTATTAATTTTCATTTAATTTTGAATTTCTATAAATAGTTCAATTTCAATACCCGCAGCTTGCACCAGAGGCGAACAAAAGCAACATTTATTTATTTATTTATTTATTTATTTTTTGACTGTCGGACGAAGGCAAAGGGTTGACACCCTAAAATGAAATGTCACAATAAAACATCATAACAAGTAGGACCGCGCTGATATTACGTACGTGATAAGGATCAGTTTAAATCATGCCTTTTCCTCCAAGTTTGTTCGTGTCTGACATCTTCAAAACTCAGTTTAAAATAAACTAGTTAATGAAGTAATGAATTAACAGCTGGTATTACTGCTTAACATAAGGTCCGCATAAGAATCGGGTGACCCCTAAATCCTCACGTTATTTTGTGGCGGGGGGGGGGGGGGTAAATCCGTAATACCTCCTTGTTTAAATGACAATTAGCGGAATTAACGCTTAATAGGGAATAATTCATTTTCTGATCCGGTTGCCACGTATTCTGATTTTCGCGCAGCAAACGCCGCCGTCGCCCGAATGTCTTTGCAGCTTCATTCTAGTCTGCTTGTGGGTTTAACCGTTGAATGTCCGGGACTGAAGGTGGGACTCCATCTGGGCGGATTAGATCGCTTTATCTTCTTATGCCCAAATGGCTCCGCGTCCCCTCTTTCTTCTCATTGTCATTTAAACAGTGTGTGCACCTCATACATCGTCCTGATTCTCATCTTTCCGCTCTGCCTTCTCCTTAGTTTTTTCTGTTTTTTTTTTTTTTTCCTGGACTTGGTCCCAATCTCGCTTTGTCCGGCCGGGCTTTCAGCTGTTTTTAATCCAGCGGGGTGTCAGATCGCTGACCCTTTATGAGAATATAACGCCGGGCTCCCCGTGCGCCTTTCAAGACCGCTTTCACAAACTCCGCAACAATTAATATTGCGTCACTTTGTATGCTACACTTCCCTTTCTTATACTGTTTTTGCGGACGATCGAGCGATAACAGCTTTACATTTTACAACTTAATGTGGGAAAGACATGGAGTTCTCTAGCAACAAGCGCGGCGC
The DNA here is from genome assembly GCA_026780845.1 of Petrocephalus sullivani. NCBI lineage: Eukaryota > Metazoa > Chordata > Actinopteri > Osteoglossiformes > Mormyridae > Petrocephalus > Petrocephalus sullivani. The sequence goes on from JAODKM010000039.1 coordinate 5,496,378, forward strand.
CGTGTTTATTTCACTAATTCTGATAACTATGGTGGGAATTATTCTGTGCGCGCGGAGGTCCAGCCCCAGAAAATCAGGTAAGTCGCTGGACCTTATGTCTTATTATTTCTGCGAGAGGAAACCCCGCCTTACACCCGAATAAGCACATTTACAATCTAGCACCTCTGTTACCGATCTGATAATGAGCAATAACCGATGCGTGTCACTTTTACAGCGTAAGTGGTTAGATTATTACACGGCGTACAGCACAGGTGAGACTCCTGCATGGGGAGTATATAAATATAAAATACGGCTGTGGGAACTGGAGCGCCGGTCTCCCAATACCGCCTCTGCAAACTGGCCATACGGATAATGAAATAGCCTGGTACAATTATACGGGAAGTTTCCTAAACTAGCCTAAAAGACACATATAATGCCTATAACACTTGGTTTGTACGTAACGGTAATTAATATTACTAATTTCAACAAAATATCTGGAAACAAAGATAGGAGAACTTAATGTAGCTTGATTTAGTCTGCTATGACGTATAAACCCATCCATACATGTACAAAATCAATTATCTGGTAACCTACATTGTCGCGGTCGAAGAACAAATTAGCCTGCATTCGTGACTGGTTTATGCGGGCTACTAAGAAAATGTGACTCAGTGAAAGTGCAATTAACTCCGATTTGTGCAGATGCTATTTACCAATCGTGCGAGAGCATGCAGATAATGCGATATATGAGTCATGTGTGTGTTTTTAGTTAAATAAAGAACTTAATTGTATTTTTATTTGTTGTCACAATTAAGTGTCATTGGTAATGAAATTGAACGCGCATCCCGTGGGTTCGGATATGTGACATGTTTCTATGTACAGATGTCGCGTCCCTGCACCAAGCTGTGGTCTCCAGACCTGATTCTGACCAGTTCTATAACCTAGTAGGATCCACACCCACTCCCAGCCAAACTCTCCTTTCCGACTAGGGTTAGTCCACCGTTGCCGGTAACAGCGGAGCTATTGAACGTAATATTTGGTTTCCCACCATATAAATGTTAAGTGCTTTTAAATGTCATCTTCAAGGCTCTAATTGGCGCAGCTAGATTAAAGGTCAGGGATATAATTGTCACTGCTAGATTAAATAGACTTAATAGTGTATTATATATTGCCATTTAGTGTAACATGATTCATGAATGTCGGTTTCCTGTGGATATGCCAACATATTATTCCCCTCCCCTTAGGTGTGTAATCTAACACTTCCTCAGTGTGTGTGTGTGTGTGTGTGTGTGTGGGGGTAGCCTCCCACAAACGCCTGTATATGACAGCAGTACCAGTGTGTAGTTATGCTAGCTCGCTCGTCTTCCTACTGAAATACCCATTGCTGGCACAGCTGTGCCCTCCCAACCGTTGTCCTTATAAATAACACAGCACTTTCAGTTTTTGCACCTGGTCTCACGGGGAGAAGTTCATTCATTCAGTTTTAAGAAGCACTCATGCAGTGGTTCTCGAGCCTAGTGTGTAAACACTGTCTGCAGTGGTCCACACTGCACACCCACTGCAATTTGTACACATCAATTCACCTGATGGAACTGGTAGCAAAATCCAGCAGGAATATAGGAAGAGTGGGATTCAAACCCACAACCCTTGGGGGAGGATGCTATTGGACTGACCATGGAGCCCCCAGGAGAGGGAGCTAGTCACAGGCATTTCTGCAGTGCAGGTCGACGTCCGTATGCTGCCCAGGGCCAGCCCCTCCCCTGTACCCCTACCATCTTCCTCCCAGCTAACTTCACTGTCTCTCGACGGTGCACTGCATCCGGTGTTTTACATGCTGCCGTGCCTTGGTTGGCCAGGGGCTTTTGGCGAGGTGCCGTGTCCTGGCTGACGCGATTATTCCGGGTGGCCCTTGTGGACTTACGGGCCTCCATTTGGCTGCCTTTAAAGCCAGGTCACGGAATGGTGCTCGGCATTACGGCCTCCGTCTGTGACCTTTCAACTGCTTTCCTCCAAGGGCTTCGATTTGAAAGGAGCAGGAGTCACAAATTAACTAATTTTTAGTTCATCTCTCCATCGCATCCACTATGGTGCCCTTTGGATCAATTTTGCCAGACTGATGTGTGATTTATTTTCATTGTCCATTGTTGGCCGTTGTTGTGTGAGCTCACTCTAAAGAGAGTAACCAGGTACAGACTGGTGTGTGTGGCTGGATGGAGAACTGGGCAGCTTTAATGACCCATGTTCCTGGTCAGGGTCCCGCCTGTGTGCTGACCAGGGTGCCAAGATGCAGGAGGTGCGTGCACCTGCGGAGTGCACACCTGGAAATGCAGCTGCTGCCCTCTACCCCTGCCCCGTCAGTACAGAGGTTGCCACACTGGCCTGAAGAGAACAGCAGTGTCTGTCTGGTGCCAGACAGTGGGAGGGCTGCGGATTAAGGAGGGGGCTCCAGGTGCTGCAAGGGGAAAAGGGATGGGAGCCTGGGCCACGGAACGCATCTGAACAAAGGGGGGTACGGAGGGCGGGGGCTGGAGGGGGCAATAAAATGTGTCCATTTGCTTTTGAAAGACTCAGGTATAACCTCCTGCCTCTCCATTTCTCCCCCTATGCCACCGAAGCCCGCTCACCTCCCCATGCGCTTCTTTGTCCCGCGATGCATGCTGGGATTTAGCTAATGCTGCTGATGATGCAACATTAAACATACAGTCTATGAAAGCAGCTGATTGGTACATATCAGATCGCAGCACTCAGTCAGGAACCTGTATTGATATCCTCACCTAAAAGTCCCAGTCTTGTTTTAATAAACGTGGATATGATTCCCATTTTTATTAATAAAGTGTTATCAGTTGACAATAGGTTATTTGTAGGTGATTTTGTTCCTGATTGTTGCTCACTTCATCGCAAATGATGCTCCGAAATTCCTCCGGCACAGGCCTGGAACCCCCCCCCCCCCCGGGCTCTGTGGTCCATGAATGGCTGTAGTTATGCTATCCAGTTCAGAAAACTGGGAAAATTCTAAGTCATTTTGACACATGTCACAAGTGGACCTAACAGTGGTGGGCACATTTATTCTCTGGCATTTTGGAAGTGGCAGCCTCGCTTTTATGGTCTAAATGACCTTGCTCAGTGTCGCTTTTAAATTATTACTTGGCTGGTGTTTATACAGCTGTTTTACCTTGGGGTAGAAATTAATGTAATATGTATATTGTAAATGTGTTTACAAGACAGGGAAATTAACAGCATCTTGTCAGTCCGAGAAGTAGCTAAAATGAATCTTCGCCGCCTGGACTATGTTTTGAAATTAGGGTTGCACCGATACCGATACCAGTATCGGGTATCGGTCCGATACTTCGTTAAAATACCCGTACTCGTATCG
>JAODKM010000039.1:5510201-5523481 GCA_026780845.1 Petrocephalus sullivani
ACTGTTATATAATAATTAAGCTGGAAAAATGTCCTTGATTAACCCGCGCCTATTACTGTACGCCGTTTTCCCTAACTGGAAAACTCCATAAGTCGAAATTTTTTTTTGGTCCCTTTGAGTTCGACTTAGCGAGGTCCGACTGTATATATTTATATATTTATTTGTATAAATATATATTTAACTGGCAGATCCACTCCCTGCTCATTAAGGAAGGACCGTTTCTTTGCTCCCCCAACTCTAGCATTTTTGTTCTGTTTTTACATTTTACTAGCGCTAGGAATTTCCCCTTTAACTGCAATGCCTCCTGGCTGTACATTTTCAATACACAGTCAGGTGGGTTTAACATTACACATCTAAATCTTCATTTATACAAATGCTCTGATATAATAGAAACAGCTGCCCCAGTGGTGGTTCGTTGGTTAGTAACCTCCTTACTCGACTCCAAACAGTTCTGTTCCTAGCAGTCCCTTTCGTTCAGTGACTCCATCTGGCGAATGACCCTGATCCTGCCTGCAGACAGTGCTGGCTTGCTCCTTGGACTGTATCTGGGCAGTGTTGCACTGCCGCATTTTCACTGCTAGTCAGTGTGGCTATTGGGGGGTCATGGCGAAGTCTGCGCTGCACGACTTGACGGTGGCGGGGTGGGTGGCTTCCTTGCCGCCTTGTGTGACACGTCTTGGCTATGTGTCCCTTCTTTTTGCACACATGACATTCAGTTTCCTTAAACCTACACTCTTCAGGTGTGTGTTCTAAGGCGCCACAGTCAAAAGAGAGCCTGGCCGCTGCATCCCACCTTCCAGGTGCTTCTTCTGACCTTGCTGCATCTTTCTTATCCACTATGTTGTCTTTTAATGTCATCTGCGAGAACAGTCACGAGCTGTTTTTAGTCACTTCAACAGCAAGTCCCATTTCTATAGCCAATGGCAACGTTAGGTCTCGCACATGAGCCGCATTTAGGAAATGATCTCTTGGCTCTGGACTGTTAACCGCACAGACAAGTCAGTCACGTAGCAACTCATCTAAAAACGCTCCAGATTTACAAGTGGTTGCCATTTTCCTCAAGCTAGCGACATAATCCCTTATTGACTCTCCTTCTAGTTGGTTTTGCACGTAAAATTTACAATTCTCTGCAATAAATTTTGTCTTCAGGACAAAAAGCTCTTCATACGTCTTCTCCAACGGTTTGGCTGGTGCGCACATATCCATCCAAACTGAGAGGCTTCTTCTCCACGACTGTGAGAAAGACTGTTATTGAAGGCCATTGTTAGCCTTCATTTTGGCATACCTCACGTCCAAACTATTTGCCACAAAATACTGCTCAAGTCATTCTAAATAAGTTTCGAAACCTCCCTCAACCCTGTGCTTCCGAAAGCCATACTCACGAACTCAGACAGTACCATTTACCTGCTCAAAACTTGTGCATGTTTCTACAAACACAAATAACATCACATCCATTTATGGGCAATACTTCCCCATCATCTGGTATCGGTTCATTTATGCATTTTTGATGTCCCATATACCACACTCTGAATGTCACTCTTTGTACTCAACGGGTTGGTTGAAACAAAATCTTGGTCTGGATTTGTACTTTCTGAACCTGGATTTTCAATCTCTGGCATCATCAAATGATACACCATGGCTGATGTTTAACCTGAGTGTGTTTCAGCCTGTAACATTTTGCAGGTGTGGAGGAGATGCCAAGTGGCAGCCATAGACAACCATACCATACCAGCTCCAAGGTCACAGAGGAGACCATCTTTGATACAGAAGATTCAGACCATGACGTCTACATTGAGGAGGTAAGCACATCCTAAAAACCATAAAAAATTCTCCATGCATTCGTTTTTATTCTTAATGTTTCTTTTATTTCATAGCTCTACCCATATCCTGTCATCCGGAGACACAGAAACAGGAAATCCCAGCTGAGGTCCAGGACAGGAAGACCCACCTCCCAAACTGGGATAGCAAATGTGATATTTCGGCAGAACACTGCTGCTTCCAACACCACCGGCTCCGTTTTGGAACCTGTCATGAAAGCACTAAGTCTCCTCAGGACTACTGGAGATTGGTTGCCCCCTAGTACCACCCTAACTACCGCCCCAACTGCGGTTGCTCTCCCAAACTCCACAGTAGGGTCTCTGCCTGTTAGACTTGCCCCCTCAGCTACCAGACGCCCTAGTCTTACTCCTGTCCAGTCCACAGCTTCTCCCAGCTCCCTGACCATACATCCTCCTTCAGCCCCCACCACCTCAGCTTCTCCTCTGGTTCCCACCCCTACGGACAATGTCCACCCGAGGAAGGGGGCCACCCCCCGCCTCAGTGACCTGGCCTGCGAGGACACGGCTTGTCCCTTTGACAGTTTCTGCGTCGATGACTATGAGAGCGGAGGCTCGCGCTGTCACTGCAGCCTGGGCCGGAGAGGGGACACTTGCTCAGAAGGTGAGTGCCTATGCTATCCCATCATACCCTGCTTATCTTCTGATCTGTCATCTTTCTGTTGTACGATATGATCTCATTTTTTCCTGATTTGAGGAGAAGAATGTGACTGGTCACTGGTCACCACCCATGTTCTCTTAACCCATTGAGATTGTTGTCCCCTGTTTAAAGTCACCATCTTCCTGACCACTATATACCTTTAAATATAGATAAGATGTAAGCATGGAAGGTCAGGGATAGTGATGTGTCTCCCAAACCTTTTCCGCACCCCAGGCACGTTCAGTTGTATTACATGTGACTTTTTATAATCGTTCTCAGTTATCTTGTAAAATGTAATCCTAGTGCTCAAAGTCGTCGCAGTTAATTATATTAGCAGCTGTTGTGATCTGAAGCATGTCATGCAGGAGACACTTACATGCTCTTCTATTCATTTTCACAGATCCATATAATGATCTCTCAAATGTATGATTGCAGACCCAGTGCTTTAACACCAATAGCAGCTGCTGTTTCTCTGCATCAGAACTGCAGTATAGAAGATGTCATAAGGGAGGTTTGTCATGCTGTCTTGGCGCTGAGAGAGGCAGGGCTGCTTATGATGTGATTGGAGCTACTCTTCGTGTCAGTGCTGGGGCTGCTCTTAGCAGTAATGAGGGGTGTTGGTGCTGTAATTAGTGCAAGTTTTATTGTCACTTGCTTTTGGAGGAAAATTAAAATTCTTATATCACAGTTGCAGGGGAGGGGACAAGTGCAGAGGGGACCAAGAACTAGACCAAGAACAAGACAAACAGTGCAATATGAGACATGATAGTGCAGGACAAACAGTACAATATGAGACAGGACAGTGCAGAATAAATAGTGCAATACGAGACGGGACAGTGCAGAACAAACAGTGCAATACGAGATATGATAGTGCAGGACAAACAGTGCAATATGAGACAGGACAGTGCTGGACAAACAGTGCAATATGAGACAGGAGAGTGCAGGACAAACAGTGCAATATGAGACAAGACAGTGCTAGACAAACAGTGAAATATGAGACAGGAGAGTGCAGGACAAATAGAGCAATACAAGACAGGACAGTGCAATACAAGACAGGATACTGCAGGACAAATAGTGAAATATGAGACAGGGCAGTGCAGGACAAACAGTGCAATATGAGACAGGACAGTACTAGACAAACAGTGCGATATGAGACAGGACAGTGTAAGACCAAAAGTGATTGTGTTGGTTTTAGTGTGAATACTGCTGTTGGTGTTGAGTAGGTGCTGGTGTTGGCTCTAGTGCTGGTGTGGACGATGAGACGAAAAGTCATGTCGATGCTGATGCAGATCTTGCTCCTAATGTACGCCCGCTTCACGAGCTCTTCGACCACCGCTGGTCACGTGGCTCCCGGATCAAAGCAGGAGCAAACAGAGATGGATATGGCGACTGGGGGAGACTGAGGGAAGCTTCACACATGGCTGATCATCTCTGGCTCCTATGAGGGACGGCGCTCGATAGTGACCTTCCCTCCAGCTCTGTGTCTCTCCTACAGGCTTCTCTCCCTGGGACAGAGCTAGCAACTGGATGTAGCTGGAAAGCATAGAGGAATATAAACCGAAATTCTCACAGCAAACTTCGGCGTGCCTGACCTACAGCCCTGCTTTTTTGTTGAGCCCCCAGCGAAGTTCCAAAATAACCTCCTTTTATTTCGACAGGGGTGGCGATACAGTTCCCCAGGTTTAACGGCCACTCCCACATGACATTCGAACCCCTGAAGAGCTCCTACCAGACATTTCAGATCACCTTGGAGTTCAAGGTAAGCAGGTGCAGATTTCAGGCCAAGGCTAAAGCGTGACCTCGCTTGACTCCAGCTGGAAGTGGACTCCAGTAATTGCTGTCCCTCCCCCCGGCCTGGCCAACTACTCCTCATCCAGGTGGTGGAGGAGGTCTGATGGTTGTGGCATCTATCTTCCTGGCTGTGTGTGTCTTGCCCGTGCATGTACCCATGTCTCTGTATACGCGCATATGGATTCCATGGCAGACACCCACGTTCGTCTGCCCGTTTGTGTGTTTGTCCAGGCAGAGGACGAGGATGGATTACTCTTCTACTGTGGGGAGAGTGAACGTGGGCGTGGCGATTTCGCCTCATTGGCGCTGGTGGGCCGCAGGCTGCACTACAGGTCAGTGGAGCTAATGGAGTCGGAGGAGGGTGCAGCGTGTTGTGGAAGAGGAAAATGCCATAGGCAGGACTGTGCAGGACCTATATGCTGACGGGTCATGGCAGCTGTGCAAGAGAACGGCTCTGGGGGTACAGCAGGCAGCACCCCTGGAGCAGGTGGGCTTAAGGGCGTTACAGACAGTTTGATAGCTACATAAGTGATCCATTACGTAAACCTTTATGTAAGTCAGATTTTACACACACCATATAACAAGACACCATATAACAAAAAAACATGTAAGCCAAAATATTGTAGTAATATGTACAAAACAACACATATTAAATAAATGAAAAGATAACTTATGAATATATTTGTAATGCAAAATTTTACAGTATTGAAAATAACAGGGACTGTATATTGAGATGATTTGTTCACAACAACTCATACATGAAAACAGGGATGCTCTAGTATGTCACCATTGCCGAGTATTGCCCAGATTTAGGAGCTCTATGCAGAGTATAGCAGAGTATGGGTCAGCTCTAGAAACTCTATGCAGAGTATACTAGTGTATGGCCCAGCTATATGCTCTCTATGCAGAGTATAGCAGAGTATGGGCCAGCTCTAGGAGCTCTATGCAGAGTATATTAGAGTATGGCCCAGCTCTAGGAGCTCTGTGAAGAGTATAGCAGAGTATGGTCCAGCCTCAGATGGATCATACATGTTGCCTTTTTCACGTTATTGCTTCCGTAAACTCTATGTATCTTGAATATATTTTGTGTAAATCTACATTTACGTGTCAAAATCTGCCTGTCCTGTACTGGCCGCATTATCCAAACCAGTGGTCTCTTTTGCGTCTGCGATGGGTGTGACCATTCTCCTGGTTCCCCTCGCAGGTTCAACTGTGGCACGGGTGCGGCACAGATTGCCAGCGAGAGCTTGGTGTCCCTGGACCAGTGGCACAGTGTCACAGTCTACAGGGATGGCCTGAGTGGCTGGTTGAGGCTGGACAATGACACGCCCGTCACGGGTCGCTCACAGGTGAGAGCATCCTCAAGGCTGCAGAGCAGACGACCTGCCATTGCCTCCGGAAACCACCTGACATCAGATCAGTTATGTACAAATAACAAAAAACTCCATGTTCAAGGGCTCCAGCATCCAGCATCCTCTACTAGTTTTAATGACAGCTTTTCTTTGCAAATAAAAGCAAGAACAAGTCTGAAATGCAGGAACAAAATCAAAGACCTCACATTAAAAGCAAGTTTGTGAATTTCAGCCTGCTGTTACCTCTAAGTTGATGTCTGGCCTGGTCTTACATTTTGAATGGAATGAAAGTCTAGTGCCACCTAGGCTCTGGAGACTGCATAGCACATAATTGGAGTTATGCATCTGTGTTGTCATGAATATGTCATAGGCTTCTGTAAAGGTCTTAGCAGAGCTCCTACTTTCTATTTCTCCTTTGAGAGAAATTTGACTTTTAAAGCTCCTTTGGGGTTGAACAGTGTTGGGGCAGGTGGACATTGTGCCGTTTACGGTATCTCCCTGGGCCTCCTATCTCCCTCAGGGACAGTACACCAAAATCACCTTCCGTACACCTTTCTTTGTGGGAGGCACCCCCACTGTGTATTGGCTGGCCAAGGTGGCAGGTACCAGCCATGGCTTCCAGGGCTGCCTACAGACACTTCTGGTCAACGGCAAAGTTGTGGACCTGAGGCCTTGGCCACTGGGTGATGCCCTGAGCGGCGCAGACGTTGGTGAGTGCTGGGCACCTCTCCGGAATGCGTGCTGTTGTTCATTGTCGGCCATTTTGTCTGGGGCGGGAAACATCTCTCTGAGTCCCCCCTCCTCGTATGACATCACACTTTCTTCCCACTTCTCAGACTTCACTATGTGTCTTAGACACTTCATTGGAGCACATCAATGAATCACATCATTGGAGCAAAGCTGTTTCAGTTTAATTCTGCTTGTAGACCTGTAGGTGTCGCTGTAGAGCAGAGCCCATGGCTCACTGCACACCAGTCAGTTTCCCTTTCCCAGGTGTGTGGGAAACAAACCCAGGAAAGCTCACTTACGCCTCTGTGCCCTCGGGCGTTTCGTCGCCCATTTTTTCCAGCACGCTGCACTCTTGTCTTCAGCTGAAGGTTTCATGTGGTGTCACGCGGAGCTCGGGGCAATGAAGGCAAACGGCCGGCTCACAGATGGCTCTCGTGCTGGTAGGAGGCTCTCTCGAGGTAGCTGGCCCAGAATATTCCCAGTAACAATGTCAAACCACGGTCTGTACCTGAGAGAGGGCCCTGACTGGAGGGAGTCATAGTAATACAGTAACTGTAACTTCTGCAGTGATGGATATTACCCAAATAACCTAATATTTGCAGGGACGCCATTCTTAGCGATTCCTTAAATCGGTCCGAGGGGTTAGGCTGGAGACGGAGGTGCTATTGGCGGAGCCGGAGTAGGACATGTGTGCTCTCTCTGTTACTGCGTTGGTGCTGTGTGTTCTCACACTTCCCGAACTGGATTTACACGCCTTACAGAGGGAAATATATTGCCGATGGACTCATTTTGCCAGCAACCAGAGGAGGAAAAAGTTAGTCAATCAGAAAGGAATAATTTCCCACAGTCCAAGTGTTTGGTTTCCTGAGGAGCTTGTGTGAGTGTGCGCGGGGGGTCGGGGGGTCAGGTGAATGGGGCTTTGCGTGCTGATTAGTATGCCAGCCCTCGTCCCTAACATGAGGCATACATTGGGCTGCTCTGTTTCTAACCCCAGTAATTAGGAACAAGATCTAGTCACCAGCCCCAGTCAATAACAGAACAGCTTGATTTTCACTGTCCCCCCTGTCGGTGTGATTTAGTTTCTGTGTGCCCCTCACGGGCTGCTGCCTTTTCACAGTGCTTACAGTGGTGATCTCAAGCCCCCACTTACCCCTGAGAAGTAAATCCAATAAATCCCCCCTCCTCTGGCCACTCGGACCACGTGCCACCCTGTCACTCCACCTGGGCACGTTCTGATAAACAAAGTGGTCACCTCCTGACGGAGGTGGTCCGGTAGCCTCTGAGCTCCTGTTTGTATGGATCAGTGGGTTTTCGGTGGCCTGGCCTGGGGAGTCTGCATGATTCCCGTAGAAAGCCGGCAACTCTGTGAATGCGCACTCCAGTCATGCTGCCAGGCCTCATTAGGCACACTCACATACACACACACACACACACACACACACACAGACTCACGTATCTAAATGTGTACCTTCCATTCATTTCTATGGGAAAAACCCTAATCACAATCACTGCACCCTTAACCCCAACCCAGACCTCAAACCTCAAGTAACCAAAGGAACTTTTGATTGTTTTAATAATATTGAGGCTATTCTTGTGGGGACTGAAAAATATGTTGCAGGTTGTCCCCACAATGTAATAACTACAAATAGACGCACACACACGCACACACATTCAGTGGGATTGCTTATCACTGGTGCTCGGCGTGCTGACTGTGTAAATAACAGCTGTGGGCTCCAAACGTGTGACACATCCGCCACGGGTGGGTGTGTTTTCATCGCGTCACGTCGCTCCGTATGCTGCTCAGAGTGGTGGGGGGGGGGGGGGGGTCGTGACAGCACAGGCGCACAGGACGGGGGAAAACGCTCTCCGTATTTGGGGCTTTTTCCCCAGGTGCAGGCTTATTTTGTTTGTGTGCGGCGGCACACTTTCCCGCGAGGTGTGTGAATGCCATGACTGCTTTTGCCTGGCAGGCGAGTGCAGCGACGGTGTCTGCGAGGAAGTCACCTGTGCCAACGGCGGCGTGTGCTTCGCCAACCGAGCGGATGGGTACATCTGCCTCTGCCCGCTGGGATTCAGGGGTCTGCTGTGCCAGGAAAGTGAGTCTCGCCTCTGTCCCGCCTGCTCTCATCTCGGGAATCGGCAGGGTGTTCGTCGAACTGCACGCTTGTGGGGTTAAGTCCCTGGAGAGCCAGCATCTGCTGCTGGACTGCGCCAGTCTGATATTCAGCAGAAATTATGTGTGAACTTTGGAATAAAAATATCCTCTGATACTATATAGGCTGTAATGAATTTAGCTGAATCTTAAAAAGCAAGCGATGCCATATTGAGACTTCCACTGATAGGTAGCAGCATGGACATAAACATAGAGTCCCCCTGGCAGATTTCTGCACTCTCCGCTGCTGGTCCCTTTAATTTTTCATTATTTCTGACTTTCATCTTTTGCTTTCTCCCATCCCAGGTTTCTTGCTCTCCCTGCCGTGGTTCAATGAGACCCTGCTCTCATATGCTAGCGCCCCCTGGCCACAGTCCTCCAGGCATTACCTGTCCTTCATGGAGTTTGAGATCACCTTCCGACCGTCGGTGGCCGACGGCACGCTGCTATACAGCGAGGATGAAGGCAGCCGTGACTTCCTGTCCATCACGCTAGTGGCTGGGTACCTGGAGTTTCGTTTTGACTGTGGCTCTGGGACGACAGCCATCAGGTGTGCTGCTATCCAATGTCTGCACTGGGCCTGTAGCATCAACACCTTTAGAATAATTGTGGCTGCATTTTTCCTCATTGGCTTTGATTAGTAAATGGAAAATAAATTGCCCCATCTAGTGGTGACACGAGCCAAACCTGATAGTGGCACTTATTTTTATTGCATTTAGTGACATTTCTTTCATTTCTTTACAGTGGTCTGTGTGTTTCTGAACTATATATCAGAGCTTTATAAAGACCTCTTTTTTGATATAATGGATGCTGTGTATGTATTTCTAATTGGTTGCTGTTTTTATTATCACTATCAATGACTGGACTCCTGTGTGCATGGATTTGATTGGCTGTTGCTATTTTGGGCAGGAGCGAAGAACCCGTGAGCCTGAATGTGTGGCACGAGGTGCGAGTGTCTCGCACAGCCAGGAAGGGCACCCTGCAGGTGGACAAGCAGCGGCCTGTGGAGGGTGTAGCTGAGGTGAGGGACCCCCTGGCAGCGTGCTGGCGGGGTCTGTCAGGCACCTGACACCCATCCCCTCTTTCACCCCACAGGGCCCCTTCACCCAGATCCACTGCACCTCCCCCCTGTACGTGGGTGGAGTCCCAGACTATGCAGCAACCAAGAGGAGCGCCGGGGTCCTGCGTCCTTTCAGCGGCAGCATCCAAAAGGTCCCCCCCCTGCCCCCCCCCCAACACACTCCACACTCACACCAGCCAATCAGGTAATGGGTCAGTTCGTCAGCTCCGAAATCAGTCAGTGAAGCAGATAAACAGCCAATGAATCAGTGACCCAACCAGTTAATCTGTGAACCAAGGATATCGACTGATCGACCGACTGACCAACCATCCAATCAATCATCTGACCAATCAGTTAATTAGCCAGTAATCTGATCCATCAGCCAATTAATCAATAATCTTACCAATCAACTAATGAATCAAGTATTCCTGTTAAGTGTACAGTACACATGGATAGGAGATTTGTGATGTAAACATTTCTAACACATATTTGGCATAAAGTGTGAAGTTTATTGTAGGAGTTCTGTAGAAGGTACCAACCTCGCTCTCTTGTCTCGCAGGTCCTCCTGAACGACTGCGTCGTCCCACTGGCCAAGGGCCTGGCCTCTGGTGTGAACGTGGAAAATGCAGCGCACCCATGCGCGGAGCAGCCCTGCGCCAATGGCGGCGTGTGTCAGCCCCGGCACGACACCTACGCGTGTGACTGTCCGCTGGGCTTTGAGGGAAGCCACTGCCAGCGAGGTGTGTCCCTCGGGAGATGGGGGTGACAGTGCGTGCAAATCAGGGCCAGCAGGTGACATAGTGCCCATCAGAGTCCCAAAAGAACTTGCTGTTGTACGCTTAAACCAGGGCCTTAATCTGTGATAACTCCGGCTTTATAACTGGTGGAAAATTGTACTTCGCCTTGGTTAAAAATGTAAGTTGGTATGGGGGGTGTGATACAGTGTATTTGGAGAGCAGGTTTTCTCAGACTTGCCCTTCTATGATAGCAAAAAGGACACCACACATCCTGCTTCAGTGAATACGTCCATCCCTGCTGCCTGTGGTGTTCAGATCAAGCTAACATCTGCTTCTCTCTCATGCTTTTCGCTGCCTACAAGCAGAGTGTGGCACTGCCTGCTTCAATAGTAAGTTTCTCATACTTCCAAGAAGCTTCCTTATACACCATCACAATGTCAAGGTCAAGGTCATGGTGTGGTGTACTGTGTAAATGGCATTTCAATGTGTCTTTGTGTATTTAAATGTGGGTGTTTTGAAGCGTCCTGAAAAAAAAGCTGGCTTGATGCGACCTCTAGTGGCCGAGTAAAACACTGCGCCACATCACTTTGTGTTTCCCCAGCTCTAACAATAGCCACTGAGGTCCCACAGTTTATTGGACGCAGCTACCTCACCTATGATAACAGGGACATCCTTAAAAGGTAAGGGACTTGATCTTTGCTGGCAATGAGCTGAGTGAATGTGATGTACCCAGAATGAGGACATATGTGTACTCCGGAGCAAACTGAAAGGGACCAAGCCAAAAACTGTTTATTATGGTTGTAACAATACATCAATGATGAGGAAGCTAGGAAAAAATGATAAACTAAGAATAATTAGAAGGCTATTACCTTAGATTTTCTCCAGCATCGAAGTCTGGTAAACGTACAGACAACGTTTTACTGAAAGCTGAGTATTGTTCCCCTCAGTTCTGATGGCTTCAAACAGTGGATCAGTGGTGGACAAACATTCCCCAGCTGGTTCATATTTAATGTGAGATCAGATATTTTCTGTAGGGTTTAAATCTGGCCTCGGACCAGGCCGAAACATGAGGCTGACGCACTTGTTCTCAATCCACTTACTGGTGGTCTTTGCAATGTGGGCAGGAGCACACCCTCGTAACCGCTGACCGTTCCTCCTCTGAAAATCCTGTCTCAGCAGGGCAGTGAGCCTTTCTGCAGTATTCTTCTATAATCAGCAGCATTAATCAGCGCTGAGTGAAGCAGCTCACATGTACCAGCAGCTGAAAAGGCTTCTCCCACCATGACACCTCGTCCTCCACGCTTCACTGTGGTTGAGATGCATTCTCCTTAAACCATGATTCATCACTCCACACAACTCCACTAAAGCAACTTCACATCAAACTTTCCATACAAACTTTCCATGTTTTCAAAGAGCAGTGGCTTTCTAACACATCATCTTGACACGAAACCAGCACGACACAACCTTCTAATAACTGCCTTGTCTGACTTTTCTGATGTCACCTCATCACAGGCACTTTCCTGTATTTCAGGACCATCAGTGTCAGATCAGGTCCCATGTTACAACCTCCGTCGGCATTTTTGGGAAAAGTGACTCCTCCCTTTTCTTCTTGCCCCAGAGTTCACATCCGTATAGCTGCCGTGTGTCAGCGTGTACGTGTGCACGCTTGTGCGCAGACTGAGCCGAGTGTGTTCTGCTGACCCATCCACGCACCCCTCCGCTCAGGGTCTCGGGCTCCAGGACCAGCCTGTTCCTGCGCTTCCGCAGTACGGCCAGAGATGGCCTCTTGCTGTGGAGGGGAGACAGCGCCACCCGCTTCAGCAGCGACTTCCTGTCCCTGGGTCTGCAGGACGGGGGCCTGGTCTTCAGGTCAGGACCCCGATACTCTGGAGTGGGCTCTGGGGCACTGGTCAGGCAGGGCCAGACTCGGCGCTTCACTTTCTGTCTTCCTCCAGCTACAACCTGGGCAGCGGTGTTGCCACGGTGACAGTCAACGGGACATTTAGCGATGGACAGTGGCACCGAGTCAGGGCTGTCAGGTGGGCTGTAGTCATATACTCACTGTTGGCATAGTACCAAATAAGACACCCACCGCTTATAAGATGGAGAGTGTTCACTGCTCACAACATTGGTGGTTTTAGACCCCATTTTTATCTCAGCCACTCTAAAAAATTCTTGGGGTGGGAGTGGCCTAAGCCATCCTAAGGCTGGAATCCTATTATCAGTTCTTGTTTGCAATGAGACAAACTGGTATTTTAGAGAATTATAAGCATTATCTGAGCTACAGGTAACCTATAATGTAAACCTAACAGGAACTTTAATTTGAAAGGATGAATGCATCATAATAAAATAAATAAGCATTTAAAATACATTCATTTTGGACACCAGTGCCTTTTCTTGGTCACAGGGACGGTCAGTCTGGGAAGCTGACAGTTGATGGGAAGGGCACTAGGACCATGAGGTCACCAGGGAAGATGAGGCAGCTGAATGTTAGTGGAGCCCTCTATGTCGGTAAGATGCTTTTAAAATCATTATGGTGGAAATCATTGTTCTGATGATGATGATGATGATGCATTTCCACATTAATACCTGGACTATATACAATTTTACTTTACATCCTGGAACTTTGCTGTTTTAGATGTGCTCCCCCTTTGAGTCTGGTTAGGGCTTCCTCTGCCGTCCCAAGGAGGATGGGCTCCCCCTTTGGGTCTAGTTAGGGTTAAGGTTTCTTCTGCTGTCCCTAGGAGGATGGGCTCCCCCTTTGGGTCTAGTTAGGGCTTCCTTTGCCGGCCCCTGGAGGATGGGCTCCCTCTTAGGGTTAGGGCTTCTTCTGCTGGCCCCTGGAGAATGGGCTTCCCCTTAGGGTTAGGGTTAGGGTTTCCTCTGCCGGCCCCTGGAGGATGGGCTCCCCTTTGGGTCTGGTTAGGGTTAGGGCTTCCTCTGCTGGCCCCTGGAGGATGGGCTCCCCCTTTGGGTCTGGTTAG
>JAODKM010000039.1:5543964-5555538 GCA_026780845.1 Petrocephalus sullivani
TACTTTATTCATGATACTTTGTTCATGATACTTTACTCATGATACTTTATTCATGATACTTTGTTCATGATACTTTATTCATGATACTTTATTTGTGATATTCATGCTCAAGGGAAAACTGGATAGTTTTTTTTTTCATGTTCCATCTTCACCCAGTCACCCAGATATACATATATATATATATATCCTGTACAGGTTAGAGCAAAATCTGAGTTCTGTTCCCTCAGTAGAGGGTGAGGCAGTATCCCAAAGGAGTTTAAGTTAAGGGCATAACTCAAGGCCTCAACAGTGATCACTCGGATGGCCACAGGATTTCAACAGCAGCCTTATGATTACAGTCACAGACTCCAAACTTGCAGAGTCACATGCCACCTCGGTATGATGCAATGAGTTTGATGAACAAATCGATGCCATGTTCCATGCACTTTTAGTAAGGTTCTGAACTAATATTAACGCTATTATATGAGTGTGATGGGGCAAAGAAAAGAGCCATGTATTTCATAAAGTTAAGGTGCCAGAATTACATCAAATGTGTCTAGATCTTTGGAGCTCTACACCATTAGCATGTCTATATCCATTGGCTCCAAGCTCTGAAATGATGATATGCATTTTAAAGATGGATCATCCCACATGTTCTCCGCAGGTTCCTATATTCCAGAAGGTCTGATGACCTCCTGTACCTGGGACTACATCACATCCACATATGCCAACAAGAGCTACACCCTCATGCTGTGCTGTTTCGTG
Source organism: Petrocephalus sullivani (assembly GCA_026780845.1). NCBI lineage: Eukaryota > Metazoa > Chordata > Actinopteri > Osteoglossiformes > Mormyridae > Petrocephalus > Petrocephalus sullivani. The sequence continues at coordinate 5,544,709 of JAODKM010000039.1, forward strand.
TTCTTCATCCCGCTGGGCCTCATCTCCTACTTCTACCTCTTCATGTTCCTGGCTGTCCGCAAGGCCAGTAGGTGAGTGCCCTTGGGTCTCATGAAAAATTATTGGTGTTGACAGTCATGTTACCTTTTTTGGACACAAGTAAAATCATATGAAAAGTATGACTAAAAAAGCATGAATAAAACTGAATTACAGAATTAAAATGTTAGACTGTAGTGCAGACCAGTATGTAAACATGAACACACTGCAATTTAGCCATGGCAAGACATTGTATCTCTGAGCTTTATGTTGTTTTGTTTAGCAGACTAATCTTCTTGACTAGTAATTTGGGTTTGTTGTGAAGATCCGCTTTCAATTCCCAGCTGAGGACACTGACTGTTACACTGCCGTCATGAGCCATATACTGCAGAATGATCTGTCAGAGGAGATTGCTGAAGTATTTAAAAGAGGGGTGTGTCTATAAATGAGTCCATTACAATGGTAGCCTAACTCCTGGACTCAAGTGATGTAAACTTATTTGTTCTTTGTTTATTTGTTATCCAGCTGAATACACATAGCCAAATGTATTTAAATTTAGTACATTGTTCTTATGTACCGAAATATAAAGAGGCATACAAGTCAAAATTGTACTATGTGCACTTGACAGCCAGGCCTTGAAACTTGGATGTGTCCTCCATAATCTGTTTCTCTCTTTGTGTCCACAGGGATCTGCAGGACTTGGGCATGCAGGTCAGGAGGTCCTCTATGACCCAGGAGCAGGCCATCAGAAATGAGTGGAAGCTGGCTAAGATTGCCTTCGTGGTCATCATGGTTTTTGTGCTGTCATGGTCGCCCTATGCCTGCATCACCCTCATCGCCTCTGCTGGGTAATGCGAGAGCTATAGTCATGCATGTCTATTTGGACATGTACAAAAATGACAGCTTTACTAGTCAGAAGTGAAGAGAAGGACTTCTGTTCAGGGTTAGTGCTCATCCCCAGGAGGCCGTCTTCAGATGCAGGGCCGGACACACCCCTGTAAAGTGGCGGAGTGTCTCGCTACCTGATCGGGACAGCCTACCTGATCCACTCCCCCCGGATCCAGTCCATTTATAGCGTATTTGGACTGGAAGCCCAATTTACAGCAGACCCTGATATATGACAGTTAATATTATATTATATTATTGTTACGCCTTGCTTTCCTTGTTCCCTCATTAGTGTGGCTCGAATGAGCCACGCCTGTTACTCATAGTCTTGCTTCTCATTTCAGCCCCCTTGTGAATCACACCAGCTGCCCATTGTTTACACCCTTGTTAGTCTAATATAAGAGTGCTTTCCAGTCCTGTGCTCCCCAGTCTGGTGATGTCATCCTAGTGTGTTCTTTGCTGGTTGCTCCTTTTGTTTGACTGCACATGGTCTTTTGTTTGCTGTGCTTCTGGTACAAATCAGGCGGGGTACATGTGTACTGGATCTGGAAGAAACAGATCGGGTAGGCTGCACAGATCAGGTAGCTATACATTTTCTCTGCTTTACACATTTCAGGGTTTTCTACATGCTTCAATTGCTGTAATGTGTCACATTACAGTGTTAAGCAATGTATTGTGTGAGTCTGTAATTGAGTCCATGGAACCTCTTACTGTTGAACCAACGGACCTCTTTCCGTCAGTAGGTCACCTGCATCTCCCCCATGGTCAGAAGGCCATTGGGCTTCCTTAGTATCTTCCCTTAGTTCTCTGTGATTTGGTCTGTTTGTTGCCATAACATAAGTCTGGCACAGAAAGCTCCTCCACAATCCTTATCTGGCCGCATATCATTTCAGCTCTTGGAGACCCCACTGAATACTGCAGGTTTAATAATGTCCAAACCACTCAGACTTGGGGCCTTGGGGACTCTCAGATGTCATGGTCTCCTGCTTAGAGCTATGATCTCCACAGCCTGCTAACCGCTTAGCTTTCGTGTGGACTTCCAGACACATTTACTACACTTTTAGTTATTGAATAGGGACATTGAGTCAAATAACAGATTTGTTGCTGTGAATTAAAATGCCACTTTTCATATTGAAATTGATGAAGGCTCGTGAGATCAGCTCTAAAGGAATTTACCCTTTATCCAGTTGCCTATGAAACAAATTATTTCCATTTTACGCCATAATCCAGACATGCTGGTTCACAGTTAGTGTGAAACGGCTAGTGTAACTGAGTTGCACGTGAGGCATCCAACAGATTCCTAGAAAGGTCATGCTATATATGCCATGTGCTCTTGGTATGCACCCACTGAGAGTCATGCTTGCTGCCATGGAAACGTGTTAGACTCTGCTACTGGCAAAGCTGCATCTGAATCTGGATTAAGAGCAGGGGAAGCAGATTAACTGTGGTGCATCTGCAAGGCTGCGCATTTGTCGTTTGTGTGTGCGCACATGTAATTTAAGATGTGTTTTTGTCTAAGGTACGGGTTTTTCATTCTTTGTGGACAGTTCTGGATAGACATCTATGAGCCGTTTTTGCAGCTTCATATGTTTTTTATATTAACTAAGAGTACTGAAACATTTTGTCTGTTATGAAATTCCATATTTTTTTGACTTGGGATAGGGTTAAATGCCAACCACACGCCTGTAATGTAAGCAGGCTGTGTTAGACATCAAGGTGGCAAACTCATCCAGGTTGTTCCAGAACCCTTTGGCAGAACCGTTTCCTATTCCAGGCACGCCGATATCCTGTCCCCATGCTCCATGTCAGTCCCTGCAGTCATAGCCAAGGCATCAGCCATCTACAACCCTTTCATCTACGCCATCACACACAGCGAATACAGGTAGAGCCACGCCCCTCTGACTTCTTCTTTGTGTTGTGCAGGAATTTTGTAGGATGTGCAGCACATATCAGCAATTTTACAAGCAGATGTGATTTCTGGTTGTCATTAAGCTGCTCAGCAAAGCCCCCGAAGGCACAGTCAGGCTGATTTCTGCTGCAGGACATTCTGTGAGATGCTTCTGGAGAGATGTGGGTGTGTTGATAAAAAGAAGGATTGCTGGAAGAGCTATAGAGTGTTTAACCTGTACAGAGGGGAAATTTAACACCAAGATCTAGCAGCAGCACAAACATCTCTGCACAGCATGCATGTTCCTGTTACAAACTGCATCACATACCTTATGCATTTTACTTTTCTTACTTACCCTTTAACTCCTGAAATCTGGGCACTGGCCTGCTTCACCGTGTCAGAAGAAAGAAATATCTTCTTCCTGAAAAGGCTCAGGGTACCTGGCAATGCACGGGAATGACAAATGGAATGACTTTGAGGCGCCCAAGAAACATCCTTCATAGATGCTGATGTCTAAATTGCAGCTCCTTCCTAGGGGTTTTACCAGCACCAGTCTGGTCACAGCTTGATTCTGTACCACACCCCCCATGGACAGGCACACCCTGGCCAAGAAGGTACCCTGTCTGCGATGCCTGTCCCGCCCCCTTCTGAAGCGCCGTGTGCTCCTGTCCGTCACTGAGTCCTCCACCCAGATTGGCCAGCGCTCTGCCATTTGGTTCCACCCTGCACCATCCTGTGTGCCCACAAATAACATGGTACATGGAGATTTCATACTTACACTAAGGGAATACTGTATTTTCTAAAGTATGGGTTGTGCAAATTTATAATATTGCAATTTGTCAGTTTTAAGTATTAGATAAAGTATCCAGGAAATTAGAAGCTTTTGGAGTTCCCATTTTAATTGTGTCTGATTCCTACGTCACACTGTGGGGGGTAGAGGGGCAGGGGGGCTTGTCTGTTGTAGGAATGTGCATAAGGCGCTCCCCAGCTCTGAATCTAAATCCCCAGTGGGGTTACAGTGAGCCTGGGTGAAGCATTACATGAATTTGGCAGATGCACCCAAAGCAACATAAAAGCTTTGGGTCAGAGAGAAGGTCAGCTGACATCCAGGACCAACCGTGGGATCAACCTCGATGTGATTACTCTGCTGGCTATGGGATTCAAACTCATGACCTCCTGAACTTACATATATGAGCAACTGCCTCCCTTGGTGAGATATCACCCTAGTAAGCCATTATCAGTCAAGCATACATAAGACTTTAATCACTCAGATAATAAATGTAACTCCTGTGCTATTTTGTTGAAAATGGACCACTTAAAACTCAGAAAAAACATGTTGCCACTTTGGGAAGTGACATTCAGACAGGTGGTTTGTTGACCATACTGTTGACCAAATAAGGGCAGGGAACCGTCTAGGAGAACATTAGGTCCTTCACTTTAGTGCATAAAGAATGATGGTATTTTAATGCCGTTAAAACATCCTTTTATTAACTGATACAGATTTATACTGTCTACACATTATTTATAAGTGATTAATGCTAACTAAATTTATGAACCTAATGTTCAAATGTTAAATATATAGATCTTCATTTTAAATTGTAGGCATCTGGCAATGTGAAATTATTGCAGTTTTAACAAGCAGTGGATTCCCATGTGGCCAGTTTTTAATGGTTGGATTCACTTTGGTTGAATTCTAATTCCTGATCCTCTAAAGATACAGCTCAAAATTATAGCAAATGTGGTCTTTAGTAAGCTATCTTGTGCTATTATCATCTTAACTGACCCAGACTTATGGCCTCAAAGATCTATGATAACCTCTGTTAGATATGGACTTCAGAGATCTAAGCTCTGGCATTTTTGTCATCTGTTCTTTTTCATGTAGAATTTGTGCAGCAGCATAAGCTATTGGTAGCCGATAAGTGTTACTCTCATTTTATTGTTCCCCTTTTGCCCTCTGTCAGTCTGATTGGTTCACATATCAGTGGTACCCTAAATGAGGCAGATTGACATCCTAAGGTAATATTTGGAGCTGACATTTAGCATCAGGACATCATTCGCACCACACTGCTTCCACCAGAAAGTCATGCGGAATTAACTGGGCAAAGATCCAGAAATGCTTTTCCAAAACACAATTTGGGAAGCACTGTTGTGATCAAAAGGTTGCTATTTTGATTCCCTGACCAGCAAGGTACCACTCCCAAGCACTGCCCCCCAGGCGCTGAATTAGCTGCCCGCTGCTGTGTCACATATGGGTTAAATGCAGAGGACACATTTTGTTGTGGTATGTCAACAATGACCATTAATCACTTCACTTTAATGCCACCCTTAAATAGTCCCTTAAAATCCTCTCACACCTTATGTACTGCTGAACTACCTGTAACCAAAATGTTGGAACACCCTCAGTCTGAGCAATGACTGAACCCTCATCCGAGAATGCTCTGCTGTCCAGTACAGGCAATGTAGGATGTGTGGCCCCCCAGACAACGCAATAAGGCATATTAGGTCTGAAATAGCTGAAGTAGGCCACAAGAAAAGCACAGCAGTGTCTGCATGTCTTGCCGGATTTTGATTGAAAAGTTCTGTAAAAGAGTCACGAGGGACCAGAGCCTAGCCTGGAACCTATGGGCACAAGGCAGGGAATAACCCAGGACGGGGTGCCAGCCTGGATGTTTCCTAACAGACGGACTGTATGTTTCACTTCCTGCAGCTTAGTTTTCTGTGGCTAGGCGTTGCGGACTATCTCATTACTCAGCTGTGGGGGAGTTTTCCACACTGCTCCTGCAATAGGCCCTGTTCCCCTTTCCTCTTGTGCCCCTCAGGTCTCTGCCCCCATTGGTAGATCCCACAGCAGTCGTGAACAGCAGCCAGGGACCGATGCCAGTGGCAGGACAGCCCAATCAGCATTATTTACAGCACTGCAGAATGGTATGGTATAGAGCGGACCACGGAGATGGGGGGTCCTTGCGGGGGCTGAGAACGGGAACAGGGACCCAGCTGGTATACCTGTCCCCACAGAGACCCAGCAGCAGAGGATCAGCCATTCTGGGAGGAGGAACCATACTGACCCGTAAGGCAAGATGGACCTCCAAGGGTTGTGGAACAGCTAAACCCACATGCTCACGCCCCCCCCCCCTAATTATTCTTAAGACAGAATAATACAGAAATGTTGTAAAGTTTCACAACACACCCATGTAAAGTGCCGTGGGGCGACTCTTTTGTGAACGGCACTATAAAAAAATTGAATTTTATTTAATATATATTGTATTATATATATCATACAGCTGACATGCATGTCAACTTTTCCCAAGGATTTTGGTTGTGTAGTGTGATGTGGTCATAAACTAAAACATAAAGGTGGCTTGTCCCAGATATTGCCACTAGAGGGAGCAAGAAGTCTTTATAATGGTGTTGAGGCTTCCTTCCGTATGTAAGGGGACCGACAGATCGAGTGCAATGGACACAGCTGCTGGAAGATTTGCGGGATGACAGTCACTGGTGATTTGTCATTGGTAAACAATGTGTATTGTTGAGACAAAATTGGAGGAGGGAGGCTCTTGGGAAGGCATGTGCTAGTTGTAGATGGCAACAAGCCAATGGTGGTCAATGAAAAGCTAGACCAGGGGTCTCCAACTCCGGTCCTGGAGAGCTTTCTATTAGGTTTTCTATTCCACCTGGCTTCTGATAAGCCACACCTGTGGAGAGAAAACCTACTGTACAGTAGCTCTCCAGGACCGGAGTTGGAGACCCCTGAGCTAGTCTGACTGCCTGGACAGTAGTGGAGAAGGCCAGAAAGAAGAATGATTACACCTACAACAAATGCTAAGCTACATCCAAAAATAAGACTGCCAAAATGAGCCATTTATTGAGTTGTATATTTTTTCTGCGGTACGCTGTCACATGACTATAAAAAAAAAAAAACAATGAATAACTTATTAACGTTATTCTTGGAAGTACTCGGAAGGCTAACACATTTGTTCCCTGTCTGCTCTGTTATGAGTTTAAAAACAAATCCTGGAAAACCTAATTGTGCAACACCCCCCCCCCCCCCATTAAAAACCCAAAAAGAAGTCCATTTTTATCAATGAACAGTTTGTCACAAAATGGTGGAATGACTTAAAGAACTGCTTGAACTGGAACTGACTGCAGATTCAGAAGCCAGTATGTATGGTTGGCTCACACGGTGAAAACCGAACTGAAACACCTTAAGCAGTTTCTGTATGTGAGCTTAGGTCCAGCTCCAGTTCTAAAAACACACCAAAAGGATGAGACATTTCTAAGCATCCATTAGGTGGGAGAATGGGTAGCTACTGTGCTAACATTATTGTAGCATGTGGACTAAATCTGTGGTCAATCCTAGCACTGTGACACAAGCTGGCATATACATATGAACAAGCAGTCAGCCTTGATCACTCAAGTACATGCCCAGCCGTGTAAATTATGCTAAAAAAACACCTATGGTTTCACTGGTTACACTGGGAGAAGCGTAACAGCTTAAAAGCTTTCTGGTGTCAGGTAGCTTACCGTACTCCTGATTAAACACCAATGTGGAGCTCCTGGGGAGACGTAGCACTGAGGTCCAGGCCTGACTGGAACAAAGGCTAGGTGTAATTCCTCTACTGCACTGCTGACTTTCATGGTAACGTGCGGGCCAGATGCTGATAGTTACATCTCCAAGACGAATCAGGATCTGCGTTACATAAGTGACATCGATCAAATGTCTACACCATAACCCTTGTCCGCCAGCTTCTGCTTGGGCACATTAGGGCATAACAGAGCATACGCCCTGTTCTAAATGATGCTAATGAATGAAATGTCATGCAGTCTATCCCAATGTAATTCATTATTCCCTTATGCTATTACCCACATGCATGACTAATATGCATTAATTGTCATGTGGCATGGTAAGGAACGATCCAAAGAACGACTTGTGGACAGAAGGGCATTTTATTGAAAACAGAATGAAACAATCAAGACACTAAAGGAACCATGAGGGGTTAAAACATGGGCAGGGAGCTGGACCAAATACCTACAATGGCTAGAACCACTGTAGCTCGAACAAAGACCTACTGCATCATCAACAACACTCATAATGACCAACCAAAGACGAGTGCAAGAGAAGGCACAGCTGTGGACCAATTACTAATCAGACGCAAGGAATTCAGGGCTGATGGGAACAGGTGAATAGTAACAAATACTAGGAGAGACTAGGAACAAGGCTAAATGACATTACTACCAAACTAAACACAGTTAGGGATAATTAGACAGTTATTAATTAGATACAAAAATGCAGGCGTATTCTGAAGTGCAAGAACAGGTTAACAAGGGGAGAAAGGAAGCAGTCAGGTCAGCATAGTTGGGACAGCCCTGAACATGACAGTCGTTACTCAGCCGCACACTTCAGCCACAGAGGAGCAGTGGAATATGTTAAGTACTAAAAAATGGGCTACAGCACTAAGGGAGGAACAGGATGGCCAGTGATACCTTCTGGGCAAACGGGAAACCTCAGAACTGGACCAGGCAGGGACTAATTCGGCCATCAATGTCCCTTAATGTCTTTAGAAGCTTAGAAGTTCAATGGTTGATGCTGTTCTCAGCATGCTGATACGGAAGACGGTCATAAAGGGTGCTGTGGAGGTTTTAATGCAATGCTGGTTTCCAGACTCTCCTCCTCAGTTTTCAATGTCAGGATTAGAAAAAGGACTAAGGTTGCCCTCGGGGGTCACGGCTACCAATCCCCAGAACTCGGGGCCCAGAAAGATCAGCCCCATAGGAAAGGATTACTTCACTTATGTGAACCCCCAAGGGTTCCTGCCACGAATGTGTAATTGCTCAGCAGAAATGCCTGCTGGCTGGAGTCAGAGGGGCTGGCAGCCGTCACTCAGGCATATTTGTGGGGTGTGATAAGCGGAGCTTTTTCCCCCTCGTGTTTCCTGGAATGTGGTCGCCACCGGTAACCAGCTACTGTCATAAATGGCCCTGTTGTTTCGGAGAGCGCTGGGAGCCAAGTGACCTCATGGAAGGTTGGGGGGGGGGGTAACAAAAAAAAACAAGCTTTGCGAGAAGCGGTCTCATTATTCCCACTCTTATTTATTGTTTTTGTTGTCACCACAGACCCCGCACTCGGAATGTGAGATTTGGAAAAGGCTTGTTTTTCTGGGGCATGGTGTGGTCCCCATGTTCGGGAAAGGGGCCTGGGATTGTGAGCAGCCACCATTGCAGGACAAAGTGGGGAGTATAGCCTTAAAAATACTACATAAGCACTTACATGTCAAAAGTCGCATGCCATAAATAAATTATTTCTTTAATGTCTACTTGATTTAACCTGTATATCTTCGGAGCGATTCCTTCTGATTGAGGAGAGATTCGGGAACAATTAAACTGCTTTGTATATTCCGATCAATCAACCTTCTTTTCATTGTCTTTAATACCTTGAAAACATAAAGACTGTCTGACTCCGCAACATAGCTGGAAATTCTGGACCCTTTAACAGAATGTTACCTTGGGCCGCCAGGTAGTTTTTCCCAGGTGTGGGAGTATATTTTGGGCCCCTATAAAGTGCTGGGTCCCATGAATCTACACCTCTGAAGCTCCTGATCTGATGTCACAAACCCACTGGTCTGATCTGCCACATTTAATTTCTTGAAACGAGCTTTCCAAGTCAAATGTGGCAGATGGAAGAATATCATATGGTGCTGCTGGAACGCAGAGAGACTGGCTGACAATTTTATCCGAGGAATCTTCTAAGCTTACCAAAGTAGTATATTTTTACCCATAGATAAAGCCGGACATATTTACTGAGAAAAAAATCAGGTTATTAGCTCGGTAAACAGTAAAACTTCAGGGCATATGTTGCAGGACCGTGAAACTCTCCATAAAGACATCCTCGGCAAAGATCAGTTGAGCAAAGCACTAGGCCCTGGAGCAAGGTTTATATTTCAGCACTTATGAATTCCTTCAGCCCAAACTGAAACAGCCAGGATGTTGAAATATTGTGCCACCGAAATATGTCAGGACTGAAATATGATTTTCAATAAATGTAATCTGATATTTACCTTAAAATACTATTGCAGCATATAGATGTCATAAGTCACATGCTATAAACAAATGACTCCATTATTGTCTGATTGTTTATGAAGACCTTTTGCCTATTGAACTATAAACAGAGCCGTAACATAATCCAGTCTGGCGTTTTTTTGTTTGTCTGTGGTTTGGCTCACATATCGCAGCGATAATGATGCCTGGTTTGCAGCATTGAAATGATTCACATTTGAATTGTGTTACTGACGTAAAAACAGCAAATGTGGGTGAACAAAAATACAGAGAAACGCAGCTTGGGAACGGCACGTCAAGAGATGGGTTTTTTTTTGGTTTTTAATAGGCAGGGTGCCCTCCAAAAGGGGTTCAATTAGCATATCTTGGGCAATGTGAAACTAGCCACTTAAAACAGTAGCATTCTGAAAATATCCAATCAGCAGGGGCTTGAGCGGGCTCTTAGCTGATCGTCGCCCAAGGACAGAGCTGAGTAGAGCCAATCAGGAGAAGCCGTGATCACCTTACAGGACTTCAGCTGTTTGTTACCCAAGAACAAAGCCAAGTAGAGCCCTTCAGAGGGATCAGGCTACCTCAAATGACCCCAGCTGCTCTCCATCTAACCACACAAATGAATTTGATAGGGACGTTCGAGTTCTAACTGGTGGAGACTCGTATGAGTCACGGATCCAAGTGATTATAGCCTGTCAAAAACCATCACTGGTAGAAGCACATTCTGGGAAATAAGGGCGGTAATGAAGCCTGGGTGTGTAAGCAGAGGTTAAATGGACTTCATTCTATCTTCAATCACCTACATTTAGCCCAGACTATCTTGAATGTAATCTCGCTTAGTGATCCAGGCCCCTGGTGACTGGAAGTGGGGGTGTCCTGGTGTCCGAATTCTGAAGGGATCCAGTAAAATGTCCAGCATCATAAATATACACTCACCTAAAGGATTATTAGGAACACCTGTTCAATTTCTCATTGATGCAATTATCTAATCAACCAATCAC
>JAODKM010000039.1:5574252-5591740 GCA_026780845.1 Petrocephalus sullivani
CCCCCCAAGACCTGTGCCCCCTTGTTGGGTTATGGGCTAGGTTACACACGCGACTGCCCCCCAAACGAGGGACAGTGGCACACCCAACCTTTTACCCCCCCCCCCCCCCCAACTTATCACTAGGAGATTCCCTTCATTCCGGAAGATGTCCTTCACGTGTGTGCAGCCGGGGCCCTTATTTGTGAAGTTCACTCTCTGAAGTTCTTCCGTGTGGGATGCCAAAGTGGAGCTTTCTTCCAGCTCTTTTTAACCCCCTCTGCCCATTTCAGTGACCAAGAGATCTCCGTCTCAGGGACCAAAACTAACGGTCAGCCCTCCGATTCCACCCAAGAACACAGTGACACTCAGGCACTTTCTTAAGAGAGCTACGTGACATAATGACATAAAAGAGAAAGCCACCTGTGCCAGGCGCCTGCTGTCCTGTGATCAGGGCGACCCTCATCACTACATGCGGCTCATGTCAAGATGACCGCATCTTTGTTTATCTGTTTCTAGGCTGAGATGTTGTCTTCTGCATGACTTTCCTATGACGCTGAGCATTCTGGAAGCCCTTGTGAGTGTTGCCAGTCTCTGAATCGAATAACAGCAAGATGCTGTACCCAAACAAGCCTGAACGGCCAGCCTGCTGAATGCAGTTGAGGTGGAGGTGGGTACGAATCCAAAAGTGAGCCAAAATGCCAGAGCCAGAACTTGTATCTCGGTTTTCGGAGCATAAGAATCTGTAAGCGTTTTATGGGTTTGGCATCTGCGTGGAGCTGTTGCCAAAGGAACGTGGCTTTTAAGTCATTTTTTGAATAGCTTGCTGGGCAATAAATCGTTGCCTTGAGTTCTGTACGCAGCTAGCGGGAGAAAGGATCCCTGTTAGAAATGTGCAGCACTCAAACTCTCCAGACGGGCCACTCGTTTGATCGTTAAGAGGGATTCTGGGCCTCTGTCATGGCTTATGAAAGCCTTTGTGTGTTATATTGATTCTTACTGCTAGATTACTCAGTTATTTATAGGTGAATACACTTGGACTTGAAGGCACCCCATCTGTGCCTTATTTCTGATCCCTGGCATTTGATCCCTGGCTGTTTCGAGTACCGTTGGATATGCGTGTCGCCCATTTAGAAACAAAATTACAGGGGTTATGATGATGGCTGCTGGAGGTCGTCTGGAATATTCATGCAGAAAGTGGCGCAAAGTGGAACATTTTGTCCTTCCCTGCGGGGTTATTGTGAAGATTCTCCTGATAATGAATGACCCTGGTGACCTCAGGGTGCATGTGATGTTACGGTTCCCTGCTGGGCAGTGGTTCACCGAGTTTAAGTTTTCATTTACATTTCTGCACGTGTGCGGTGAGCGCGACTCAGAGCTATCAGCGCCTGGCCCCACGAGTTTCATAAATCTTGCAGACGTCACATGCGTGACGCAGATGCTTTCGAGGAAACTGTCAGAAGCTATACGGTACTTAACCATGGTAGTTTCCCTTGCACGACACAGAACAGTAGACTATCCGTCCTATTCAAACCTTATTAACTAACATAGCAAGCAAAGAATTACGATTCAGCTTTCAATATGTGGATTGACATGGTGTCGCTGATTGGAAAAAGCTTTGTTTTGATGAGACATAGCGACTGATTGGCTAGTTGTGAGGTGTTATGTGCTAAGTTCTGTCTGATTGGGCAGTATAGACCTACACCTGCACCCACCCGATGCAGGTTAGGAGAGTGCTTGAATGGAGCATGAGACCAACTGAGAGTTAGATTGTATTTCCAAAGTCTGTTTTTAGCCTTGGGCTCGGGCCTGAACCAGATGAATGTTATTTAACCTGCAGGCTCCTTTTCCAGTAAAAAATTCTTTGGAAGAAAGGACAAAAAACAATAAACTTAGTATTTCAGTACAATATAATAGGAGGCTTTCGCCAAGGTTGGCTCACGGTTTACTTAATGGTATGTAACATGCTGCACTCCTAGTTAGTCTTTGGTTTCCTTTATATGAGGGACGGGTCTGTCAAAGCAAAGCAGGACGGTGTATAGGTTCCTGAAATGCAGCCGGTCTCTTCCGCTCTTTGGTGCCTTCTGTCTGCCCTGGTTAGTGTATGCGTCCTATGAAATGAATAGAGGTTCTGGTTCCTAACTGCAGCTAATAAGAAAATGAAGTGCCTGTACTCTTACGGGTGTCTCTAAATGAACTGGCATGCCGCGTGTCCCTGTTCGCGATGCATTCCTTTGTGTCACTCTTAAAGGATAACCTGGTGCGATATGGTTCACGTTAATATAAGTTGGTCATTAAAACTCAATGCTAATAGCAGGCAGGCTAATGAGCGTTTTGTCTGATGACAGATTACGCTTCATTAGCTGAAGCAGGTTTTGCGATGTGTCAAAAATGCCCGTGAGGCAGACTGTTGCATATTTTTTGGCTTTGCACAGAACTTTCCAGGTTGTGCCGGATGTGAGAAAGTCTGCCGTACCCGCTAATGGGGAACTCCTTCAGTGCCACACAGCAGCTGCGAGGGGCTGAGCCTGCAGACACTCTTCAGTCTGAGGTGACTCACCTGCAGCTGGTAGAGAATTTAGAGAAGCACTGCATCGCGGTGGGATAATTAAACTTAAACCTTTATCCCGACTCTGGATCTGTGTCCCTGTCTTTTCCTCATGGAAGTGGCAGAATTCCTCGCATTCGACGAGCGAAAATGTCTGCGTTAGCACGAGTCAGGCAGAGATTGACATGTTTGCCAGCTGGCTGCAAACGTCCCACGGCTTTCCACAGTGATATTAGGGGACGTAAATGCGTTCTGAAGATTTTGCAAATGTCGATTGCAGTGTAATAGATGATTGCTTTTTGGTTCTCTTTGTTTGTATGGTTCCATGTGCAACCAGTAATTATTCTGCTTTTTTGCGACTGCCCTGCCAGGCGGCCAGGGTACCGGCACCGTTCCTCCTTTTCCCTCAGTTTCCATCTACGGCTTGGCTTTGCAGAGCGATGCAGCTCCAGATGGAGCATTCTTCTCTCGGGTCAGCACTTGGCCTGGTGAGCGGCCTGTCATCCTCTCACTGAGCAAGGCTTCTGCATGTTCACCTTTAATTACATAAAGACTTTGCTTGTTCCTTGATTAATGTCTTTTTACAGATGCTGAAGCTCCGGGCTACAGTTTTTTTGAAAGACCTCGCCTGTCCCTTTGAGCCCGTGTAAAGGAGCTGGACTCTAGGTCATGATGTCTGCTTAATATAGCCAGACTGTGATTATGGCCACCTTTAATCATGGAGGATCCCACTAAGCTCCTCGCTCTCCTCGGGATTCACGGTCATACATCAGACCTGGTTTCACAGAAGGCCTGCTAATGGCCATTCTCCATAACCGCATTAAGGAATTTGTATGAGTTTATTGGGAGCATTAATCCTAACATAGACTGAGAGGATGGAGAGTTTTACTGTGAAATCTCTGCAGTCCTCGAGATTGAGAGTAGTGGGGAAAAAAATACTTAAGCATTGATATTTATTAATTTGTTTTACTTCCTTGACACGGTCATATAAAGGGACATAATAGCCCTTTTGTAAGTAGGCGGAATAGGTAACTCTTTAACTTGAGCATTTGCAGTCTGGCTTTTATTGCCCATGTCCCTTGATGCCTGGGATAAGCCAGTGTTTCCCTCCTGAGGCAGAACATTTTGGGGTCATGAACAGACCCTCGCTGAAGATTATAAACTTAGGTTGCAGATCCTGAGCCCAGCAAAGCAGATTTAGCGGGCTGGGCTGGTATTCCCTCTACTCTCCGCATGTGGTGTCCGGACACTGCCGTGTCTGAGCGTGGAATGGTGGTGGCCCTGGGTCTGTCACCTGCCTGGCATTGCCCTAGTGTGCCTCCACAGAGTGCTGTTTTGGTTGTTTCCATGGCGATGCGACTCAGATATCCGGGAACAAGAGCAGGAGTACCGGAACGGCTCCTCTGCCTACTTTCGGGCAGGATGGCCCTTCTTCTTGTGTATTTCGCCGCGGCTCGATCCGCTCTCTGCGTCGTTGCGAATTGTGGCCCATCTGCAGCACAGCTGGATGGTTCGTCCCATGAAAGTGGACCTTTTTATAGGTGCCGAGGTCCGAGCCGGTGAATGACTAAAGAGGTGTCACGGCAGCAAATCCTGTCCTCTCTCTCTTTGCGGTGGGACGTCTCTGTGGATGTGAGACCCTGAGCGCTACCTCAGGATGGCCTGCGCTGCACACGTGGCGCAGAAAGGGCGGCGTGGATTGCTCTGCTTTTGATTGGCACTGTCTGAAGCAGGAATTCCACTGTCCTGATTGTGAGAAGACGGATGAGGTGATGTTCACGTCTCCAGACGACTTCCAGATGAGACCAATAACACATGTCTGCCACGGGCACAGACCTTACTGCCAGACCCTGATTTTATATCTTGGAAGCTCTGTGCATAGTTTCATTCTTTCTCAAGCTCCTGCTCGAAAGCACCTTGTCGTCATTGTGAGTTATTAATAAGGCTACATACATCAGTCATTTGGAAATAAAACGCGCAGTTAAAACTAATTTTCCTCCGGACACAATAAAATATTGCTGTAAAGAGATGCAGAACAGCTCCTATCTTCTAAGTGCTTTCGATGTGGGGGGGGGGCACATGGATGGAGGCGTTTCAGCTCTTTTGTTACGGTCACCTGTTCTTTTTTCTCGCTACTTACAGTAAATCCAAGCATCAGACAGCTGGGTGTTACTGACCGCCATAAAGAAAATTACATTTTTGAGAACAGACACACCTTCCTACCCATACCCTCTCCGTTGGATGGCCTTTCCAAAAATGCATCGTATTCAAGATGTTTATTTACCACGTGTGGTTTTCTGTGGAAAACATTCATCTAGACTTTCATAATGATATAGTATCTAGTCAGGTTGTAATTTTAGGCTGATATGGGAGAATAAATAAGGTTTTGATCACACCAGGATTTATGCACTGAGATTCAGCTGCTTGCTTCCTGAACATCTCCCGGTCAAAGTATGTTTGCGTGAACCATACCATTGGCCTTTCAGGTACCAGCAGAAGCTATCCAGAATTTGATTGGAGGTGATCCCAGGGCTTCTCTCCACACCACCAATCCCCAGACATATGCGCATTTTCTCTTTTTTTTATTGGATGCCCCTATCTCGACATACTAGGTATCATGCATTTTCTTGCTGAAATCCTATCAGTCCATCAAAACTGCATTAATTAGCGCCCGCTTGAAGGCGAAAGGAACTGAAGCTCCAGGAAATAAAAGAGCGCCAGGTAGAGTGAGTGCGAGTGTAGTGGTGTGTCCTGTGGCTGTAGGACTGAATGAGCTTCCACAGTCACACGCCTCATATGTTTCTCGACAGGATGCAGGTTGAATGATCCTAGAGATCAGTTTTACTGCGTCAGAATCTGCTGTACTTAGCTGTGCTTTCTGCTCAGGGAGATGGGCTGGAGCCTATCCCAAGCAGTCTAAGGCACAGAGCAGCAATACACCCAGGAAAGGAAAACAGCCCTTAAATCTTTATCAAGTGTACTAGTTTGCTTTGTAGAAAGTGTTACTTTCTACAGTTAACTAAGTAATCTCATTGTCAGTGTTGTTATTGATTATTTGGAGTTTTTTCTTAGTGATGCTTTATTCTTTAATTATACCTGATTTAATGAGGCCCATTGGTTTGCACCATCGCACAGTGGGTTTGAATCCTGCCTGAATCCTGCTGTGTGCATAGAGTCTTGCCTGGGTCTCCCCTGGGTAAGACTGGCTCCTCCTGCAGTGCAAAGTCATGCAATAAGGCTAATTGCCCTTGTGTGATGGAGTGTGTGCCCTACGATGAACTGCCCCCCCACGCAACCCTGAGCAGGATAAGAATGCTGACGATGGAGGGTTAAAAGAAGTCACTAGCCAAGACCTGCTTGCATGTGTGTGTGTTTGAGAGAGAGAGAGAGAGATAGACTGCACTGTACTTTTTTGACAGCTCTGCATAACTCCTGTTATACCAGTAAGACCAGTCTGACTTTTAGAGCACGGGTCAGTTGTCATTAAGATTTCTGCCAGCAACCGTAATCACATTCATAACATTTATGACGCTACAGATATGCCACTACGTTTCTGTGCAGTATGGATAGGCCTAAAGTCGGCGTGTCCAGAAAGGGTCACAGTTATGTGTCTGGCTGGAGATCAGGCCCAGTAAATATCAGCGTGTGCTCAGCTATTCCCACTGAGGGAAGTGGGGAAGCAGGCAGCGAATGTTTGCTCACTGTCTCCCCTTTCATGGCCCCTAATCAAATACAGCTAATACTCTGTGTGTTCCCTGATCTCCTCTCCATACATGTACCCTACTCACACCTTACCAGTACCCTATGTGTTCCCTGCTCTCCTCTCCGTACATGGTCCCTACTCACACCCTGCCAGTACCCTATGTGTTCCCTGCTCACCTCTCCATACATTTACATTTGTAGCATTTGGTAGACACCCTTAGTCAAGGCGATTTACATAAGTGCTTAAAGACTCCATACATAACTCCTACTCACACCCTGCCAGTACCCTATGTGTTCCATAATCTCCTCTCCATACATGGCCCGTACTCACATCTTGCCAGAACCCTATGTGTTCCCTAATCTCCTCTCCATGCATGGCCCCTACTCACACCCCGCCGGTACCCTCTGGGTTCCCTCTCCTCTCCTCTCCTCTCCAAAAATGACCCCTACTCACACTTTGCCAGTACCCTATGTACTGTATTCCCTAATCTCCTCTCCATACATGGCCCCTACTCAAACTTTGCCAGTACCCTGTGTGTTCCCTAATCTCTTCTCCAAACATGACCCCTACTCACACCCCGCTGGTACCCTCTGTGTTCCCTACTTTCCTTTCCAAAAATGACCCCTACTCACACCCCGCCGGTACCCTCTTTTTTCCCTACTTTCCTCTCCAAAAATGACCCCTACTCACACCCCGCCGGTACCCTCTGTGTTCCCTACTTTCCTCTCCAAAAACTACCCCTGCTCATACCCTGCTCATTACCCTCCCCTGTTATAACTCACTTTACTGCATTCATTAATGGCTGCCAGAAGAGCACATGAATCCAAACATTTTTTAATAAATCCTTTATAAAAGCACGAGATGGGACTGACACGGACATACATTTTATTAATTTTAGAGCTTTTTATCAAGATTACTGCTCGCAATTTTCCGATTTACTGCTCTGCATAATTACAAAATCCCTGCTATCCTCACAGTAGTTACAATAGAATTTCCCCTCTGGGGATTTGAACCCTGTTCCCTCTGGTAAGAAGTCCTGTTTAAACAGGGCCATTTAAATACAGAGGTGTGTGCTGTTCAGTTTAACATGCTGGCTTGCGGGCTCTCTTTGCCTAATTAGCCAGTCAGTCTGTCAGAAACAGCTGTACACATAATGTAAATCGCTTTTGACTCCAATTTAGAATTGCAGTAGGTTTCTCTGTTTCTCCCTGATTGCTTGTGGTTATTTGCACTAATTGTGTCATAAAAAATCCAGGAGAGGCACATGGAAGCAATTGACTGTTTGCATACACTGGAAGGGAGGGACTTCCTCCTTGCTAATGGTTAAGTTGGTATACTTTTATTGCTACGGATTACATTTATGTATACATCGGCAAAGCTTAAGAAAGAGATTTTTTGAACACCAGAGATGATCATGTGTAATTCATTAAAACATTCAGAAACCTAATGTAACAGCATAGTCATTATCATTGAGGATAATCACAGGAAAGCCATGTAATAAAACATATTTTAAAATATGATTTGTAGGGTGAGCCCTGTAAACCATGTGACAGCACTCTCTGTCTTTCTGGGGAGTGCCTGACTTTCGCCATGAGGCCTTTCAGCTACTAATTCTAAGAACCGGTGACATGTGCTCACGTTTGCAAAAGGCATTCTCAGTAGGATGACCCCAGTCATGTAACAAAAGGCATTCTCAGCAGGATGACCCCAGTCATGTGACTCGGCATTCTCAGCAGGATGACCCCAGTCATGTGACACAAGGCATTCCCAGCAGGATGACCCCAGTCATGTGACAAAAGGCATTCCCAGCAGGATGACCCCAGTCATGTGACAAAAGGCATTCTCAGCAGGATGACCCCAGTCATGTGACCCGGCATTTGTGTGCCAGATTTTGGAGCTGCTTGCTCTGGCAGGGGTGTGGGAATTAGAGGTGATGGTGGGGGGTCTTCCAGGGCGACAGTAAGGAGCCGACCGTGATGCTCCCACTCTCCCCCCTCCCAGGGCTCTGACAAAGGAAGAGCTGCCCCTTTGGGCCCCCGTTTCCTGTCTTCGTGCTTGGCCCAGTGTAATGCTGCAGTGGAAACTGAATCTTTCTATCTTCCTTGCCCTCGTTTATGACGGCTTAGCCTGACTGAAGCCACAGTCCTGGGAAATTCAAAATAGCTGCCTGTCAGCTAAAGTACCTAGATTAGCTTAGCCTGATGTGTCTGTTGGGGGTAAGGAGAAACTCAGTAATCGCTGATTGTGTGCTGTGATTTCGGGAGACCCATGGCACAATGTGAGCCGTTCCTCCATGGGTTTTCTTCTCTCGAGTCTCTGGGTCTCTGAGTCTTTCCTGCCAGCTGCCCTAAGTGGTCAGGTAAGCAGACATGTCAACTAGTAGATCAACAACAAGTGGACAAACTCTTCTGGGAAACCCACGTGGGATATGTAACTTCAATTAAACTTGTAACAAGCCAATGAGCTACAGCCCAACTCTGAGTTAGTTCATTTTCACCAGATTCTTGGTATCTGTTATGATGCTGCTTGGTTTCATCGGGAGAATCACTTGTGTTAATGACCCATATCTTGCTAATTACCTAGAGAGCCGCCTACTTTTTGTAGTAGTACGATTAGTACTATTTGTTTTGAAGATCCATTGTTAAGTGAAACTTAGCACATGTTCACCTGTTTATCCAAAAACCTGGACTGAGACGAGATGGAACTGAAGTATGGTGACAAGAAGGCAAGGATCCATGCAGCTGTGGCGTCTGTGACGTGGGAAATTCGCATCTGGAGCTTCAGCAGAGCTACTGCCAGCTTCATGTCCACCGATTGAACCTTCAAGGAAGCTGGTTGCTTCACTTGTGTCAGCAGTTCTGGGCTAAGAGAAGGAAAATACATAGAATCTTTCCTCTTTCCTCTTTTGCACCCAGGATAAACTTCTTAAAGATTAGCTTCTGTTCATTTTTTTTCTTCTTCATTTTAATTCTAATTTCTAATTTGTTTCTGTCTTTTATATAACAATAACTGTCACATTCAGTTATTGTGGCACTTACATTTGACACTGACAAGAACCCAGCACTTATTTCTGCTCTGTAATATGCAGCCTGTAGTTTTTCAATCTGACGGGAGGAGATTGATTTGTGGGGAAGCCTCCTGAGAGCAAAGGCGTGGAATTTTCCCTCGGTGGACCTCCCTGGTTACAGGCTCCGCCCCCTTCCAATTGCCATAGCCACACATTTCAATATAAGAACAATCCCATTTCTGAGAAGCCAGGCATGAGGAGTGAAAAAGTCTGCAGGCAGTGATTGGGACTTCAAAGGAGCATCAGATTTGCCGATCCATATCCTTCCAGATCCTTCCTGGGTCCAGCTGAGGCAACAAACTGAACACTAAAGCTGACAAGTGAGAAACAGGATCACCGCAGGCCCACTTGGCAGTTGGCCGCCCTTAAACTTCCATCACAGGACCTTCTCTTGAAGAGAAACACTAATTTAGTTTAATTGTTCAGAACAACAATGAACTCGTACAAATCCCAACCAGCACCATCGCTCGATTGCTCCCACATGGAAAATGAGTTTATGTGTTTGGTTACTTTTGAGCTGAAACCACACGCGTGACATAAATCAAGGGCTCATTGTGTGCCAGAGGAGTGTTTAAAGCAAAGGGTTGTGCAAGAGATGATAAGATTGAGAGGCCTTGCCGTGTCACGTGTATTTTAGCCATGGAAAGTCCAATTGAAAGCATGAAGGTTTTATGAAAAGCTGTTCTGGATTAAGACAGTTTACCAAGGGACATTAGTAGAGTAGTGATACTCCATTTGTTCCACAAAATTCCACGAACTTCCGGATGAGACCTTTCTGTTATTTATGACATGTGTCATGTAGATTCTTCATTTCATAAATTATCCAGATACATAACCCAGGGAATCGGCACAAAACCACCCCAGCAGAAGGAATCACACACACTTTCCACTCATCAGACAATCATGCTTTATATTTTGTGGTCTTTATAAAAATGTTGCAAGTTCTTTTGTTTACTTTTCTGACCAAAGGGGTGCCTTACTCATTGCCTGTTAATAATTTTAATGCATTTTTCTAACATTTATTTGGGAGACATATGCAGCTTTAATTACTTCTGTATAAGCCACATCAAAGGAAATTGTAGGAAACTAAACAAGGAAACAAGCTTAGTTATTGTGCTCTTTGTCTTTATGTAGCTAGGAGCAAATGTCCTGAGACAACTGGAGGCTAAAACCATGTTGACTTATATGAGGCCTCAAGTTCTGTCTCTGTGGTGGTACAGAACGCTGAGGGCTGTGGTGGTACAGAACACTGAGGGCTGTGGTGGTACAGAACGCTGAGGGCTGTGGCTGTGGTGGTACAGAAAACTGAGGGCTGTGGTGGTACAGAATGCTGAGGGCTGTGGCTGTGGTGGTATAGATCACTGAGGACTGTGGCTGTGGTGGTATAGAACGCTGAGGGCTGTGGTGGTACAGAACGCTGAGGGCTGTGGTGGTACAGAATGCTGAGGGCTGTGGCTGTGGTGGTATAGATCACTGAGGGCTGTGGCTGTGGTGGTATAGAACGCTGAGGGCTGTGGTGGTACAGAACGCTGAGGGCTGTGGTGGTACAGAAGGCTGAGGGCTGTGGCTGTGGTGGTATAGAACACTGAGGGCTGTGGCTGTGGTGGTATAGAATGCTGAGGCTGTGGTGGTACAGAACGCTGAGGGCTGTGGCTGTGGTGGTATAGAACGCTGAGGGCTGTGGTGGTACAGAACGCTGAGGGCTGTGGCTGTGGTGGTATAGAACACTGAGGGCTGTGGCTGTGGTGGTATAGAACGCTGAGGGCTGTGGCTGTGGTGGTATAGATAACTGAGGGCTGTGGCTGTGGTGGTATAGAACGCTGAGGGCTGTGGCTGTGGTGGTATAGATCACTAAGGGCTGTGGCTGTGGTGGTATAGAACACTGAGGGCTGTGGTGGTGCAGAACGCTGAAGGCTGTGGTGGTATAGAACACTGAGGGCTGTGGTGGTGCAGAACGCTGAAGGCTGTGGTGGTATAGATCACTGAGGGCTGTGGCTGTGGTGGTATAGAACGCTGAGGGCTGTGGTGGTACAGAACGCTGAGGGCTGTGGTGGTACAGAACGCTGAGGGCTGTGGCTGACGTGGTGTACAGCAGGTGTGAAGCTGTGTTTATAATGAACATCAAAGGCTGTATTTCTGTTTATATGAAACACAGGTGTAAAGCTGTGTTTGTATGGGACACCAAAATCTGTAACTGTTTACATGGATCACCCAGATCTGAAGCTATGTCCTCATGGAGTGCTGAGGGCTGAAGTTATGTTGCTTGTTTTTGTTGGTACGGTGTAGAGGGATGAAGGTAAATCCACCGTAGAGACAGGCCTTGGAAACTCACTCAGTAAAGCTGGGAGCAATCGCCCCAGAAAAGCAATATTCCACTAATCACCTCAGCAGGCTTCCAGGCCACTTGGATAATTGGACTGCTCTTCATCATGAGACATCCCCTTCGACCACCTATGGGTCTGTGCAGCCATCTGTATTGGAATTGGAATACGTGTATGTGCCAGCAGATCAGCCAGCTGGAACAGAATAAAGTACAGGCAGGATTCAACAGTGTGTCCTCTGTGGAACGACTGCTAGAAAGTGGAACCAGTTTAAGTAGAAGAAGACCCACAGAGCTCGTTTATTATTCAAAGTAAACTAAGTGAACTGTCATAGACTGATATTTACTTAAAAAAATGAAGTTGTTAAACCAGCCATATATTGTATGTGCTGCATTGTTTTTTTTGCACAGATGTATTTTGTGATTGCACAGAAACATTGTTATTTATGTTGAAACATGTAGACTGACTTTCCTTAAAAGAGCTTAAACAGGCGTGATTCTGGGTTAAAGTCATTGTAGAAAAGACCAGGTTGGATCATTTTGGTTAAGGACCTTTAACAGTCATCTGCCATGGAATGTGGAAGTTGAATCTCTTTCAGTTTAATGTTTAGTTTACTTTTTGCCAGAGATTTGTTGACCGGCAAACCATTAACCCCTCCCCACCCCCCTCCACCTGCCCGGTTGGATTGTGACCAACAAACAGCAGGCACCAAGATGAGCTGAGCACTGCCTGTCTGCCTGCCTTTACCATGTCATACTTCATTCGTACATGCATTTTCATTTATATTCTCTAAAACCGCTTTCATCCGTCACACACAAGAGGGGGAGGTGTGCTGTCTTACACGGTGAAGCAAAACATTCATCGCCTTTTGACATTTCTTCCCGGAATGCCTCGAAATCATTTCCAGAGTAGCGTTGTGGTTAGTGTTTTATCACTTTGTTGTAAATAGTTTGTGTTAAATGCCTCAACCAAACTGATTTCCTTAGTAGGTTTGTTTGAAGAGACCCTGGGGACTGAAGAGATTGATTTATGTAATTCCAGGGAACTCCACCCCCGAAATGTTCCAATATTCCATTGCATTTACACATTAATCTGTTTCAGATTCAGGTCTTTGTTTTCTGAAGTTCAAAGTTGAAGTTGAATCTCCTGGGATTAGAACCTACAACCTGCTGGCTATGAGACCCGGGAGTCTTGCCCTCATCATGGTACTGTGTCTTTGCAGCTAACAGATGGGGGCAAGGCCGCCAAGGCAAATGTTGCTGTGGGAGATCTGGTGCTGTCCATCGATGGCATCTCTACCGATGGCATGAACCACCTGGAGGCCCAGAACAAGATCAAGGCCTGTGCAGGCAACCTCAACCTCACCCTGCAGAAGTAAGTCTTTTGCTTCCTTCCTGCCTTTGTACCTTCCACTTCACTAGGGTTGTTCTTCATCCAGTTGTTGGGACAATATTTCTCATGTTTTAGCCAATCAGATTAGCTTACCGGTGCATATGCACTGTATTAACCTGGCCTGACCTTAGAAGATTTGTTCCTTCTGCTTTCGGCTCTGATTTCTCTGCTCGGCGCCATGCGACTTGCATGCTACGAGGGCCACAATCTGAAAGGAGACCGTGCTGAAGGCAGGGAGGGAGGCACTTCTTACCTTGAGCCTCCTTGGCACTAATCGGGAACTATGTACAGGCCACAGATAGCTACTCCAGGTAGAAAGACAGAATATGCAGCAAGCTATCCATTCATGATGGAAGAGCACTCCTACGCAGAGCAGTGTGCTCCCAGGCCCGGGAGATTTACACACTCCAGTGTTATGCACTCCCTAAGACGTTTATGTTAACTTCATGTTAATAAAGACTAATCCAAGTAAAAGCAGGGGCAGTAAGGTCTCACAGAGAAGGTGCCTCAGTTTGGTTTATGAAGCCGCAGTCTGGTAATGCTCTCTGTTAGCTGCCTGTAGCATTCCCATTGGCTATGCTCAGCTAACGTCTCTGTTCTCGAGTTTGCAGATGGACCAGAAAATGTTCCTTATTTATCCAAAGCAGTTGCAAAAAAAAAGGAAAACTTTGAAAAGGATAAACCAGGGACTTCCCATGCTAAAGTCATCAGCCTTTTCTTACAGGCAGGCAGTAAATTATGTGAATACTTCAGGGGTTACAGAGTTTTAAATGTCTTTCAAAAATGACCAAAAATAAAAGGCATATTAGGACAGAAACCCAAAATTTTAGCTATTGTCCTCTGCATGCGGTGCATGCTCCTGGAGGCCTGTCTTCACAGACATTAGGTGATGGTAATTTTATTTCCTGTCACATCACTGATGGGTTTGGCAGTAGGAGGAACACCTCTGGTGCTAGCGAACTGCAGAACACAATGACGGAAAGCCTCATTTTAACTGGCAGTCTACGAGGCCCTTTTGGAGGTCCCATTTCTTCTTTCAGGTTCTTGGACCCCCATCGCATTCTGTGCTTTCAGCAGTCTGAGAATTTCTTGACTGAAACATTGATGGGGAAAACTGGCACCTTGCCTTTTTAGGTAGTAACATTAATAGCTTTTTAGTGAAGTTATAAAGGGCTGAACAGCTGAGGAGATCGTTCTGATATTTGTGTCAGAGTGGTGCAAAGTGCAAAGCTTTCTTGAAAGTTTCATTGCCGCTCTAAATGCACGGCGTAGCGGACAGAAGCGCACAGTGTTCAGCTGCTCAATAAAACTTTGGCTGCTCCAGGGGAAGTAGACACAAGATGAGCCTTGTGTTTTGAACATGGAAAGAGGTGAAGAGATACATAAATATTTTACAGCTACTGGGCTCCTGGCATTGGCTTCTGTAGAAGACATCAGGACATCATTCAGTACATTATATTGACTTGCCAGCTAGCACTTAGTTTTGAGGCAAGCTCAGGTGTACATGCTGTGTTTGGTGTGGAGGGGTGTGAAAATGGTCAGAGGCCCAAGGTGCTGAAATTCAAGGTACGCAGGCGTATGGTTTTTCAATGTGACATGTGACTTGTTGGGGGGCATTATGTACATTGGCAGCAAGACTGAAAAAGTCTCCTCAAGATCACTGATTCTCTGTCCAGAGGTCTTTCGTCTTTCACAGCTGTTTCATGAAGACTTCATATATCCATGACCCCTAATTCATGAGATTCATCAGAGCAGCTATATCCATATAGGGTAGGAATATAGTCTGGCCAGACCCTGTCATTTCTTAGTGACTGTGCGTAGCCAGTATCCATCTTGCTTCGTAATCAACAGCATAAGTGCTATATGAAAGGTACCATGTGACTTTATAATATATACTGTAGTATATCTAATAGTATCAGTTATTCTTATCCTCCTTAAAATGATACCCAGGCTGTATAATCCTTATTAAAGAGAAATATGATTTGTGTATCATAATTTATATAAGCAGAACATGCACATGCATTACTGCAGGGGGACTGACTGGCTGTCTCCATAAGCTCATTTATAACCCTACCCCAGGATGCTCACAATGGGAACATGTCTGTTGACGTTCATGGTACATTAAGAGATTTGTGAGAAAGGGAAAGAATGGGAAAATCAAAACAAGGTCCAGGAGTGCTGCTGTTTCACTCCCTCAGCCTTTCACCTCTTGGAGGGATTTCTATAACTCGCAGACCGTTAAAATACAGGCTTTATCTGGTTCCACCTCTGAGATGAAGTATCAGTGCAAGGATAGGAAGTCAAGGGTATCCTCTGGGAAACATTTACAGCATTTAGCTGACGCTCTTATCCAGAGTGACTTACATTGACTGATTATAGGGACTTACTGTCTCCTAGGAGCAACTTGAGGTTGACAGTCTCACTTAGGGACCCACTGGTGGCAGGACATGACAGGATTTGAACCAGCAACCTTATGGCCCATAACCCAAGGCACATACCAGTAGATCACCACCGCCAGACATGAGGAATAGTGTCTGTACTCTTGCTCTGAGTAGATGTCCAAAACTCGAGAGTAGAATGCAATGGGATACAGATGAGGCGGGGCTCAGATGGCACAGTCTTGTGACGCCTACAGTCGATAGCAGAGGAAAAGCTGGACTCGCTGAAGCTGCCAAACCTGTACTCACTCCTGTCATTCTGTCTCAGTGATAGAGACAGAGGTTGGAAGTCATGCCAGTTATGCAAACTGGTGGTTACACAACTTTAAAATCACAAGTCACTTGCATAAAACGATGGGTACTTTGTAAGCAAACAGCCTGGAGTGTCTTGCATGCTTCTCGGATTCTACCAGAATCCCAGATACTCAGTGTCTGGGACACATTTGTTGGAATGTGATGCATTTATCGCTAGAAAGTGAGAATGACCTCCCTTAGGATGTCAAAAGGCTTGGGAACACGGTAAAGAAAGCAATGGGAGGGTGGGAAATTCAACTGTTTGGGGTATTTATTTTTGTACAGCAACAGAAAATGGAAATAAATGTGAACTGTCTGGGCAGCGTTGTCAATGCTTTGCTTGGGAAGCTGTTATCCAGGGAGTGTTGTGTGCTTACCGGACTATTCAAGTTTAAGACCATTCTCAAGGGTACAACAGAATTTCCACTACAGTGGAGTCTGGTTCTTGTTATCATTGACCACAAAAAAACCACATATGCCAACGCATGGGTACTACCAAAGTAGTGCATCTCATCTGAATGGGTCTGAAAGTAATGACAGCCCAACTAGACCCATCTAACATGCAATGTCAATGTAAACAAAGAAGTACAAACAAAAATACTGGCAGGCAAATGCAGGGTGGCAGCTGTCACACGTGGAAATGGGCCTGGGGACCTGTTTCTGGGAAGGGACAGCATTGTGGGAAGGATGGAAGGAGACAATGCCGACATTCATATAACACATCTGCAAGTATGGAAGGACTGTTGCAGATGTGTTACAGATCTGATGTTTTATTAACAGCGTAGGGCATGTTTGCTGGTCTGACTTCAAGGCGCTTAAAGATGTTCCTGGAAAGTTTCATGGTGTCCAGTGCTAAAGTTTGCCAGATAGATAATGAAACTGGGGACCTTTCATGTGATAAAGGCCAGTCTCCTGTAGCCGGGAAACATGACTAAGGAACCTGACCCACTGGCAATGTTTTGAAATTGGTCATTGCCCCCAGTTCACTTCTACCGCCTGCTGATACCCAGCTGTCCAGGCAAATGCCGTCTATCCGGTCTGCTGTATAAACTCCAGCTTTCTGTGGGACTCTGCGTAGGCGGCGCTCGTGTTCTGTCATCTGTTTGTTTTCTGTCTCGTCGTTTTCCCAGGGGATCACGTCTAGATTTTTCCATGTTAGCTACGGTTTCTCTATGATCTCTGAGAGATTAGCCCCTGCCCCGCACACTTGAGTTGGTGGCTGGGCAAAACGACGGGCACGAGAAGCGCCGCTTGATCCATTGGCTGGTCGTTGGCACCAGCTTTCACCGCGACGGGCGCGCTCTGCTGTGGAGGCCGCTGGCACCACTCCGGACGCCTCTGATGATTTATTAGAGGACTCCTTGGCAGATGGCATCTCCTGTGTTATTTTAACCACAATGCCGCTACATATCCGGGGGGTCATGTTGCAGGAGCCAGGCAAGAAAATGAATCGCCAAGATGTGTACCCAGAATTCTGTGCGTCAGCAGGGGAGTGATGTTACCAGAATCCCTCCCTGTGGAGCCCTCTCCGTTTCTGTCTGCTGGCGTATATAGAAAAATCGCAAGCTAAGGATTTGCTTTTGTTTTATCAATTTTTTGTTTGGATGTGTTTTAACTGCATAATTAGAGTTTATCTGGTCTTTTGCGCTGTGCCAAGGAACATGAGCAGAGCAGGTGTCTGTGGTGTGTGGCAGAGCAGTTGACTAAGATGGTTCTCCTCTTTTGGAGAAGCTGAACCACCCACCAAGC
>JAODKM010000039.1:5593586-5604404 GCA_026780845.1 Petrocephalus sullivani
TTGACTAAAACTTTTTTGTTTTGGTTGGTTGTGCATAAAAAAAAAAAAAAAAAAAAAAAAGCAAATTCGGTCGTCCGGGTGGGACGGTCCCCCTCGGCGCCTGCGCGGCGGGGGGGGGGGGGGGGGGGGTCCAGTGCCGAAACTGGACGTCAGTCGACTAGTTTAGAGTTTAGAGGCACGAAGAATTTATTTGCGCAAATGAATCCATCTGACGAAATGTTCGACTCAGTGTGATGAAAGGTGACCTCGCTGCCCTTTGCTCTGGGAAAACTGCTAACAGGTGGCAAAGGCGGTATGAGGCCTAATAAAGACACTAAGAAATGCCACAAGCATTCACCTGAAACACAGAAGTTTAGCATTATGGGTGGTGTATAGCATAGCGGGTTAGGGCTCTATGCCTGTTTCCAGAAGGTTGTGAGCTTCAATCCCATAGCCAGCACAGTAATCATGCTGCTGGGCCCTGAACAAGGTCCTCATTCTCTGACAGTTCCAGCGCTGCTGGATGCTGGCAGGTCCCGTCCTCTGAGAACACGTTTTCCGAACTTGTGTGCTGCTTTGGAAAAAAGGTGTCTGCAAAATAAATAAACGTATTACTGGCCAAATAGCACAGCTGCTTGTTAAACCGCTTGTTCCTTAGCTGGGCTGCACTGGGAATAATTACTCAAAATTGTGTTTATCTACCTGTTGATTATTTGGGCAATTAGTAGATTGTTTGTGTGCATGGTCGTTAGTGTATTAAGGTTATTCATTTATTTCCAGGAGATTGGGGGAGCGACATGTATGTTTAAGCAGTGTGTGAGACGTTTGTCTGACCTAAGCTGAGCGAAAACAGACATGATTCATGCTGACCTGGGTCATAATTGCTAGCATTTCAGGCCTTGAAATAAAGACGTGACACCTTCAGATGCAGCTGTGAAACCCGCCGTGGCTGTTGAGTCTGGTTGCATTTGACACAAAACACACTGGTCCTCTGAAGGCTGAGCAAATTGCAGGCTTTCTATGATGAACCCCTCGGTTTCAGTGTGCTTGCGTAAGCTGTTATGAAGTTAGTGTTTGTTCACAGTTCACCTCAGGTCTTGCAGCAGACCGACCCAAGGTATGGAGAAAACCCACAAGCCCCAAGGTGGCCACAGGCTCGCCTAATCATCATGTGGAATCACCTGTAACCTCTCAGGGCAGGCTCAGAGGTTCTCCTCTACCCCTTGTGGACTTCAAGACCCAGTGTCTAAGGGTTTGGTTGATGTCTATCTCATTACTAAGTTGCCCTGTCCCAATATCAAACTCTCTTTTATGCTGTCCTCTCCTGTGACTGAGCTTCTGTGGTTGTGTCCATGAGCATTATTTCGGATATGAGGATTTGGTTAATGCTTGCTCATGTTCTTGTACATCAGAAGGTTCACTTCACACTTAGCGTTAAGCACACACCTATAAACATGACTTAACTTCTGCCATTCTCGTAGAATCCTCAAAGTCTGACGGAGAATTACTGGCAACGCTTTACATTAACTGCACCTTCGCAATGCTTTTACAATGCATTCATAGAACATTCAGTGCACCATCATAATACATTCATAAGCAGCATGTAAGTATACCCTAACACCCTCACATACCTTAGCAGCTTTAATATACATTAATAACAAACTATATTATTATGCAGTTATACTGTTTGTCATTATATAATATTTGGTATTAATTAAGGTATGTTAGGATGTTAAAATATGCTTACATGCTGCTTATGAATATTCTATGAATGCATTATGAAGGTGCAGTTAATGTAAAGTGTTACTGAATTATTGTATCAGTTCTTTCATCAGCGCGAAAATAAACAGAGCACAGAATGTGAACAGAGCCGCAGTTTCATAGCGAGGTTTCTCCCGGTTCTGCTGATCTTGTTTTTTTGGGTTTATTCTCTCGGTATAATTAAATTACTTTACTCTCCGTTCTTCATAAGTCCATGCAAATCTTGTCCAGGTTTTTCATTGCTGTTATACCTAAACACACCGATGTTTATGTCTTTCATCCCGTATGGATGCTTGGGTGATAAAGGCATTTTATTCCTAAGTCCTGCCACCGTCGGTGTGCGCCTTGTGTTCGAAATGAGACTCGTTCTGCCCTCATATTTTGGAAGCAGCCTGTTTTATTTAGCTCACGTGTTCCAACTGACTGGGAGAAAGCAAAGCATCATGGGAAAGCCAAGGATGCAGCCTGAGGAGTAGCAGGACATGGTAGGAAGAGGGCCTCGGTCCTGTTACTGGTTAAAGGCACTTCGCTTGGTGTTTATGAGGTGATTTGGTGGCGCCCTTCTCTACTATAGAGATTGTAGCTGAGCCAAGGCTGTCATCAGGCTGAGCAAAACCTTTATATTATTTTCAGAGCTCTGGAAGGAGCGTGTCATGGAATTTTCTCCTCTCATGACGGAAAAGCGGATTCATCCCGAGTTTCCTTTGTAATAATGCTCTCCCTGAGTGGCGAAATCTTAGTCTCATTGCCTTGATAAGCTCCTAATGAAGCATTTTAAGGGATAAACGCCTCACGTGGCTGGTGCTGGTTAGCCCTTTGATGTTCTGTGCCGGATCATGCTTCCGGGGAACGCACACAGAGTGTGTCCTGTGTCTCGCTGGGCCGAAAGCAGTTTCCACTTCGTTCCATCGTATCGGGCCTGACCATCAGGGAAAATAAAGACATAATTACTGCAATTAGCCTCCAGATGCCGGCCTCAAGAGTTCCGCTTGGCCCTGGCGCGACCTGTGTTTTGCGGGGAAGTCTGAGGGTCTCGGGACAGGAGGGCCCTGGTTTTCCTGTATGTGCTCTTGACCGAGGGCCCCGGCTTCTCGGCATTCCTGGGGCTGCATGCACAGAGGGACACATGGAAATTCAGGTTTTCCCGGGCAGCCAGGGAATTTAAATAAGCTGTTTAAGATCGGTGAAAAATGCAACATCTGCTTTGGAAAACTACTTAGTTTAAGCTGACATCAGTCTTGCGTGTGTGTTTTGGATGAAGAAATGTTGCAGAGGAGTAAAAAAGAAGTAACCGATCTGGTTGGCATTCCCTTGTCACCACTCACGCTCTGACTGCACTCCGTCCTGTTTATATTCGTACCCTGAGCTCCCTCCCTCAGCCGCCTTCCCCTCCTCTTCTGTCCTGCTGACAAGCCATCGCCTGTAACTCAGTCCCCTTCCAGCCCACTATCTTTGTCTGCATCAGTCATCACAGGGCCTCAAAAGGCCATTGGGGGCACCAAAAGGTCACGCTCCACTACTGCGGTCCCGTGAGATTTGTGGTTCAGATGGGCCTGCTGGAATTTCACGATGGGCTGTGGCGTGTGCGTGTACGCTGGTATTTCGGGGGATACGTAAGCAGGTCAGCAGGTGAGGCAGGCTGGCTGACTGGATTTGAATGGCACCTCGGCTCCCCCAGGTACCCATGTCCTGACCCCCCTTTGTGCACATGGTGTGAAACGATCTACATTCTCACAGCAAGCCCTTCAGGCTCCAGCGGTCCATTTTCCGAGGCTGTCATATTAGGGTATGGGAGCCTCGGAACCGGTCACATCTCTTCCTAAAAGGAACGCCGTTTTATAGGGGCTGGAGTGTACGTAAGCATCACAGGTGTGGCAATATTAGGCTGCCTTTCGTGAGGCTTTGTTGGGCTGTCTTGGAAATTTATTGCTGTGTGACCTGCTGGGTGAGGTGTGAGAAAACGGCAGGGATTTGTGCAAGAGGGTTGGGGCGGCAGCCCCCACCCGCTCGGGCCTTGGCGAGGCTCGCAGTAACACCTTCTGATATGATCTTCCTCACACTAGCAGATTTCCCTTGGCTTTTATTTAGTTTATCTCGCCATATTACCTCACGCCCAGCCTGTGTATGCAGTTTAGAGTGCTCCCTCTCTTCTGTGTGTGGTTAAGTGGGTAAGGCCCTCGTGTCTGTAATGTGAAGATCCTGGGTTTGAATCCTGTCCTTGGCAGGCTAGTCACACGTTCTTCGGACCTGTGAGCGAGGCCTGCTAATGTTTTGCTGCCCGTCTACTTACGCACACAAAGAAATCTGCTCACATTACTCCTGTCCTCCATGATTGGTTGCCAGTCTCTTCAAGAATCAAATATAAAATTATCCTCATCACCTTCATGGTTTCGCCCCTCACTATCTGTCTGAGTTACTCTTTCCGTACACTCCTGCCCGTGCGTTAAGATCATCCGATGCAGACTTACTCACTGTACCCAAAAACAGGTTATCAACTATGCGTGGCAGAGCATTTAGTGTAACAGCTCCTAAACTTTGGAATTCTCTTCCTCATTGTCTCCGTAAGGAAAAATCTGTTACCCATATTAAACTTCTGTTAAAAACACATCTATTCAATGAGTATTATTCGTCTTGTTTGTAACTTGCTTGCCTTGTTAAATGTTATTTCTTCCTTTTTGTGAAGTGTCCTTGAGTGTTTGAAAGGCGCTATATAAATAAAACTTATTATTATTATTTTGGGGGTGATGGATAAATTACCTGGCCCCGTTCTCCCCCCATGCTTTTACAACATTTGTGTGTGTTAAATGACATAAGGTGGGATATGTAAAAAAAAAAAACTAAAGCATTCCAATGTACCTGCAGTCATACTTGTGCAAATGGCAAAACCGAGTCTGCAGTTAGGTGATTGTCGTCTCCTAAATGGCTGGGCGTGTGATGTGCTCTGGGATGGACTGGCATTCCGTTCAGCCCTGTCTGCCTCGTGAGTATGGCTTCAGATCGTCTGTGACCCTAAACAGAATAAGCGGTCGAGCTGGATTTCATTTTTCCGGCTTAACAAAGCATATTTTTCAGTACTCGTAACTGCTTTCCCAGGGTAATAACATACCGGCACATTACGTTACCTTAAAAACAACTTGATTCCGGCTGTTTTCTCCCACGACGGCCTTTGGTATCCCCTCGCTACCAAAAAGGGTGCTAAATAAGTCTTTACTTCGACGCGTCTTCCTCTGCCTCAGGGTTTATTGGTTTTTTTTCTGTTTATCTCTGTACCTTTTTGCTCTCAAGCCCCCTCCTTAAATCCCGATTGCTTCCTTTCTTCCTTCCGTAAAAAAAGACCATCCCTGGGACCCCCGAACCCCACCCCCCCCTTTCTATATAGCTCACTCTACCTGCTCCTTCCCTCTTTAAATCTCTGCAATCACCCCTCTCCTCTCTGTCTGGGGAGAAGGTCCCCCCCCCCTCCAATGCCATCAGACAGAGAGTGATCCACAGCACTTTCTCAGAAGCTGGACTTAAATAACTACAGAAAGACCTCATACCAAAAAGAAACTCAGGAAGCCTTTTTTGTTTTAGTGCGGTGATTTAATGTGGCGAGCTCTGAAAAGCTTATGTAGGGATTTCAAAGGGGATTGGCCAGCTCCTTCTGTTCATTGTATTAAGTAAGAAAGGCGCAGAATTATGTCACTGGGTGACAGTGACAGATAGTATAATCACAGAATTTGTCTGAGAGGAAATATCATTTCACTGGGTGAGTGATTACATTGGGATCAGGGGCCTGATTTAGAGGTTAATACTGTCAGCACCGCCTTATATAAACATTTTATGGGAAATCAGCACATTTGTCTTGCCTTAGAGAGGCCTCATGTCTTAGGGAGGCCTCCTGCCTTAGAGAGGCCTTCTGCCTTAGGGAGGCCTCCTGCCTTAGAGAGGCCTCCTGTCTTAGAGAGGCCTCCTGTCTTAGAGAGGCCTTCTGCCTTACGGAGGCCTCCTGCCTTAGAGAGGCCTCCTGTCTTAGGGAGGCCTTCTGCCTTAGAGAGGTATCCTGTCTTAGAGAGGCCTCCTGTCTTAGGGAGGCCTCCTGTCTTAGGGAGGCCTTCTGTCTTAGGGAGGCCTCCTGCCGTAGAGAGGTATCCTGTCTTAGAGAGGCCTCCTGCCTTAGAGAGGCCTTCTGCCTTAGGGAGGCCTCCTGCCTTAGAGAGGCCTTCTGCCTTAGAGAGGTCTCCTGCCTTACAGAGGCCTCCTGTCTTAGAGAGGCCTCCTGCCTTAGGGAGGCCTTCTGCTTTAGAGAGGCCTCCTGCCTTAGAGTGGCCTCCTGTCTTAGGGAGGCCTCCTGCTTTAGGGAGGCCTTCTGCTTTAGAGAGGCCTCCTGCCTTAGAGAGGCCTCCTGTCTTAGGGAGGCCTCCTGCCTTAGAGAGGCCTCCTGTCTTAGAGAGACCTCCTGCCTTAGGGAGGCCTTCTGCTTTAGAGAGGCCTCCTGCCTTAGAGAGGCCTCTTGTTCTGCACGGTCTCCCAAGTAACGCCTACGTACAGCGATCCAGGAGTCAGCAGCTCATGTGCTAATGCACTGGTGCTTGACATCAGGAGAATAACACAAGAAGGACAGTGATAAGACCCAAAGCAGTACCGCAGCTCCAGGGGAGACTAGGCTGAGGAGATGTGGGCATACCCAGAGAATAAAAACTGTGAGTGTCAGTTTCGGGGCTCTGTTACAGATAGCCTGTCCCACCTTCACTCCACCCCACCCTATCATGCCCTGGCCCCGCCCCCTGCCCACCTCCTGTCTGCATGCACTCCATCTGACCCTCACCCCACTCTGGGTGGGGCGGGTGGGATCTAAAAGGGGGCTATTTTAAGCACACTGAGTTTGCTTTGCTTTGGTCTCCTTAAATACCAAACAAAAGAACAACATATTTATCTATTTGTGAGTCATTCTTTCCCACTGAGCTGATAGACAGGCTTGGGGCAGACCCAGAGGATGGGGGGGGTGGGTAGTAAGGAAGGGTGTACCACCCATTGCAGTTCTGTGTGGTGCGTTACACTCTTGCACAAATTGTGCAGTGCGATTAGCAAATTGTTGCCGTGTCCTAATAAGGCAGGGGATGGCTGGGGGAGACACCCCCCCCCACTCTGGAGGATTGCTGATCGCAGAGCGGGCCGTGAGAGGACAGCGGGACAGTGCTGGTGATTCATGGGAGGAAAATGAGGCTGTCTAGACTTTGTCACATAGCCTAGGGGCATTGGGGTGCCAAGCGGGTGCAGGAAAGCAGCTGTGAAAGTCAGAGGTTAAAAAGGCCACTTTTGCTGGGAATGGTTGCTGTGTTTGGGCATTGTGGTGCTACTGGGAATAATGATGTTTTGTGTCCCTGTTCAGCTGGTTTGGAGCTGGAGATGGAGAGAGTGGGTTTAGGTCAGGAGGTCGGCTTGACGGGATCACCAGTGTTTGTGCCCAGCATTCACTTCAGTTCGGTTCAGTTTACTTTTGTATGGCACCCTTCACGTCACCCCAAGTCACAGCAATCCATTATTGCATCATTGGTACGGAATGGTGCATGAAAGAGGGAAAGAAGGAAATGAGAAAAGAAGAAGGGCAGACAGCGGAGGAGAGACGTTCCTAAGCAGCAGCCTGGCCACAAGCCGTCGGTCTGTAGGCGGAAAGGCATGGAGCGGCAGCGGGTCCGTAACGGCGCTGTGTAGCAGTGGTGATTCCGCAGTGCGTAACGCAGCTTGGGTGCCGCTCCTGGAATCTCCAAACACTTAGGGGTTTCAAAAAGGCCAGAGAGAGCTGGGCCTGTGCCTTACACTCTAGGCAGTGGTAGTAAGTTGCCTGATAGGGGTGGAGTGATGTCGTCGACCCACAGATTTATGGGGTGGTGGCGGATGAGGACACGTCACCCGGAGGATTCTGGGAAGGTTCCAGGAAAACACTGGAAGGGCTGAAGGTATCACCATGTGCGTATCGCTATTTCATTTATGTGCTGTGTTAAGCAGAACTTCATTGGACATGGATCGTAATCCCCAGGGCTACGTCATTTCCAGAATTTACCGAATCCCTACCAGCATCGTCGCGTGTATTCAATGTGGTTTTTTTTTTGTGAGTGTTTCGGCTGACGCAGACGGTAACCTTTGGTCCTGCCTCTCTGGCTGATCCTAAGCAGTCAGCCCTTGTCAGGGCAGCAAGCCCAGCAGGACTTGGTTCTGAGGATATGGGCTGAGCCTATACCTGCACTTGCTTAGTTTTACTGCATCTTCCTGTGCTGTTTCACACGCCCCTCCTTAACCTCCAGATAAAAATGTTTTTTAATAACACACAGCTATTTTGGCTTTTCAAATTTTTGACTTTTTTTCTGCTAAGATCCAGAAAAGAGTGAATGCCTTTAAATGCAAATAATTTTGGCGGTGCTTTTTTCTGTGACTGTTTCGGAGCGTTTCCTGTGCACGCCAAAACCTCTCATGCAGAGTGTGGCAGTCATGGATGTGGCAGTGTGATATTTGAGAGCCTATTGCATGAAGGGGGGGGTCACGGGCCAAAGACGGGGTGTGGATTATTTCTGGGAATTGATAGTGTGTTCCGGAACGTTGAGTCCAATAGATCCTGGGTGCACAGTGAAATGTCACCCTGGGGAAGATATGGGATGCCCGCGGTCGAAGAACAGGGAGTGACGAATAAAGGCTGCCTGTCGCTGTCCCTGTCACTTTATCGCCCGTCCTGTCATCCACGTCGTCAGGGGCTCGTTAGGCGTCAGCAATGGATGGCGGAGTGTGAATGATGGCAGACGTCAGGGCTGAGAGTGACTCTCCTTTGCGCTGACAGGTACACACTGCTACACTGAGGGCCTGACCAGGGCAAAAGCCACCTGAGTCGCTGCTGAGGGTCAAATGGCCACAAGGGGGCCCCCCAATCTGCTCCGCCCACCGACTGTATAACACGGGGATACCGCGCTTCCATAGCCTTCCATTCTAGTCTGAAGCAAACCTACCTCTGCCTTGTTGTCAGATCTGTAGCCCGAGACGATGTGA
This sequence comes from Petrocephalus sullivani, assembly GCA_026780845.1. Lineage (NCBI taxonomy): Eukaryota > Metazoa > Chordata > Actinopteri > Osteoglossiformes > Mormyridae > Petrocephalus > Petrocephalus sullivani. Next base: position 5,602,344 of record JAODKM010000039.1, read on the forward strand.
GGTACGCCTACTTACGATATAATAAAATAATGTTTTAAAAAACAGTTTCAGTGAGAAACCAAAAATGAGCAGATAGTAGCATAGGGAACACTAACTGTTTGAATTAGACACTGTAGATAGAAAGACAGTTTAGACAAGAAAAGTGACGTGGAAAATCGGCTGTTTTGCCATTGAAACACATGGGGTGGGTGATGCCAGAAATTGTATTGCAGCCAGCCAGTAGGGGGAGCTTGACTTGTTGTGACTTCACTTTCTAGAGACATTACGGCGTCTATGTTTTTTACAGTTGATGAATCCGCCTGTCAGAGTGGGAAGAAAAATAATAAATGACTAACTGGGGTAATCAAATTATGCTTAGGGTACAGTAAAGGGTTGGACCGACCCTAGCTGCAGACTTGGGGTATGACCTCTGACCAAACCCCCCTTGTTCTGTCATTTACCGGATTGTGGTGCGTCGGTAATTTGGTGCCCTCTGCTGACAGATGTTTGATTTACACGTGCGGTGCAGTAACAGGTGTTGGTCTGGGTATCGGGTTTCTCAGAAAGCTTTTTCGTTGTTCTCGTTTTCACAGGGCCCTCAGCCTCCCTGCTGCTATCACTCCTGCCAAGGTATGTGTCTCGTCTCCTGTTACCATAAACCTAAATACATTTTATCGGGGGGGATTACATACGGATGGAATGACAGATACCGATTAAATAATCAGTGAAATATTCCGCCGCGCTTACGCTCACCAGTAAATGTGGTATTGGCGTGTAAAACAGAGTCACAGGGCCTAAGGCTGAGGAAGAATGCTCTTTATGGCAGGAATGTTAGCATGGTTACACAGAGTGACATCACTTGGTCTCCATGGAATGGCGTCACACTGCACTCTGCGTTGGTGGGAGTGTTGCATGCTGGGACCACAGTTAACTTTGCATAGGTCGCCCCACATACTGTCTGACTCCAAGTGCCGATGTTTCCCGCTCTTCTCCCATGATGCATTGCCATTAACCATAGCAGTGTCGACACACCATGGGCCCTTGTCAGCGGGAAGCAGCGGCCTTGCATGTGTGTGCTGGCATGTGTGTATGAGTCCCCTGCATGTGTTTGCCCCCTGTGTAGGATGAGCCCCTGGAGCTTGTTAAACCCGTACCCATCACCCGACCGGCTCCACCCAGCTGTACACCCTCCAACCCTGGCCCCGGCGCCGCCCGCAATAAAACTGCCCGGCCCTTTGGGGGTGGCAGCAGCACCAATGGGGCCATCTTGGTGCCAGCCGCCTATGTGGCTCCCATTCCCTCCGCATCTTCTGCCTTCACCCCCGCCTCGGCCGCTCAGGGACCTCCCCCCCAGCCTCCGTTCCGGACTGGCTGCGCCTCGTCCACCTCGTCCTCGTCCTCCTCATCCTCCCCCTTGCACGTGTCCCCTGGCTCGCCCGCCAGGGTGACGGTGCCCCATTCCGCCCCGGTGCCACCACAGCCCTCCGTCTACAACACCCCCATCAACCTCTACTCCAATGAGAACGCCTGCGAGGTGGCCATGGGCCAGAGACGGGGCTTGCTGGAGAGCCAGGGCGGAGCCATGCAGCACAATGGGTAGGTGTCGTTCTCCCCGCCCTCTGGCTGTGACCCCGCCCCCCCACATGGCTTTCTTCTCACATGACCTGCCCAGGTATGTCTCCTGCCTTCCAGTACCACTGCAGACTGGGACACGTCTTCCTGACAAGTCCGTAAATCTCACTGGAAGGGCATATATCTCTCCAGAAACAGAACCATTACTGCAGTCCAAATGGCTGTATGACAACCCATAATAATCTCACAAGAAGAATGAGACCCAGGCAGGCTTTAGCATGAACATGCAGCATGGTGCTGGTTCCCTTCTGCAATGTCTGACATTCTGCTGCGCCGCAGAGGTGCTCAGTCCATGCGTTCATGCATCTCATCTCGCATTGCGTGGTTGCTGCGCTGGTGGTTTCCTGCAATGGTGGAGGCTGACTGTAGACCCACACTGTCTTGGACGCCATCCCACCAGGAAGGAGAGAGCAGCTAGTGAACGACACTTAGGGGTGGGGTGGAGGGGGG
>JAODKM010000039.1:5604504-5615633 GCA_026780845.1 Petrocephalus sullivani
GCCTCCGAGCGGGGCTGGGGGGCCGCCCCCCCCGCCCGCGCTGCCCCCACGGCGGGGGGGAGCACCCGCCCCCACCCCATCCGCTCGTTGTCGTGGGCGAGCCGGGCCGCAACCCGCAGGGGGGGGGGGGGGGGGGGGGTTGGGGGGGGCTGTCAGCCATGGCACCCCCCCTCCATGGTTGTGGTGTCAGGGAGCCTAACACACACAGCACCATTGACACAGAGACAGTCAGAACTGGATTGGATTCCGTGGCACGAGCCACTCGGGTCAGCTTCCTGTGTCCTCGCCGTACCTCGGTCCTGCCTCCTGCCGGCCAGCCATGTGAGGCTCCGGCACCATTCCGGCCCAGGTCTCGGCCCATCAGGGCCCCTTTCTTCATGTTCTGAGGTCCGTGCCTCCGCATTACGTGACTAATGCACTTAGCAGACGTTCGCCTCTCGGTTTTACCGCCATTTCTAGAGTAACGCACGTGTGCGTCCTTCTATCTATAACCAGCAGATGGCATTTCCAGTGGCGAGATGCCGCTTGGGGTGCGTGGGGGTGAATTTATTGCACCTCGGGGTTAGGGTTTGGTCTTAGCCAGCCCTGCAGTTCATCTGCCACACTACGATATAAATTGGTAATATTAGCGGAGAAACACTGTCATGAACACTGGAATGAAGGAGTTATTAAGTCTTATTTATGTTTTTGTGTGACTCCCCCCCCCCCCCTTCAAAGTCCAGCGAGCTGTCGGGTCGGCCCAGGTGACAGGGTCCTCCTGGTAGCACTTTGTCGTGTCCGCTGCATTCCGTTCTGCTGTCAGACGTGGACGGCCCCTTCCCCTCTATCCTGCCATTGTTAATATAATGTCTTGCAGCTGTTGGAATGCAGACATGAACTGTAAAATCTGACCATATGTGCACATGCAGACACACACACATGGAAAGTGACACGCACACATGGTGTCTGTCTCTCTCCCCTAGCACATGGCCACCTCCGGGACTCGTTTTTTGAGCATTTTTAATAAAATGCTCCCAGTCAGGAGCAACAGGGTTGATAAGTGGTGAAGCACACATCCTCTCTGCTTCACTGACTTCCGCTGGCGACGTTCTAAATTAAAGACACCGTAGACTCGTTGGCCTCTCCGGCCTTTCAGGATGTGAAGGGCTGCCAGGTTCGCGGAGCGTCGAGATTCAAATTCATAGCTACAGCTTCCTGGTTCCATCACTCCTGAGTTTTCAGCCCCCACATCCCCCCTTTGGAGCCTTTAATGGTGCGTAACCAGGAGAGCAAACAACATTACTTTCTCATCCAATCCCACCTGCTCTTTGTACCGCTGTAATGGGGGTGGGGCTTTGTGAGCAACCCTCCATCCCTCTGAAGATGCAGAAGGAAACAGCTGTCATGCCCATATAAGCGTCCTCCTGTGTGCTGTAACCCCACGACCGTCTGCATAGAGGAGAACGCGAGGACCTGGACCCGGTTCCCCTCGGCACGGGCCACACCCACCTTCAGCCGGTCTGCTGAAAGCACCTCGTTAACCCACTATTTAAAAAGGCGGCCTGTAATTTACGCTTTCTGAAAGCTGGCGGACAGCATTTCTCAGTGGCACAGCGGCGGCTGTCCAGCTGTTAGAGCAGCAGCCTACCGGGGGCGGGGTCTAAACTGAAAAGCTCCCACAAGCGTGCGCCGGCCTTGGCTTGAGCTGGCATGTGTGTGCTGTCTGAGCCTGTGGTTTCCCTGGGGTCTGCATGGGTGGTCCCAGCCTTGGGTCTGGGATTTGCTGACTGACCTGTGCTCTTCTCCCTCCTCTTTCTCTTTCTTTCACTCTCTTTTTGTCTTTCTTTCGTCCCCTTGCTTCTCAAAGGCCAACAATCCAGTGACAAAGTCAGTGGCTATGCAACTGGGTGCTGTGACGTGTGCTGTAACGTGTGTGCGGTTGCCCTAACACGCATGTGAGTGCTGTGCTCAAGGGGGCACTCTACAGCTTTGAGAGGCAAGGCTGGAATAGGGGATTAATCAGTCCGGTACAAAAAGGCCTTCTATTTACATACAGAACACCCTAGCCCCTCATTTTCCAGGCTCCATGTAGTCTGGTGTGTCATCAGTGGCTTGGCTTCTCATTAGCTGTCGCGGGTCACATGGCCTGTTTGGTCACCATGATAGCAGCAGATAGGTCTGAATATTTGTATAGTTACATGAAATAGGGGTGGTTAATTCCAGTCATGTGGCAGTCTTGCAAAGAAAGGAATACATGCATATGCATATGAGATTGTTTGCCTGTGTGTTGGACTGAGAGACTGTGTGCACTTAGCGTACCTGTGCGTAGGCGTGAGACTGTTTATTTGCATGAAACTGAGTGTTTTTATGCACATGCGTGTGGTAGTGTCCGTTTGTTTAAGAGTGTATGCTTTTGTATGTTTATGTGCAGTCTATGTATTTGTATTGAGTTTTTGTGTATTTGACATTGCAGTGAGTCTATGAGTGTATTAAATTGTGCTTGTGTTGAGTCTGTCTGCGATTGTGTTTGTGCTGAGTCTATGTTTTTGTTCAGTCTGTGTTTGAGTTTGCCTGTGTCTTTATCTCTGCCGAATTTCTGTTACGATGAGGTTGTGTTCGTAGTGAGTCTCTGTGTGTATGGCATTGTGCTTGAGTATGCGGGCATATGAAATCTTGTAAGTGTGTGTGTTTTGTGAAAGTCATGAATGCAGCCTGTCAACACATCCTGCCTGGTTCTCCACACCTCTGCCTGAAGACGGGTGTTCTGTCACAGCCCTCCTTAAATGCTCGTAATGATCTCCAGAACGACAAAGCCAGCTTAGATGTAACGCACTCCACCGTCGATGAAAGCTGGTATTTGTGGAGCCTGGATGCTAACAAAGCTATAATGCCCCCTGGTGACGAGAGGGTAGAACTTCAGTTCTAAAACTTAACTGAGGTGTGACACCCTCTCGTTTACTTGGTGCTTGTGTTGTCCTTGCGGCTTGGTGTCCATAATTAAAAGTTTTGTCCATTTTTCTTGTGCCTTTTGTGAACACACCTAACGGCTTTGTTGTGGCTCGTCAGTTGTGTGTGTTTTTGTCTTTTTTTCCATATTTTTGTGTGCTGCCTCATACACCTGCTTCATTGCTCTTCCTTCCTCTCCTCTTGTTTTTATTGGCCTAGTGGACCGCAGAGCATTCTGAAGTGAGTACTGGCCCTCCCCTGCACGCCCTGCTCCCTCAGGCCACTCACACGTTGCTAATGATGCCATGCATCCTCTCACACTCTCTCTGTCTTTGTGTTTTCTTCCTGCCGTCTCTCTCGACAATCAGGAAAACGCCTCCAAGGTAAATACCTCTAAGGAGAACATATGCAGTAGCTTTATCCTATACAACCCGACAAAATGGCCGCTGTTCCCTCCTGTGTCATTCTGCATCGAAGCTAAACGTTATATTAATTAATCGTCACGGAAATGTGAACATGCAAAGCAAAGACTCATCGGCACTCGCCAAGCACACACAGACACCGAAGTACCCAGTACATACAAATACAAAACGAAAAATCCAACATTAAATATTTTTGTTAGAAAGAAGTATGTGATCTCCTAAGATTATTTATTTAAGTGGCTAATTAGACACAGGAGTGTCAAGAAATGGGCTGACAGCCAGTTGTGATTTTAGTGGGCCCTACTATTAAAAAAAAAAAAAAAAAAAAACTAAACCCAAGTTTTCAGAATCAAAGTCTGAAGTTCACTAAAGGTCTGTGCACTCATGCCATGCCTTGATCAAAGGAGATTTCTAACAACCACAGAAAAAGAGCTGTTATTCATCTGGAAAAAGGTCTTTACCCGTCCACAGTTTTGCTCTGCAAGGTACAAACAACATGGATGTACCCCCAATAGTAAATAAACACGACCATTCTTATACCCTAAAAGGTACATTTTACAGACTCTTGAGGGTACAGCCTCAGTGACAAGAATTGTACCTTCACTGCAACAAACTGGTACTTTTTCCTGACAGATTATTTGTGGTTTGGGGTTGTTCTGGCACCTTGGGACCCTGACAATATGACTAGGAGAAACTGTCAATGTGCGAGCAGATTCTACAGGGGTGAGGCAAGGTATCTGCTCATGAACAGAAAGTGGGTCTTAAAGCAGGGCAGCGACACTAAAAACACAAGTCTGCCACGGTTTAAGTGGCAGAATTTTTCCATTTTGTAGTGAGTCAAAGTCCAGAATTTAATCCAATGTAAATGTTGTGGCAAGACCTGAAGTGTGGAGAGAAGAGAGCAACCCGGCACAAGCGAATGGGCTTCTCTAAGGGGGAGTGCCTCTAAATTGCTCATAGCTGATGTGTGGGGCTGATCAACAGTTCCCGTAAATGTCGGCTCAAAGCAGGTGGTCAGATCCTTTTTCCAGCAAAGACATTTGGTGTTGGTTCATTTTGATGAGTAGGTGAATGAAAAACACAACATTTTATGTGCGCTCCATCAGCTTTTATGACCTAGATGAAGATCCAGTAACATTTTATGTTAGACTTTGGCAGAAATTTATAAAGTTCGAAAGGGTTCACAAACTTTCTAGCACCCATTAGAGTACAGCCAGGCCTGGGGTGGCCAGGAACCTGCCTCTCTCATTGCTGTGTAGGAGGGAGTCTTGATTGGATGTGCCATGGGCTGTCAGTCTTTAGTAATTTGGCCAGATAGCTGCATATTGGTGCTGATTGGTGGTTTTGCTAAGGTCAGAGGTGAAATGTGATGTAAATGGAGTGGTATGAAATAATCGTGTTGTGGATGTAGCATGCTGTAGTTGTCATGTCATGTTGCTCTGTTACTGTCACATTATAGCTCTTGGTGTGCCTGACTCCGCAGGGTGCCCCGGAAACATATCACGGAGACGGACATCCATTTCTACCATGTCCCGTCCCACAGCGATGCCAGTAAGAAGCGGCTGATGGAAGACACTGAGGACTGGCGGCCCCGAACCGGCACCTCCCAGTCCCGCTCATTCCGCATCCTGGCCCAGATCACTGGAACCGAGCACGGTAAGTTCTGCCCATCACTGCCCAACCACCAATCACATTCTGCACAGTCTGCCAATCATTGCTCACCCACCAATCACATTCTGCCCTGTTTGGCCAATCATTGTTTACCCACCAATCACATCCTGCCCAGTCACATCGCTGCTCACCCACTAATCACACATCAGTCTAGATCTGCCTATTAGTGCCCAATATTGTTGATTATTAATTTCTTGAGCCTTACATCATCAGAATGTTGTAACATATCTGTAATTATACTGTGTTATGTCTCTGTTTTAGAACAAGCACAGCAGAAAGACGTAGGAAAAAAGACGAAGTAAGTGTATGACTTTTAAAATGTTGATGATACACCCCTTGCCTTGCATTGAAATTCTTGTGATGTGACACAACAGTTGGTCTTGAGGACATTCTGGGAGTTTCAGACTGCTGGTGACATGTGCCTGGTGCCCTCAAAAACTACCAAACTTTGTGCTGTGCTGGAGGATGTGCTCTAGTGAATGACAGTGTTGGGTGATGGAGACACACTGCAATACAGTAGTGTCGGGGTTTACACATTCATCAATCAAGCATCGAGGGTGGATTTGGGCTATTCACATCTGGGGGTGATGCATGTTCAGTGTGTTTTTTTTTGGGCAGTATCAGACATTATAGTGGCCCTTGAAAGCCTTCGTATGGCCAGTCAGTGCCTGATGTCACAGTCAGTAATCATAGTAAAGCAGCCAATGGGAGGTGTTTTGAACTAGTGATTGACAGCGATGAGCCCACCTACCTTGACTATTAAAAGCGTTGTTTCTCCCAACATTACTAATCATGTAGCATGGTATGTGTAGACAACAATTAACTGGACAACGTGTGCATGTTTTAGAACTCCATGTAACTCATCATGATGGCATGTCTGGGAAGTAGGCAGGTATGACTCATGGAGCATGAAGCACAGATGTCTGTGTTCGTGGGTTTGTATTCACTTCGTTACGGGGACCGCATGCGGTTTAAAGAGCAGCCTCACATTACTGAAGGACGATGTGGAGACAGTGCTGGTCCCCATTTTATGTGTGTGTGTCTCTGTATGTCAGTATGTCTACATAGGCTTGAGGTGCATGTGTGATCCTTCTGCAGATGTGGGATCTGCTTGGACATTCACCCTTTCCTCTTTCATCTTTTCCTCTCTTTTTCCTCCCAATCTGCCTTTCCTTTCTTCCTCTCCTCCATCCTCTATGACCCCTCGCCTCGCCGGGCACCAGGGTGACCAAGGTGAACCCCCAGGTCATCGGACCCAAATACACCAAGCTTCGTGACTGGCACCACGATGTCTCGGCACGCGTCCTCAATGTCCAATAGTGCCCGCTAGCCCGCCGCCCCGTACCCGCTGCCAACTGTAGTCATGCCCCCCCCATGTCCCCCTCCCCTGCCTCTCTCGCACCTGTACCCCTATTTTTCTGTCTCTTTAATTCCTTGCAAAGCTGGAGAGACAGTCTGACATTTGTACACACCTTATCTTGGCACGATGTAGCGCACTTTCCCTTGGAGGTCTGTGGTCCCCCGTGCTGTAAATCACACGGACGAGCGTATCATCGCGCAGGAGGCGGAGCAAAAGGCAGTAAAACCAATAAACAGCCGTGTGGGAGGGCGTCGTCTCTGAGGGGACGACGCGCTAATTACAGGGCGTCCTCCCTAATATGTCTGTCACTCGTCTCCCTTGTAAAAACACCGTCTGCTAGAGCTGTTTACAATAGCGGTCAGGAGAACAAAGCAGCCTTCACAGCTAAAAAAAGAGGCAGAAAGAGCGACGCGACAGCGGGTAGGGTGTTTCTGCACCGCGCCGCTGTCCTAAATGCATTATTACCCTTGTGCTGTGTGACTGGTAGAGATTTTACAGCAATGTCGTGCCAGTAGCAGCTCTGCCTGTCCCAGTCAAGCACGGACATCTTATTTAAAGGATACCAAAACACATCGACTAACAAATACCGAAGTATAAAGATTTATTTTATCCCCTTTCAAAATTCATGGTACTCCATATAACACAAAGCCTGAGGTGGTTGGCATCAGAGGTGGGAAGTACAAATCCAGACCAAGATTTTGTTCAACTAACCAGCTGAGCATGAACAGTCACAGTCACAGTCACAGAGTACTCAACTGGTTGGTTGGAACTTTCCACCTCTGGTTCATATAGAGCAGGGGTTTTCAAGGGCCGGACCACTGTCTGAATGCGGACCGGAGCACTGTCTGAATGCGGACCGGACCACTGTCTGAATGCGGACCAGACCACAAGCTTATCCGAACCAAGCTGATAATGAAACTTATGAATCGATATGGTTTGTGTAAAAAGGCTTAATGTGGTGCGAAGAACAGAAACACTATGGAAACCCCCCCAGTTTTCACACACACATATAATTCAATATAATCCCCCCCCCCCCAACGACAGAGTCAAAACAATCAGCGAGCGTTACAAAGTTCTCATTTTTGTTATATATTGACGACTATATTGAAAGTTATTGTTAATTCATTAAAGTTCATGAAAATTGTTATTAAAAATTGTTATAGACCCCTGACATTGAACAAAAACCTGATGTAGACCTTTAATCAGAAGGTTTGAGAAGCTCAGACGTACAGTTAGCATTAGCCCAAGAGCCAAAAAGAAGCTGCAGACGTATCCTTCTGTGAAAGCCCCGCCAGCGTCAGTCATCTCAAACAGCCCTGCGTTCACACGTTTCTGAGGATTGCCACAAGTGGCACAGGGACACGGGCTGATGCAGAGGAAGATCATAGTCACAGCTGGCTCCTCACGGGCCCAAGGCAAAGCTTTACTTGGGAAGCCCCCCTACCAGGAAATCTTCTGATCATTTCACTTCCTGCACAGTGCAGGTGATTCAGGGGCCCTAGGCAGCTGCCTATTCTGCGTGTAACTCGAGACGACAATGATGACGGCCCTGCTTGTGAGGATCCATGCTGTCCCCATGCAAAGAGAGGTGGGTGGGATGGAGTTTGGGAGGTGTTGAGCTGCTGGTAAGGGGTGGAGTTTGGTGACTGTTATGTAAAGATGGGAGCGTACAGTGTATTAGAAAGATGCTTGGGATTAGAACTGCACACATACCGGAAAGCACTGGAGAACAGGAGATGAGAAGGTCTCACATACGCTGCCGAGGACTAAGAGATGAGCAGGGTGGGTGTGGCTGTCACAGAGGGCGGGGCTACCACTGGAGACCTCTGACCTGGAGCCTTGGTACGTTTGACTTTGACTAATTTGTTTCCACTTGCCCCTCCAGCCTCTAGACTTTCTAATGTTTGCACCTTTTAGCTTATTGCTAATGGCTAATCAGGTTGAATTTCTGCAGTTTGGTAATGTGATCTGTAATGTGCTCATCTCAATAAAGAGTTCTGTCTTACGTTCCCTCCTTTTCTTCCTGCTTTTTTCTGCTCTTCTCTTATCCATCTCTCCTTCCTTCCTCATTCACCAATCCTCCTGGGAAGCTTAGACTGGGAATATTCAGGTCAGGCCCAGACACCTGCTATGAGTCTTCTGACCCTTGTGTCTGTCACCCCACTCAGTGTCACATACACTGCGAGAATCTGCTCTCTGGTAATCTGAGCTCCGGAGCCAATGAGCTCGCTCGGCCGCACTCCTGACCGGCAGCGTTCTCTTTGGCTGTTCGGTTGAGAGTATGTCCCGAAATGGCGGGGTTTGTTCAACCCAGAAATCCACAAAAGAATTTCACTGCTTATTTTTTTCTGTTTTCTGTCACATGATCCCCCAGGTGCCCCTCCCCTGCTGTAGTCACCTGTGGCGCTGTCATGGCCGGTGTCGTATTATTCGTCTTCCCTGGCATTCCTGCCATTCTTTCCTGCGTTGCCTGTCATTCCTAGTACCACCCTTAGGGGGCACAAACACTTGATCGAGAAGATTAGACTGGAGCTGAGTGTAGCAGATTCTTGAGAACTGCCGTAGAGGTAGATGAAACAGCTACTGTCAGTCTGCAGTCCCTAGGGGATGCTTTAGAGTAAAGGTTTTCAAGTTTTATGAAAGCTGGGACCCCCTAAAGGAAATGGACCAGCACTAGTGACCCCCCCACCACTATTGCACTAATGACTGGGGGGAGCTCACCTTGAATAATCATAAACTCTTTCATAAACCAGATGATGATGTTGAGATTGTGTCAATTTACGATATGTCTCCACGGGCTTCCTGCTGGAAGCCCATGCTCCTCTGAGGCCAGCAGAGGAGTCTGAAGGCCGGGGGGGAATAATCTCTGACCTTCCTGCGGTGAACAGGCTGTCCTGGAATGACTCGGAAGAGGTAGTAGGCCACCTTCTCCAGGTCTTCCCTCCACCGCAGCTGCTAGACTCTGCCCTTACCGCACTCCTGCCTTGGCACACTGACCGCCCTCTGCCAACTGGGCAGACTCCAATACCTGCTGCAGAGACTGCAGGCAGTGAGACCTTCCTGTGTGATGTGAACTTGTCATGCCACCACATACAGAGCCATTTCTGTCAGTCCAGATGCTAACAGCTAACAGCATTCTTGGGACAATGGTGCATTACAGAACCTGAACTACACTGTGCACATTCCAACAGATGTCCCACGCATCTGATCACGGCACAGGGTCATAAAAGAGGATGGTGGTGGCCGAATGGTATGAGGCTCTGGTTATGGACCAAGAGGTTGTCAAATCCCACCTGCCACCAGTGGGTCCCTGAGCAGGACTCTTAACCCATGTTAAGATGCTCCAGGGAGATTATACTTCCCTGTGATTGGGTAATGTAAGTCACTCTGTCAGCTAAATGCCATAAATGTAAAGCAGAGCTGGGCACATGCCCCCCCCGGGTGACCACACTGCAACTGAATACTGCTGCTTTGGACCTCTTATTATCTCTATTGTGTTTCATAACATCTGGGGCAGGAAAACGCTAATATAAATATAAAATATAAAGTGGAACACTGACACGGTCCACGTAAAGACCATAGATCTGCAGGTCGATGCAGATCTATGCCGGCTTACGACTCAGACTCTTGCAGAACTGACCCTCTTTGACGGCACTGAAAATAAAAAAAAACACACCTGACACTAATACTTTGTACTTTATAACTGTGATCCATGAATCACACTGACTACGGAGGTAGCTGTAACAGTACAGATTCCCTCTGCTCCACAGTGATATCGTGGTTGCCAGACAAAAGACCTTCATTGATTTGTAGCTCATCAGATTGGTCTTGCTGTATTTTGTCCACATCGCCACTAGATGCCAGTATACCCTTGTGAGATCTGTTTGCCAACACTCCCATCCAAGCACAACTGTACAGTACTGTGGTTTAATTTAAGGGCTGTCTCATTAGTTGACAAGCACTGGCATTTTAACGATCACTTCAGGTTACTTAATATTATTCACTTATTACTGAGGCCAACTCAGGATACTTCTGAGGGAGTCTGCCTACCTTTCCCTGTTTTTAATATCCACTGACCTGTTTTAGCCCTGCCTTTAGCCACGTGGTTTCTCTCTGGCTTTTTCCTCTGCACAGCGACCCTGTAGCCACGCCCCTTCGGAGGCCACGCCCCTTCTGCGGTCATGCCCATTCAATCGAATTTATTTTTATATAGCGCCATTCATTTCTATAAAACCGGAGGCACTTTACATTGGTGTTTCGTGATATATTACAACATCATTAAGAGAGAATAATGTAAAACAGGGAAAAGAAATGACAAGGAAATGAAAGGCAGAAAACCGGAGCCAAAAGCAAAAGTAGGGAGAAAAAAAAATAACCTGTCCAAGGTTAGCCAGCTGCCCCCCCAGGCTGGGCCTGCTAACAGCACTGAAAAAGAAAGAGTGGGCCTGCTTGCTAACAGCAAGGTGTAAACTGTGATCAAGGTCACACCCAAAGCCCATCAATAAGTCAGTTCTCCATGCCGGCCTGTGTAGGGTGGCAGACTGAAGGCTGCACCCACAATGTTACAGTTTGTAAGTCTCATCCACAATGTCACCCCTCCGTGGGACAGAACCAGGACTCCTGCTCAGACGGTGCCCCCCCCCCCCCCCCCCCCCCCCCGCGCGGCCGACGCGGAGGGAGGGGAGAGGAGAAGGACGACAACTGATTGTGAAATCTGCTCAACATAACAGTTGGCAAGAAAAAAGACATAA
>JAODKM010000039.1:5626065-5636541 GCA_026780845.1 Petrocephalus sullivani
CTGACGGAGAGAGAAACAGTGACAGGGAGAGACGGAGAGAGAGAAAGCGAGGGATACAAGGAGACTCTGAGAGACTGACGGAGAGAGAAAAAGTGACAGGGAGAGACGGAGAGAGAGAAAGCGAGGGATACAAGGAGACTGAGAGACTGACGGAGAGAGAGAGCTGAAAGGGATAAAGAAGGAGGGCAAGACAGAGAGATGAACCGGGACGGAAATCGAGAGAGAGAGGGAGAGACTTTGGCACTTGAGCTGAAATGACAGACCCTGTGAGTATCACAGCCCCGAAACCAAACACGAATAACCTGGGGGGGGGGGGGGGGGGGCATTCCAGCCACCCAACTGGGAACTGGCAGAAAGACGGCCCTCCATCTCAGGAAATGTGCCTGTCTGAAGATCCCAGTACTTTAGTAGGATCGCACAAAGATCCCCGTGCGTCATTCCCCATGTCTTCCATCTCATAGCCCCTTCCCCCACCTTGACATACTTATTTATATGGTCTTGGCCCTCAGCTGTGGGAAACCAGTATACAGCCATAATTCCTGTCTTGCAGCCCATTCTGAGACATGTGACCAGACAGTGACGTCAGTTAGAGACGTCAGCTTCCTGCATGTATAGCATGACCCCTGGAGATGTTGTAGAGGTCATGGGGCGGTGCTGCTTCTACTGTACCTCCACCCAAATCCCCTGGCGATCCATCCCAGCATTCCCACCTCCGTGTAACCCGTTGTCGCAATTCACACCCCGAACAGGAAGTCATCAACGCCCTGAAGCAGGCCTGGCACGTGCACTGCTTCCTGTGCGCGTCCTGCCAGCAGCCCATCCGCAACAACACCTTCCACCTGGAGGACGGGGAGCCGTATTGCGACGCAGGTGAGCTGCGTCTGCGGGCCGAGCTGCGATCGGCGGCATGCCACGAGGTGGCGGGCGCCGCACAGGCCCGGCCCGGGCGTGCCCGGGTGGGCGGGTCAGTGCGGATCAGTGCGGATCAGTGCGGATCAGTGCGCCTTCGTGTTCTCACTTCCAGACTACTACAGCCTGTTCGGAACCAGCTGCCGGGGCTGCGACTTCCCCATCGAGGCGGGTGACCTCTTCCTGGAGGCGATGGGCTTCATGTGGCATGACACCTGCTTCGTGTGTGCGGTACGCCAGCCTCCCTGCATGCATGCGTGTGCGTGTGAGAGGGCGTCGGACACGTCCATGTGACTTCCTTATTAATCTTGCCTATTTCTCTGTTTATCAGGTTTGCTCCACAGGCCTGCAGGGCCAGACGTTTTTCTCCAAAAAGGATAAGCCCCTGTGTAAGAAGCACGCCCACAGCATCAATGTGTGAGGCCAGGGGGGCTGGAGAGGACACAGCCCCGAAGCTCATCCCCATGGCCCATTATATGCTTCATCCAGACTCTGATTGGCCAAATATACGCTTCATCGACACGCTCTGATTGGCCGAATATAAGCTTCATCCGAACTCCCATTCCGCTGAACTCTGCATAGCCTGTTAATCAGAATGTTTTAGTCTTAGAGTTTTAATCCACATTCCCTTTCTTTGTATACATGCTGTTAAGTTAATGTAAAATGGGACTGTCCCAAGATTGTGGTGTTACAGGGTTCTGTATGTCCCGAAGGGCACACTTAGAGCCATTTCATTTCACTTCTAATTAGAATCGTAAAACTCGTCCTTCATAAAATTCTTTGTGTCTCGCCTTTTGGGAAACGATCCTGCCTTATTCAGCCGCTTTGTGAAATAGACATCGTCAACCTCCAGATTACACTGGTGGAGGGGGTGAGGGGGGGGCATTTATTAAAATTTTTGTGGTCTTGGCTGGGCCGCCACGCCACGCCGTTCCTGGACGGAGGAGGCCGACGGTAACGGCGCGGCGGAGAAGGACGGCTTTGTGTCGCCGTGGTGAAAAGGGCCACCATTGTTCCCGTCTTTGTGAGAAACCTTCAAAGCGTGTTCGGAGACAGGGGGCGGGGCCACGTCCGTCTCCGGGGTGAGCGTGGAAGAATGGCGAGAGCAGCAGCACGGGGGAACTGGGAAAGGGAGGGTCACGGACGGGGGAACGAGGAGGACGGGGTTTGTGCCGATGAGGCAGAGAGCTGGAGCCAAACCAGTAAATGTGGGTCGGTCCCCGGAGCCGTGCTCCGCTGCCTGCCTTTGGTGACACAGACAGCCGCAGAGCGTCACGACCAGCAGCTTTGAAGCGGCTGTTTGGACCATTTGTTTGACCGTGACGAACGTTTTATAACAATGCACATTACACGCTTGGGGATGGAACGAGGCGTCTGGTATCAGGCGTGTGGAGACGGTCTGATGGGTGCTTGGCTTTTGGGCTTGGCCCAACTCCAGTGCCAAGATGTTAAAAGAGAGCGTTAAACGGTATCAGACCGTTTGATCAGCTATCAAACATCTCTGGCCTACTTCTGCTCTTTTTAAATATATATCGCTCCCTTCTTGACACACGCACTTGCCAGAACTGTGACAGCTTCACAGGCTGATTTGGACCAAACGAGGAAGAGCATTGGGAACAGGTGTACCAGCGTTAAAAGGGAAAAAAAATGGGGCCCCCCCCCCCCCCCCCACAAACCCCCTGTTGGTTGTAAGAGGAAAAAAAATGGGTCCCAGACAAACAGTCCTCCCCCTTCCCCCCAAGGCATGTTAACAGTTATCACATCAGAAATGGGTATTTACAACCAGATATTGCTATTTTGACTCCACCGAAAGACTGGTGAAACATTCACTAGCACACACCTAAAATGGACTGATGATTCATTTTTCAGGAGGGTTTAAGAACAGCCACCCACTGCAGAGGATTACAGGCCAGCCAAAGAGATTTTTGAAACCTTTTTATTTGTGCCAGGCTTATTGGCTTCCCGAAGGCCGGAACTTGCTTTATGTTGAATGTTTTTAATGCGAAATTGCTCTGGGAATAAACTGTAAGAGTTAAGTTATGGTGTAGGTGCTGGGTATGTCCTATGTTTTAGCATCGAAAGAGTCATACTGTTACAGCTTTTGTTTGCATTTTAAAAATAAAGGTTTTAATTTCTTTGTCACCTCTTTGGTTTCCAGCTAAATAGTACGTCCCCTATCCAGGCCCACCCCTTCATTTCCTTGCCTGCTGAGGGTCTGTGCTGTTCAGATTCGCATGCACACACATCCTCCACCATGCTCCCAGGGAATCTGTTGCTGCTCACAACCTATAGGTGGTGCTAGTGATCTGGACTCATACCCACACCCTGGACATCACCTCTGTTCTGGGCCGGCTCATCGGATCACACGATGTAAGAAACACGGTGGCTGTGTTATCAAAAGCAGCTTCTCCTCATTGTCTATGGAGTTTGTGGACGTGCTGGGGATTCTGGGTAATTTGACAGAACAGGCAAAGAGATCCTCCTCAGCAGAGAGCAGGAAAGACCTTGAGGTTTGCTAAAAGGATTCTAAAGTTCAAACTGCATGCTAGTGGTACTACCCATGCTAGTGGTACTACCCATGCTAGTACTAGCATGGGCAACACTCACTGTGCCCCCATCTGTTAGGGAGTATCAGAGGTCATTTGGATACTGCTAAAACACTGGAATTGTAAACTCTGAGTCTTTAAATGTCTCTATCAACCCCAAATCAGAAATTCCCCATTTACAGCTGGCCAAAGATCTGTACAGTTCGGTTTGCTTAAATAAGTCATCCATAAAATAATCCATGACCAGTCCCACGATGTTTGATCATTTTATGTGTGGGCGTTTTGTCAGCAATTGGGGCTTGTTGCATCATAAGATGCATTTTCTTCATCCCAAACACGAAAAAGGCAGAGAAGGTCCGCAGTGCGCCGGTTACAATCTGAATGTTCTGTGTGGGATTCGGAGGACAAGATTTTAAAAGGGGAAGAAGCACAGAAAAGGTGCAGAGGAGTGAGGAGGACTGGGCTGATATTTCAATTAGCAGGTTCTGTGTGGGATGTAGAGGACAAAAGCAAGAGTTTAAAAGGGGGGAGGCACCACAGAAAAGGTGCAGGGGCGGAGTGAGCAGCACTGCACTGCTATTTGAGGTTTGTGTTTTATTTGAGTGGCTTAAAAGGTCTTGAGGCGACGGGCTGCCAACTCCTCCGTACCAGCTGGGTTTGAAAAGTCCTTAAGTTACGAATGCCATGGGTGTGTTTGAAGTAGCGACGGGACATGTGGTCTATGGAGTGGGTAAAATCCAAGTGACGCACCAAGTGTGGAAAGCATCCCCTGAAATACAGGTGGAGGTTTTGCCAGCTGCTCTCTGGAATGTACTGCGTGCTGTCATCGCTGTGTCACGGCCTGACGTGTACGGGATCCCGGTCACACGTCTCTTCTCGTTATTATCATAAAGAGGGTCCAGACCACCCCCCTACCCCTGTGACCTAAATGACCTGACATTTGTGCAGATATTTATATATACAATGACAGGTATTTTGGTTAAGATATTAATCAAGCAACTTTGCTACAAAGTTTGCTTTCGGAAAACCCACACAAACTTGTCAGGCATGGCTACTTCTTTGTGCTGCCACACAAACACTCTGCCTGTGTGTGTGTGCATGTGTGTGTGAACTCGTGGTTAGCCGCCCCGCGCCCGCCTCCCACACCCACCACGCCCGCAGGTGAGCTGCGTATGGCCACTTTGAGCTGGCAGTAAACCCACACCGGCGTACCGGGGGCCGGGGGTCGTGACCCTCGCACTGCCGCTGAATGGCACATTGAGAAGCGGTCACAAAGAGCACTTTCTCCCTGCCGGTGCACAGCTGAAAGGTCTGTTTATGTTGGGATTCCTGCAGCTGGAGAGCGAGAGTTGAAAGGGTGGTGTGGATTTAGCCACCGCTTAGCTGGGCCTCCAGGGAAGGCAGGGGGGTAGGGGGCAGGGGTGCTGCCGTGGATGCAAAACATTCAGCCAATCAAAGTGTAGGCAGCCTCAGAGGGATTGGGGGTTACCTTTTCAAAAGGAGGGGGATTCTGGGTAATCTTCCATTAGTGAGTCATCTGCCTGGGCTCTTACTCAGGTAGGTGCTGGGGCTGCTGGGCCTGGCAGCGTGGGGATGTTCCGTCTCCATGATAAAACAGGCCCAAGGGCTTTTATTCTGATATTTTTTATGTATAACTTTTCATTCCCACTCCTGCAGTCACACCTTCTGTTTATTCCTCGTTAAAATACCCTCCACATGATGTCAGTGGAGCCAGACAAAGAGTTCCCCTGTTATCCAGAAAATTAATTACGTTTCCTGTTTAACGAGCATCTTGCCTCAAGGAAGGGGGACTGAGAGAGGAAGGGGGTGGGATTGGTGGGGCTGGGGGGCTGGGGGTTTGAAAGCTGGAGCCCCTGGAGGTGGGGGTGTGTGGAGGTGGTGTTCTTGCATGGAGAACCCCCCAGGGGGTACAGCTTCCGTGTCCTCGGGCTCACCTGGCCAAGGGGTGCACCAGCTCCCGCCGTTTCCCGTTTCCATGGGGACTGCTACATTATTCCCTTAGCGGCCTGCCCGCATCAGTCTGATTATTTAACTCTTTTAAGGTTAAACTGGGCACTGGTGGGAGAAAGCGAAAAGCGATCCTAAATCAATGTAGGGCACTTCTGTAATCCGACCACTGTGCTGAAACAGGACGCCTGTTTACCAGCGACTTTCACAGATATAGCATAAACTAGGTTACCGGCCCAGCAGAAAATTAAGTAGGTCTGGCTCGGCAGAACCGCGGCTTGACGTCCCTGATTCTTAATGGGGCTTCAGATTTGTTTAAATTACTTTTAATATTATGATTATTGTGTTGTTATTAAGGAGGTCCTGGTATGGTATTTCGTGTGACGGCGCGGTAATGCGCATGGGGGACACGGTGAGAAATGCTTAGTGGGAAAGAAAAGAAAATAAAGGAGGAAAAACTTGGAAAGTTGAAACCTGGAAACCTAGAAGAGGTCTGAGGCTCGCCGGCTGCACTTCTCCAAGACGTCGCTGGTGGGCGCTGCGGAGCGAAGGGGGATCTCCTCTGCTCTGTCGGAGGAGGAGACGGCGACCGGGGAGAGCAGGGGAGGAGGCGAAGGAGGGAGCCTGTGCACTTCGGGGAGGGTGAGGAAAAAGTCGGACGGGAGAGGAGCCCGCGATACTGAGAGCTGCTCGCCGCGTTTCTCCTTAATGCGAGCGCCGGAGGGGGATCCGCATCCGCAAGGGAGTCCGGGGACTGGAGCCGCGGTGCCGGTTCGGCCAGCCGAAGGTGCGATCGGAGCAGCGGGTCGGCGAGACGAGGTAAGAGCGCGCAGCTGCAGGGGCGCGATCGGCGGCTGTCCGGGACCGCGGGCTCTCGGGCTGCACCTCCCGGGATCGCGGGTGCTCGGGCTGCACCTCCGCGGCTCCCACATGTGCGCCGCGCGCCCGGGGCTCCCGGGGATCCGCTGGAGTTGGTGCATGTGCGCGCGGAGCGTGGGGGGCATATGCATATGCAGCGCAGCAGCCGTCCCGGCTGGGGTCGGCTCTCCGGCAGATCGGTGCATTTCTGCTGCTTCTCTCCGCCTGCACGCCGGGAGTTGTGCACTTAGTGGGGATCACGCCTAAACGCATTACATGGGCACGTCTGTCATGGCCAAGGAGTGAGAAGTGACAGGATTTCTGAGTAAATATTTGCGCTTTAATTCCTGGCTGGGATTTGTACCTGCTTTGTAAGAGCTATTCAGATTAAAGCAGCGACTGAATCACACGCCTATTAAGGCTTTTTGTAATGCATATTATATTTACTTAGGCATGTGTGTATAATTAAAATTGTGACACTCTGCTGGGAGACAGATGGCTGGTTTTAATTTGTAGAGTAATATTGAACTACATATTAGAGGATATATATGTACATGCATAAAATCTGTGTTGTAGTATTTATTCTGAAGTGCCAGCACAGATAGCATGAGTCTGAAGGTGCCTGTGTTACGAGGGAGGCGGCCTGTTTGGGGCCATGGGCTCGGGACGAAGGCTGCGCTGGGCTGTACTATTGACACTTCTAATCGTGAGAGCCAGGCTTTGCGATCCCGCATGCCTAATATGTAGGGATTTAATGTTAATGCCACTTTCTGTCAGCTGGGGGTGTCGCCTGAGTCGGTGAGGCTGACTGACCTGGCCTCAGACTGCCCCCTGAGTGACATACCGGCTCTCCTTGTCCTGGGTCACCCGGGTCATCGCAAAGGGTGAGACTGCCTAATATGCCCATAGCTCACAGCTTTCCATTTGCACCTGAGTTTGGGCCACTTTGCGTGGGCCGTGTCCTCATGGCATAGAGGCTTTCGCTACACAAACAGTAGAAACACTTCAGTATGGCTCCACGTTTAAGCTATGTTTTGCATCAGACAGCCTGCGTTGTAGTCTCTATCCTCGTCTTCAGGTAACACGTGTGCAGCAGTGTGCCTCTGCACAAACGGTCCCCCTGGGAGTCCACCCTCCGGCTAGACTAGCATCTTTGCTCCATTGCTCCTTTATGATGCAGGCCATGTCAGGTGGACTGAACCTAAAACTCTTGGTCTTGATGTGCTTAATTTGTTACTAATGTGAAGAATAAGAGGGACCTGTTATATGCATTTGTTTGGCAGATGCTTTTATCGGAAGAGACATACATTTCATGAGCGCCGGG
This sequence comes from Petrocephalus sullivani, assembly GCA_026780845.1. Classification (NCBI taxonomy): domain Eukaryota; kingdom Metazoa; phylum Chordata; class Actinopteri; order Osteoglossiformes; family Mormyridae; genus Petrocephalus; species Petrocephalus sullivani. Next base: position 5,633,671 of record JAODKM010000039.1, read on the forward strand.
GAGGAAGGTCCCAGGAGCACTCGGGGCCTTGCTCAGGCATGAAGTCACTCTGCTGACTCTGGGATTTGAGCCGACAACCTTCCGGTAACAGAAACGGTGTCCTAACCTGCTGAGCCACGCAGTGCCCCCGGTAGGGAGTGGAGGCTATCCTTTTACTGCTGCCTCCTGTTCTGTGACCCCCCCGAAGGAGGATGGGTGTTCCGTACTGGCCTGGTTTCTGCAGCTCCTGGGGCGGGTCCTGGCTGCCCCGTTCCGGCTGGTCAGTCTGTGGGGTGCATGTTTGAGGTGGGCCGGGCGGAGATGGCCACCTGGCAGGGTGGGTGTCACCACAGCGCTGGTGTATGGAGCTAGCAGTTGAACCTACAGACTGGAGCTGGCTTGTTTCAACCAGACAGCTTATGCATCCCATCTAACCCCCTCACTGGATTCACACGGGGGCAAACGTAAAGAATGTAGCGGGACTGTAAGGAGCAGATCCCTCCCCCCCCCCCCAATCACCAGTGCCCCCCTGAGCCATGCCGGAGATACCATGCTGCCTTCAGCCCTGACCTCGGTGGCTCCTGGGCTGGGGTGGAGGGGGGCTGCGGTTCCTAAATTGCCTACTCAATACTCTGCCTCCTTCTCCCGTTACCGGGGCCGGCTCCTATTCCGTGTGACTGCGCTTTTCCTCACAGTGCCAGGGGTCAGGGTGGGCACCAGGGGTCAGGGTGGTCTCACAGCGCGCAGGAAGGCAGCGCCAGGGGTCAGGGTGGGCGCCAGGGGTCAGGGTGGGCGCCATAACTGCACTCTCCTGCCGTGCGTCTCCGTGCTCCGCGGCACAGTGACGGTTCAGTGGCTTTAGAGGGGCCGCGGGAGGCTTACGTGAAGACCCGCATCGGGACCAACCACGCCCCGCCCCCCCCAACCTGTCACGTGCGGGTGGGTGCTCTGATGCCATTCCCTCCACATCGGCTCCAGGTCACACGCTCGTCTCCACCCTCGGCTCACAATGGAGCCGTTCATAAATCAAACGTGGCCCACGCACGTCGGGAACCGCCACCAATCTGGGACGTACGATTTCACCGCTCTCCTTCCCCGTGGGGGCTGCCCGGGGAAAGTCTCCGGGTGGGACTATGGACCCGGTCCTGGAGAAAACGGCACTTAGCTGACATGCGCTCTGACACGCCAGGGCTGCTGAGATCTGTGCCGGGGAGTGCGGGCCGCACGGCGAGCAGGGCTCCGCCCTGCGGAAATGTACGCCGGTGTCCCTCTACACTACAGGCACTATTACACCCGAGCGAAAGTGCAGCAGCTTTCCTGTAATCAGGTAAATGATTACACAAATGAGCACACATCTCGCTATTAAGTTGTGCAGTTTCATTTGGCGGCGGCACCAATCGCCGCGCCAACCGGCGCGTTTGGCCAACTCGCTTTTGTGTGAGAAGACGCTCGATTGCGTGCCGACTGACATTCGCATTGCGTTTATGGATCTGTGTTGTTTTTTGCACTGCTGTACAGCTGCTTTGGCTCCTACCCAGTGACTAATCAGCATGCAGGGGGCGAGGCAGGTGTGTGCGCTTGTGTTACAGGTGCATTCTGGGAGCAGAAGGTGCCACCCCGCGCCGCTGATTGGAGTGGCATCTTGCGGCACAGAGCTTTTGGGTCCCCTCGTTTTGGGACCCGTGTTTTAGTGGCCTTCCTTGGCCTCTCTGCAGGGTTGTGCCGGAGGTTGGAGTCGCCGTTGCCGCGTTTTCTTGGGAATGCCATCTTTATAGAAACTTCTGTGTGTGTTACGGAAGAGGCAGGGGTCTCTAATGAGCCCACACAGGTAAATAGTGACTGGGTTTTATCTTATCATTATTTTATCTTATCATTTATAAATAATAATACAAATTGTGGTTTAACCATAAACTACATTAACCACTTGCAGCTGCTAGGAGCCCTTTGTGTTTCACTCGCCTTTCTGCTGTGTTTTTTAAAGCCGCCCACAGCTCGGTCTTGTGGCCTCCATTCTGCCAGAGGGCACCGGCCGCACCCTAGGGGCCCATCTGGCTCCTGGGCCAGGTAATTGGGGGTAGCAGACGTTGGCCAATGGGGCAGCTGATCCTGGGGCCCGGGTGATTGTTGGAGGGAAGTGAGCAGGAAGTGGTTCGGTTTCATTTTCGAGGCTCGGTTTCCGCCACTGATGTGACCAGAACCCTGAAGCTGCATGGGGTGGAAGGTAACATTAATGCCGGTGTTTAGAGGGACACTTATATGAGCTCTGACTGTATTTCCCTCCCCCATTCCCAAAGGTGTGATCCCCTTGTTCCTCAAGCTTGGCGGGGGGGTGGGGGGTGGGGGAGTCGCCCATTTGGTGAGCAGTGTTCAGCGCTCAATCCAAGTCTGTTTGATGGAGCCACTTTCTACTTTCATGTCCTGCCCAGAAGGCTCACCGGTGCCCCTGGGCTGAATTTGTGTGTGTGTGTGTGTGCTTTTTCAGGCACTTCAGGCCACAACACTGTTTTTATCTGAAACCGCGTTATAGTGTAAATGTGAAGCGACGGGTATCTGTCCTCTTATTCAGTGCTTCATGCTCACACTGTATCTGTTATGTTACTCGCTGCTTCATGCTCATACCGTATCTGCTGCGTTCCTTTGTGCTTCATGATCACACCGTATCTGCTGCGTTACTCTGTGCTTCATGCTCATACCGTATCTGCTGCATTACTCTGTGCTTCATGCTCACACCGTATCTGCTGCGTTACTCTGTGCTTCATGTTCACACCGTATCTGCTACGTTACTCTGTGCTTCATGCTCACACCGTATCTGCTACGTTACTCTGTGCTTCATGCTCACACCGTATCTGCTGCGTTACTCTGTGCTTCATGCTCACACCGTATCTGCTGCGT
>JAODKM010000039.1:5661764-5672978 GCA_026780845.1 Petrocephalus sullivani
GATATTTCAGGACACGTCCTCCTTGCCTTCCTCATACCCCTACCCTCCTCATCCTCCCTGCCCTCAACATACCCCCTCCCCCCCTCCTCCCCCCACCCCCCCCCGGGCCCGCCGGGTAACCCCACCCCCCCCCCCCCCCCCGGCGGGGTTCCCGTAAGCCCCCCCCCCCCCCCCCCCCCCAGCTCTACGTGTTCGGACTGTGAAAGGAGCACGACTTGGACACAGTCACAGCACGCAGAATCACTGTGCACGGTTTGGGGACAGCGGCTGTAAAAAAGGACGCAGAGGGAGGGGCGTGAAAGGAGATGGGACGTGACTCCGGCAAATGTTCAGATGTTCATGTTTACTTCAGACGGAGGGATCTGTTCCCTACGCCAGTGATTCCCAACCCAGTCCTCAGGGGAACCCCGGGCAGTCCACATTTTAGCTCCCAGCCAATCAGGAACACTGAATGCCTGGTACTGGTGTGCTGGGAGCTGGGAGGAAGCAAAAATCCTGAATTAAAAGGTACAGCACCCTGCTGCCTGTTTGTGGTGCCCACTACACCCCGTGCTGGCTAGGCTCCCTTCTTGGCCCGGGTCAGTCTCGTTGTCTGATTGGCGGATGGTGTTGAGGCCTCTGATTGGCCTGACAGCGGGAAGGCCCAGTCGTGTAACTCTGCCTCCTGCGTCCACTTGCTGCTGTACTGCTGGGCAGCTCGTTCGGCTGTGTACCGTCTGGTCTGTAGCAGATGTTCCTCCGCTACATTTGGGAAGGCCTGGGCGGGTCCTTGACACTGTATTAGTGGACTTGCTCTGGTTTGGGGCCCCCAGAAAAGGTAGCATGGCCTTCAGGTGCGTGGCGGTCGTGGCTCCAGAGAGAGTGAGACACGTTCCTGGGCTGTTCCGTGACATCATGGCCACTCTGGGCCCGAGACCAGCCGACTGACAGCTGCTCCAGGCCCCTAGGATCTCTGGTTACACAACATGGCTAGGCTCCCACTCGCCTTCCAGCAGACTGGGGGCCCCATGCTCGAGGTCTCCCGAGTCCTCTGAAACCCCCAGAATGAGGCGGCGGGCGGGGGGGGGTATTCGTATAGCCACCAGAGTTGAAAGTAGCGGCCATGATCTAAACATATTTGATAGCCCAGTAATGACATATTTTACTACACAGTTTATTGTTCAGTTCAGCAAACAATGGAAACTAATGTGACATTCCATTCCCAAATCACCGCTCCAGTCATCACACTGAAGCCCAGATGATGAGCTGTAGGTCATGAACTGCTGCCACTGGGGGGCAGTATTTTGGATCTTAGAGACAGAGGGTAGCTTTGTCTGATAGCACAGGGGTGCAGTCTCCACACCAGGAACAATAATAATAATATTTACGACAGGGGGGGCGGGGGGGAAATTCTCTTGAGTGAGTTGGGCCATTCAGTCTCTCCAATGATGGTCGCCATAGCGTCAGAGGCTTGGATTTCAGTATAGCGGGCCCTCATTTAGAGCCGACATACAACACTAATGGGCGCAGACCGCTGACTGCGCCCCGCCAGGCCCTGTGTTTCACTGACCTCCAGGGGGCAGCGTTCTGACTGCCGGCTGCCAGCTGGCCCCACGGCGGCCTGACCTGGACGGCTCTCCAGATGCTGTTTTACAATTTACGAGGAGGGGAGAGAAAAAGCCCCCTTTTACCTCCTCCTTCCACATCCAGGGATGGTAAATTACCCGGAAGATTTATGTGCAGCCCCATGGAATATGTTTTATTTCGCCAGTTTTATTTTCTGTGTTTTGGAAGGTGTGGAATCTCCGAGCGGAATAACAGGCCTGATGTGTTCAGTCTGCGAGTGGCTGACGGGAATTTCTTGTGCTGAGAGTTCGGTAGATATTGCTTATTAGCAAACTCCACCGAAAAGGCTTTTAAAGCAGCGGGGACCTTTGGTAAATGACACACACATTTGACTGAGTGGTGCCTCGAATTTGCCCCGATGTCACTGATGACCTTTTCGGGCTTAAGTTGGCACGTAAGCGGGGGCAGCATGCTACTTCTCTGACAGGCATTTTAAATCTTGTCTCGTCGCCACTGTAAACTGGCCATAGTAAGCCTCACAGAAGATAAACTGGGCGTGCGTGGGTCCTTATGGTCCCAGCCCACGGCCAAGGCAGTAATAAAACAAACAAGCTGAGAAAAAATGGCAAGGTCTGGCACCTCCACCACCTGGACGCACGAGTGTGATGGCCAGGCTGCTGGACAGCTTCCACTCTGGTTATGATGTCATCAGCCGATCAGCTGCAGGACGGCGTGTCTGAGACATGGCTGTGACCAGGAGGTGCGCCGTCCACCGGCCCCCTGCACGTCTCCAACAGGAAGCGTCTGTTGCCTGTCGGAGGTGGCAGCTTGGGCTCGAGGCTGGTGCTCTCTCCTGCGTGTGACCCGAATATGTCAGTGTTTGTGTGTGTGTGTGTGTGTGTGTGTGTGCGGTGATTCTCACGTCCCGCTTGCTGATACCCCAGTCTGGCTCACTGAGACAATGGGTGCATTGTGGCAACAGAGTGTAACGGAAGGGCTGTCTGTAACACGAGCGCGCCATGTGTCAGTGATTCGGCGGGCGGGCGGTCTCCCTGCAGCACCTGTCCCGAATCCGCACAAGACGCTTTGCCAAGACCCAGGCCGCAGGGACAGGCGGCCAAAACCTACTCGGTGAAGAGCAGGCGGTGAGGTTTTAATCCCAGCTTGGGCTGAGAGACGTTCCTAAATAAACAGAGTAACTGTAGAAGCTGCTGTCCCACGGCCGGGTTTCACTGTGCCCGATTGCCCGCTGCGCACCTGTGGGGCGGGACCCCACTGGGCTGGTCCCGGGTGGGCGGGCCCCGAGTTGGTGTGTTCAGATGGGGCTGGTCCTGAGCAGGAGGGAGGTGGGTCCTGTATGGGCTGGACTTGAGTGGGCAAGTCCCTAGCAGGCTGGTCCAGAGTGGGTGTGTTCATTGAAGTGGGTGGCTCCCAAGCAGACTATTCCTTAGTGGATGGGTTCCAGATAGGTAGGTAGGTCCTAAGCAGGGTATTCCTGATTGGACAGGTCTGGAGGGGGCGGGTCCTGAGTGGGTGGGTCCAAAGCAGGCTATTCCTTGGTGGGTAGCCATGGAAGCTTGAGTCTGTCGTAATATTGCACCCCCTCACGTATCATCTGTGTTTCTTTTGTAACAGCGCGTTGTGCACCGAAGAATCACGTGAGTCCCAGTAGCGTACAGCAATTCTGGATCTGACAAAGATCACATCTAACATGAGTTTGAAAAGAATCCCTAAATAACATGTTTTTCCCCGTCTGGGCGGCTCACTGGGGAAGGTCAGCTTAGTCATTGTTACCATGTGAGCAAATTCCTTTGGCCCGGGGATCCCGGAGCCCGACGAGGCAGTGTTCGGGACCTGCAGGGTGCGGGTCATTGTTACCATGTGAGCCCGGGGGTCCCGCGGCCCGACGAGGCAGTGTTCGGGACCTGCAGAGTGCGGTGTGAATGTGCCGTGCGGGGGAGCATTTCGGGGCCACTCCCTGACACGCTGCCTTTGTCCGGCTGTCCGTTCCCGTCAGCCCCCTATTTTTCTGGCTTGGCAGCCAAGGTCCCGCACCGGTGTCAGAACCGACAGAACCTGCCGAAAATCAGCGGTGGGGAATTTCACAGTTTTCCCAAACGGCCGCAGCCAGCTCTGTGAGCCTTTGTGTTTCTGGCATCGGCAGAGGGACGCCTGTGGGGGGCGCCACTGGAACATCTGTGGTTAGAAGAGGATAAATGGTGAGGTGTCAGTGGGGATCCACATTGACAGGTGTCCAGGTGTTCAGCGGTCTCCTAGACCCCTCGGGGGGACACGCTTACACCCTTGTGGCTTTTTCAGAATGTGAACTGTCACGTGCTTTGCGCACGCCTGCGACGGACGGCAGAAAAAGCCTCTTTTTGTATGTTTTAATGCTGTAGTTTAAGTTTCTCGGTTTTCTCTGTTTTGCAAGATAACTCACACGGGGTTGAGATGTAGACGGATTGTGGGTTTCAGTACAAAGACCAGCCCTTCTGATGCACCCTGACCGTGCTGCTTAATATACGTCACTGTGGCTGAGATCAGGGGTCAAGGGGACAACAATGATTACCTCCTGAGATTTAAACATCCATCATTTTGGCCGCGATTCTGCAGCCATCTTGAGTTCAAGGAGTGTGTCGCATGTACGCAGTGACACATGCTGTATATTGGTAATGGCATTGCTATTGCAGCATGTGTGTGTGTTTGTGTGTGTGTGTGTCCCATAAGGCGATGTCCCTCTGAGGGAGGGGGCAGGTTCGTGGGCCGGCTGCCTGTAGCCCTTTCCTGTCTGTAGTTCATAGGGACGTCAGCATACGGTCTGAGGTTTGGCATGGGCCTGCATGCGGGGGTGCGCAGGGGCCGTTTGCTAGTTCAGCCTCCATCACAAGGACTGGCTAGCACCGCTTTGACCCCTCCCTGCAGCGAGTCGTCGCTTGGCCTCGGAGACGCCGTTTCTAAAGCCCGGGGCCTGACAGTAACCCAGGGTGGCCTCATTTATAGAACATCCTCTTCAGGAAGGCCCATCTTTCAGCCGTGAGCAGCTTCTCTGTTTCCTGTCCTGTGTCCAGCCGGGCCGTGAGAGACCCCGTCACGGCCTGCAGGGGTTGAGATGAGCTCCCCCTTCTGACTGACCTTACAGACAGACAGCAGCTGGATGGCACGCCATCAGCGCCATCTTATAGTGACACCTGCAGTAGCCTCGGGTTAATCCTTATTCATCTGGAATCCCTTTTAAGTGTCTCTGCCTTTTAAGGGTGATTTACGTCTCGCAGATGAGGAGAGATTCTAATCTGGCTTATCCAGGGAGGAGCTCCAGATACTGGTCAAGCTCCTACACACCACAGTCCAAATAGGACAGGTCGGCAGGACTTCTGTGAAGCCACAGGCATCCTGTAAGGGGCAGTCTGCTGGAAGAAGGCAGCGCTGTTTTCCGGATCATTAATCACAGGAGAAAATGTGCTACATTCACATTTATTTATTTAGCAGACGCTTTTGTCCAGTGTGATAAATGAGGTAAATGGTACATTGCAAACATACGGCTGTCAAGGACTTTGCTAGGCATAAGTGCAGCTAGGCTGAGCTTCCAGTGAACGTCAAGCTACGAGTGTAAGCAGTATCAGAGCAAGGACTATTCAGCATCTTTCCGACATATCAGGAAGTTAATGAAGTTAATAAGACAGCTTTTCAAATCAGGAGACAAAGTACAACATTAAGAACATTCAGGGAAGATACAGGAGAGAGCTATCACGCTAGGAGAGGTGCTTTGGAACAGGTGGGTCTGCAGAGAGAATCTCATGTTAAGATGTGGTTTGGCAGCCCATATTAGTGGCATGATAGCTGCTTATGAATTTGCACATACAGGTCTAACTGGCATATGTTTGTATACATGGCTGTGCCCTACATTATGGCCTGTGCCCCACAGTCTGTACTGTGCCTGCTGCCTGTGACCACAGCATGTATTTAGTCAATATAACAAGTACATTTTGGCTATGATGTATTCTGGATTCTGGAGGTCATAGAGACCCTGTTCATTGTCACAGTGATCAGAGGGCACTATCATGTGTAATTAGCATGTTGGCTCTTCATTTAAAGGGTAGTTTCTTGAAAGCAGTGAATTCCTGGGTGCTTGGTCGTTTCGGGGGAACATGAAAGGGCCCTCGCCTCCTCCCTCCCGGTCTGTTCCGGTCCAGAGTACAAAGAGCTCTGTTTTTTTTTTTCGGGACTCCCCAGAGGACAGGATGGCAGGTCAGCGCTGTTACGCAGAGCCAGATGACGCCGCTGAAAAGCACGTGCAGCCATTTAGCGGTGGGCTGGCCACAGAAACCCCGCATTTGTCTGTGGAGAGCTCAGGAAGGCGGAGTTTCAGCCCTAAATCCACAGCCCGGCTGGCTGACCACTCCTGCTTTAATCTGCGCCTTTTTCTGGAGGAGAAGCTCTTTGCCTTCTAGGCCACCAGCCGTCGCGCATTTTCTTTGCAAACGAGACTCATCTGATAAGATTTAGCCAAACACAATTTTGCTAATTTGCTCAGTGCCTCCCTGTGGCTAAGCGCCACTCGCACCCCTGGCTCCACATGTCACGCAGAGCCCGACAAAAGGGCTGATGGAGGCTCTGCGGCTCAGCTTTGGGGTCTGCGTTTCTCTCGTGTCTTTCTGACCCACAACGGAGGACGTGTCGGCACATCCGTGACTTCGAGATTTAGTAGCAGTATACTTCGTTGTGCATGCTAATTTAATAATTTCCCTGTTGAAATAATGAAAATGAAGTACTTTGAGATACAGGTCGTGTGTTTAGCTGGGACAACAGAGGGATTTCGTAGTTTCAGATAAGAATGTGAAGATCTACGTCATGCTATTGTCCAAAATGAGCTTCAAATCTCTCCTTTACTGGAGTGGTTTACCTGTATTTGAGTTTCCCCTTCAACTTAAATCAGCTTATTCTAGCATAGTCCATTTATTTAACCATCATACCACCTGTCTTCTGTGGTTTTTCTGTACTTTGTGGGCTTGTGGATGGTTAGTAGCTGGGCCAGGGAGGCGATCTGCAGCAGGGTCTGGGTTTTATGGAGTAAGCATGTATGGGCTCACTCTGAGACCCGTAAAGACGTATACGCAGAGAACGGTGCACAGCCATTATGGCGGCCTGCGTGCACGTGTAATGAGCTCGGACAGGGTCCCGCCGTTCACAAGAAGGGCTCTTCTGTAATAAAGGCGACGGCTTCCACAGCTCTGCGCGCGAACGGCGCTGACGCTACGCGGCCTTTTCCACGTAGTCTGCCAGCACCAGCGAGTGTGTCACTTGGAGGTGTAAGGGTGCGAGCAGGCGGTGCCCAGGGCCTGGCGTGTGGAGTGCCTGTTAGGACGGCCAGCTCCTGCGCTCCTCCTCGCTTGCCAGGATATGGCTGTCTGACTCGGCTCTGAGCGTACCTCTCGGCGTGACGGACACACTGCATGTGTGTGTGTGTGTGCCTGTGGGGGTCATAAAAAAGGATGATGATATTATCTCTTAAACAGCTGTCAGGAGGCTGGCGAAAATTTTTCCCCAAGTATGGTTAGAAATTGCACATTGGTTGGGAAAGTGAATGTGTGTACAGGCTTACCTGACTGAACAGAATATTTTTATTATCCTTGTTCAACAAAACTGTAGATATTTAGGTTTCACAGTGCAGCATGATATTTTGGGTGCTGAGCTCCTGTGTGTATGTGGCCCATGGGGGTTATAGGTCATACTGCGTTTTATGAAGAACCCCGGGCGCTGTTTGTGGTGCAAACGTTATGGTCTCTGGCTCTTCGTCGCATTGGGCCGGACCAGCGGCTCTGCAGTGCGCTGTTCGTTCATCTCCGTGGACTTCGACACATTGAACTGGGCCAGTGGCTCCCCGGTGCGCTGTTCGTTTTGGTCCGCGGCTCTTCGACGCATTGAGCCCGGCCAGCGGCTCCGCGGTGCGCTGTTCGTTTTGGTCCGCGGCTCTTCGACGCATTGAGCCCGGCCAGCGGCTCCGCGGTGTGCTGTCCGTTTTGGTCCGCGGCTCTTCGACGCATTGAACTGGGCCAGCGGCTCCATGGTGTGCTGTCCGTTTTGGTCCGTGGCTCTTCGACACATTGAGCCGGGCCAGCGGCTCTACGGTGCGCACCTTACACGTGACATCACAGCTCTATTTATATTTCCAGCCTTTTTTATGAAGAAGTGAAGCCTTTTGGGGAACAAAGCCCTCTAACATGAGTCAGCCGACTGAATGCCCCCTCCCTTAGCAACAGAAATGTTAGTGTGTGTGTGTGTGTGTGTGTGTGTGTGTGTGTTTGCTGCTGAAACAAGCCCTAGTCACCAGGACTGAGTCCGTTTGTTATTTTCCAGACGCGTATCGACTCAGTTTTGTGTGGTTCTCTCCGTCCCACCGCCTCCTAAGTGAGTTGCGACTTTTGGTGGTCCTTCTGCACATGGGCATGACCAGGCGCTGCTCTGAGCCAAACGGCATGTAGCTCGCTGGGTTAGAATGCTGTGCTTATAACCGGAAGGTCGTCAGTTCAGTTCCCATGGTTGCTGGTGTGATGTCACCCTTGGGCCCTGGGGCAAGATTCTTAAGCAAGTATGATGGAAAAAATATATATATATTTCGCTTTGGATAAAAGGGTCTGCAAGGTGCAGGCCCATAGCCAAAACTAAATTTTGTGAGGTGTGCAGCTACCCTGGCAATAGGTTCCTCTCAGTTGATTTCGCTGATGAAGGGCAGGCGCTGTAGGTTTGGCTGAATGGAGACAGGGTGCCCCCAAGTAGGTTTCATTGTCCGGAGGGCTGAAGCTAATTTTGAGCCTGATTAGTAACAGAAATATTTCAGGGGGGTTCAAACACGTCATTTTATTCTGTGGCTACGTGCCTGGATAGAAGTGATGTATGTATAGGAAACCCTCCCTGCCCAAGAAAAATACTGTGGCATGCAGATGCCATTAATGGCTTGGGTGTGCCGTTTCACCGTTTATCTCATGTGAAATGTATGCTATGTTAGGTAGGAGTCCTAACTCCTTGTGTCGCTCCTCCCGTTAAATTATTGATAATTGAATAGGATTTTTTTTTTTTGCACTATGTAAATTTATCCAAGAAACCCACTTGTCATTAGCACTGGAGTCTGACGGAATCACTGCCGCATGCCGTGTGTGCAGAAACATGCAAGAGGAACATAGCTTGGCCTCGTGAAACCACTCTGCTCCAGCCTCTTCTGGGTTCAGAATCCCTGGTGATGCTCTGCCATAATGCCCGGTGCCACTCGCGTTTTGTTACAGCCCGCTGTTTCTGCTTTTCCATGCGCCGTCGTCTCCTGACCCGAAGCCCGCCTCGCTGCACTTTAAAATGCCAGCAGTGTCACAGCACAGATGCTGTTTGTCCCCTAATTCAGTTTTAATGCAGTTTTAATGCAGCTTTGTGATTAACAGAAGGAGAAGGTTCACACCCTTGTATTAAACACACACTGTGTCTTTCTCATGCACCAGACAGGAGTGGTTAATCCCAGAGTAAAGTCTTTTTTGCAGACATGTACTCTGCTGAATGTGTGTTTCAGACCCTCGGGTGATGTTTCATGTTGACTTGGCATTGTTAAATGGTGAGCTGTGCTCATGTTAGCTGCTGTTTAGCCCCAGATAACCTCCTAATGTATCTCTTGCTCACCAGGATCGCAAGGCAAGGATGGCTGGCTGACCGTAAACAATCCCTGAGTTTCTGAGCAATTCTGCGATTCGGAGGTGAGTCGATCCCGGTGTCGGGCAAGGACAGGGGATGGGGTGGGCAGCTGAAGCGCCGTGTCGAGGACGAGCTGGGATGGAGTGACAGGGACAGGCCTCGCGCTGATAAACAGGCCGGCTTCCGCTCCTCCTGCTGTTCTCATTAAAGCCGCCCTGTCTAAATAAACAGACCCGTGAGCCTCACTGGAGCCTCGTTTATGCACAGGTGCTAAAATATTCTGCAGCTTTGAGCTCCTGTCGGCCGAGCAGCCTGTGGGCTCTGGAGACACCTGATGTGATCAGTCAGGGAGGAACATGGAGCAGGGGGCGCGGGTACAACTGGTGAATAGGTCCAAAAAACAAACAACTAGTATTTAATCAGTAAACGACAGCATCTACTTCTCCGTTATGCAGAGTCCATGGTGGCCTACAGCCTCCATAATGTCCCAGCTACCAGGCCATGCGGTCCTGCAAGCCTGCCTGTTAATAGCTGTCCTGCTCCGTTGCATTGTGGGATTGTGGAGGTTCAGTGTTGTGGAGATAGCTTTCTGCCTCAAGCCCCAACAAATGTGGGGGTTTAACTTGCTCCTGGGCTGCTGGGACAAAAGGCCCTTCTCTGTCTGTCTGCAGGAGGGGTTTCCTTGGAAAATGTGCATGGGGCCGTTCACTGAAGTGCCGTTCACCGCTTGCCTCTTGCCCCTGTCCCCACCCACCCCCTTTCTGTGAGCCATTTGTTTTTCCTTTGAAGGGTGGGATCTGCCTCTAGCCAAAGCAGGTAGTAAAATTCCCAAAGTTGGATGACTCGGGCATCTCGCTGAAGTCCGCAGCGCGGCCGTAAATTCCGAGTGTGTGATATTAAACATTAATTGGGAGGCTTTTAAACACGCCATTAGTCAACGCCGGGGCAGCACAGACAGATTTATGTCCAAACATGGGACCTTGCCTGTATTTAAGGAAACGTTGAAGAAGGCGCTCTCTATATGCAGGAAGCGAGATTAATATCCACGGAGAAAGAGCGCGACGTGGAACCGATTAAACATTCGACTCGGAGTCCGTGGAAGAATCTGCCTATCCCAGTGCAGTGAGGATGCCTTTGATGTTTACTGCTGTATATCTGTAGCCCTGTAAGCGATTTTATGTATTGGTCAGTTCAACAGCATTTATTATGAAAAAAAGTTTGCTAGCCTGCAAATCTAGCGAGAAGTGTCCACTTAAGACAGGAGAAACAGAAGCTTGGAGCTCGTTCATCAAGTGACTCCCTTTTGCTGAGCAGATGCTTCAGTGCTGTCCCCGTGCTGCATTCACGGGCATGTGCAAATGAACCACGCTAATTCCTCTTGGATGATGCACAACTATAGATCTTTGCCCAAATCAACAGAAGGGTATGGGTTTGAGAGGACAGAGAAGAGAGCACTGAGGAAACAGTTTCCAAAACTCACTCAGTCTTCATGTAATCCAGTGAAGGACTTTTGGTAAACTCGTCGAGTCCACAGAAATGTTCTCAAAGATGTATCCTGTCAACTAAGTGAGTTTCGGTCTCTCTTTTGGACTCTCGTGGCCTTCATTAATTATCATGGTCAGCTGCGAGGGTCTTAGCTGCATGAGAGCATCTAGCCTTGTAGGAACCATGAAAGATTGAGATCTGATTTCATGTAGCCTGGATGTCACTGTGGCTTACAGCATAGGAACAGGCTGGGCTGAGGATCAGAGGTCACTGTCGGCTTACCTGTGTTCTGCTTGGGCCATGGGGCCCCCCTCTGATGTCTGCGGGACGGTTCATTGAGCACTGGCAGGCCAGCGCACATGAACCGGACCCCCTGTGTTCTGCTGGCTGAATGACACAGATCCTGTGTCCGGCCATCCCAGGCAGCTAGCAAGAGCCTGGAGATTGTGTGGCCTTGGGGCCCTAGGAGAGGCACAGGGTGGGGGGGGGGGGGGGGGGGCTTTGGGGGGGGGG
>JAODKM010000039.1:5695996-5710504 GCA_026780845.1 Petrocephalus sullivani
AGAGGGATGAAAGGTAGAGGAGAGGTAATGCCGCGAGACAAACGGAGGGGGGGGGGGGGGGGAGGGGGGGAGAGGGGGGGGGGGGAGGGGGGGGGAGCGTGGGAGAAAGGGGGGGGGGCTGTGGTGCCTTGGACGCCCCTTCCTGTAAACGACACCCCCGGTCCTGGGGGGGTTAGCCATTCAGCACACAGGTCAGCTGGTGCTGAGTCCCCGGATCCTGCCACTCTCTTGAATACCGGGAGATTAAAACCCGGATCCCAGGTCTTGGGGGGTGGGGGGTGAAATGAAAAAGGGAAGGGTAATGAAAGGGGGGTGTGGGGGGGGAGGTTTCGGACAATGGAGCCTTGTGCGGTGGGGTGTGTGGCAGTCAGTGGTGCTTACATTAATATGCATGACCGAGGGTTCTTACCTCTCAGTGCTTCCATATCGTTTTTGGAGGGTGGGGGGCAGTTCCCCCTGCAGTATATCTGCCATGCGTGATGGGCCCCAGGCCACTCACTGCCTAGATGCCATGTCCTGCGCACTTGGTTTTCTGCATTTATGTGTGTCCTCCGGAGGGCGCTGTAGTGCCTCCCACGTCCCATGTTTAGGGGGAAACGGCGCATGGCTGAGGAGAAGCAGGAGGTGTGCTGGCGGTCAGGGGAGCCTCCCTGGGTGTCTGTCCTAGTTAGTAGGCTGACTTAGGTAACCATCGCTGTCTCTGTTAATTTGCTCTGGCTAGTGTCCGGTTAACCTCCCTTGGGTCTTGCTGCAGAAACATGTTCCAGTCTGAGCACCAAACAAATAGGATTAGCATCTGTCTGTGGGGGAAGAAGCTGGTCACTCGCTTCCTTTTGGCAGGAAATATTAAAACTAATCATTTTAAAGTCATACTGGCGCCTAATTCTCTTTCTGAGCATTTGGTTCTGTGCGCTTTTTGGATATTAAAGACGTTCATGTTAGTGTTGAGCCCTCATGCGTTTCTCTGCAGTCCTGTATCTTAAAATGTGAAGAGGGTGACACTGGGCGATATTCAGTCAACAACTCGCTGAATGTTTCAAACAATTTGCAGTTTATTTGAATATTAATTTGTGTTGTTTGGTTTTGGCTGCCTGTCAGGTTAAAGGGGCGGCATTTGGTGGTATTTTTCCAGCAGGTCACGTGACATGGAGATCCATGTTTGGCGATACCCTCTCCAGGTTGTAACTATGAAACACGCCACCCTTCCCATCTCGTGAGGGACGCTCTCAGGAGCACAAGCTGTCACTCTGTACCACCTGATCACCAAGAGAGCACCATTGGCCGAGCTGCCTTTGAGGGTAAGCCTGCGAGGAGCTGGCCATAGGGGGTGACTGAGGGCTGACGGACAGCGGGCAGGTGTGGGCCAGAGCCGGCACGGCCCTCTGATGCCTGGGGAGTAGGGGGGGTAGCAAGGGGGGTTAAGCCCGGTGCTCTCACGCATTGTGTGGGTGTGGAATTGTTGAGCTCTGATGGCCGGGTGGAGATGCCTCTGCCTAAACATGGAGGGGAACAGAGCGGGGGTGTCAGCGGGCTTCCAGCTGCTCACCCGGTGCTCTGGCGGGCTGGCCTCCTCTCTGGTATTCCTGAAAGGTTACCGTCGGCAGGAAACGCCGGCCTTTATTTCTGTACCAGTCACCGACTGCTGGCGCTCACGCTGCTGTGGGTGAGATGGTCTATGTATTCTAGAGCCAGCCTGTTACTCTCAGGAGTTGATGGAGGAGTAGGTTGGTCTGTTCTAGAGCCAACTTCAACACTGTCTGGGGGAGATTGTCCATGCATTCTAGGGGCAGCCTTGTTACTATCCGGAAAAGATGGTTTGTTTATTCTGCGCCTTGTCTGTTTGTTCTAGAGCAAGCCTGATACTTATAGGAGTTGACTGGCTATTCCTCATAGGAGCAAAGTGTCTATTCTAGAGGTGACTACTGTACTTCCATTTCTACAACCAGCCTCAGCACTGGCTTGTGTCACATTAGCAGTGGCATGATTTCTTTGAACTGTGTGTTCCAGTTAAGAAAAAGTAAAGAAAGTACGAAATATAAAGGAAAATATGAGGATAAGCACAGCTGTGTGTGCCACTGCAAAGTGCTAGTATCCTGCGTATGGAAAATAGGTTACACTGCAGATTATGCAAGATTTCTTTTTAATAAAAGTGTTTGAGAAATAATATATGTAAGCATCCAAGAAGAGATTAGCATGAGGACTTAATGGACTTCAGCAGATTGTAGTGGGATGGACAGGCTGGCCAGATTTATGGGCCGCTTATAATTTCAAAACCAGACCACATCCACTTGGGTGCGAAGCCTCTGATCATTTTACAATCTGTGTGAAAATCCGCAGCTCTGTTGACTCCCAACACCGGGGGGCAGTTTTCCCGCACGGTTCATTCCAGGAATTTGTCTTTTTCGTATTTGGGGTGCTGAAATTCAGTTTTGGCTTTTCATTTTTTTGGACCTGAAGTAGTGGGATGTGCTACATTTGATGCAGAGGGGGTTTGGGTCAGCCGATGTCTCGCTGAGCGGAGGGTCAGATTCCTCAGGATTTCTCGATGGTGGGGAGTGTGGGGTGTGTGGGACAGCCACCACCTCCTGTGCAGCTCGCACTGCCTTGTGTAGCAGGAGGTTATGGGGGGGCGGCAGAGACCGGGATGGCCATGAGATGCAGGTTAAAAACAAATGGAACAGGACGGCGACTCGGTGCTGGAATCAGTTCGAGTCCATTAAGCGCACTGGGGGCCTGGAGCGTGTTTAGCCGAGCGGCGGTGCTTGCTCAGGACGCCCAAGTGCCGCGTGTTTGCCAAGGGCGATAGGAGGGAGACGCTTAAGGCAGCCCACCGTGAAATGTGGTAAGCAGATGGGAGAATAATCGCGGGAGACGTCGGGGGTGGATCAGTGCAAACGGTGGGTGAAGTATTAGTGCAAACGAAGGGGAAAGTATCAGTGCAAATAGTGGCAGAGCAGCAGACTCGCTCAGGCCTTGCAAGTGCGCTGTCCTGGCAGACATCGATCGCTGCCAGCGGGAGGAGGCCCGCTGGCAGGAGGAGGCCCGCCGGCAGGAGGAGGCCCGCCGGCAGGCTTTGAGCGGCAGCTGGCGCCCTGACTCTGCTGGCTCCAGGAGGCTGCCTTGGTGCTGACCCATTACCCGGTTCCTATCCTCATGCCCCTCCCTGGTCTCAGCTCCCTCCCCCGCGCTCCGAGGAGTCGGGTGGGGGCTAATCCCTTTATCTGAGCGTGTCACCTCGAGCTGCCCGCCTGCCCACCCTCTGAAGAGCGATCAGATGGGCCGGATGCTGCACATGTAAATGAGCCGGAATCCGCAGCAGCAGCAAAGGCGACCCCAACGGCGCCCTGCGGCCATAGGTGTTCTGGGAGATAAGGGGGCACAGCTGTCACGCGGCACTTTGTTTTAGTTTGGGGGCCGGGGGGTGGGGGGGACCGCTCACACAGATGCAAAGTAGCACTTCAGTTCAGTCGGAGAGGGGCGAGGCAGAGATTCCTGCGATACGGACCTCATGGAAATGGCCTGCTTCCCGCTCCGAGGACCGGCGCACACGGGACAGGATTCCTGATTAAAAGACGTCGTTTCCGCACGATCCCTGCTTTATTCCGGCCCGACTTCCGCCTAGAGGGAGTCGGGACTGCAGGAATCCCCATTTTTATGTTTGTGGTTTCCTTGAAGAGGGCCGGGCCGGATCTGTAGTCACAGGCTTGTGCTTCCGCGTTGCAGTTCTGATTTACAGTTTCCGGTTTGCGCTTTTGCCGTCCGTGGGCCTGGTTAGCTGTTTGTGGCCAGCAGCACACCTTAATGCCTGGTGAGCCACCGTGCGTGAACAGAGTAGGTGTGTGATGCGGCTGTGGGTGTCAGGTGGTGTGGGGCGTGGTACTGCAGGGGCACCACACACACACTGACATCTGAGACCAATGGGAACCCATGCAGCTGCAGGAAATCATAGGTAGCCTGTCCAGACCTACTACACCAGGCATATTCCAGCCTGGGGCGGGGGGGGGGGGGGGGACATTCGGGCCCCCCAATTGGCTGGCCTTGCCCTGGGCCTCCACAGTTGGCCCACCTCTGGAATGGAAACAGGCCAAGCAGGCCGGGGGGGAACCGGAATCCGACACAGGATTAAAGGACACCAGGTGGCTGAGATGTAGCACATTGTGAGAGCATTGACTGGGAGGGGCCGACGGCGCCCTCTAGAGCCAAACAGCGTAACAGGAAATAGTGAGGTGGGCATGAGTGGGCATGAGTGGCCTCCATGCATTTCTTATGTGTTACTAAAATCCAGCTGCATAATAGGTTAAGCAGAAATTCTCCTCGTTTGGTCCCAGTATGGGTCCTGCCCAAAACCCATTAGCCACCCTCAGTATCCCACTGTTACATGCCTTTACATTCCAGTAAGTCTGGGCACGGCATCCAGCAGTGACCCCTGACCCTTGACCCCTGAGCCCGGCCCCTTGGAGGGTGTTACAAATTTAAACAAACTGTCTAGCAGTTGGTGTGTTTCACGCCTCTCTGCTAACCGCTCGACGGTTTGATGTGGCCGGTTACGCTGATTACTGCCCATTTTCTGCTTGGTCGGCCGTGGGGGGGGGGGTCTACAGGGGCTATTACTGCCCTATCAGAAAATGGGTGGTGGGGGGGACTCCACAAATAAAGGTGTTGTTTTTTCGGTCTCTGTTGTGTGCGGGGGGAGTGCTAAGGAAGTCACACTGGGGAGTTTTGGCAGCTGACCAGCTGAAGAGAGGTTAGGCTGCGAAGGTGCCAGGCTGGGGGGGTCAGAGGTGAGGAATGCGCCCCTGGGGGGCGATTGGGCCGCTGCGGTGTCCATTACATAGGCCGGCCTCCCTAAGCATGGAGCCCCTTGGAAAGTCACTGCCCCCCCCCCCACCCCCAGCTGTTTTGTGAGAATCGGCACAGGGCAGTATCGACATGAGAGCGTGTATACACACACACACACGTTTGTATCTTTGTGGAGACCGTATATTCATTTGTATGGACATAAGCCTACTCCAAACTACAATAAAATAAGACTTTTATAAAATTGAGGTAGCCTGAAAAATGCCCCCACATGGTAAGAAGGTTCAGGTTTTGATCCCATTGTGGGCAAATCTGGTGCCCGCAATGTAATAATCAGAAAAACGTGCAGCCAGACACACGTGGCGCCCATACTGTGAATCAGTGCCAGCACTCCGGAGTCCTGTGCACATTGTGTGTGCCTCGCTTGGTGTTTGCTTTCTCCTGGGAACGGCGGCCGTGTGGCCAGGTGTGCCGAGCCGGAATCCGGCAGATAGCGCTGCCCCCCAAGTCCACGCGGCATCCGGCCTTCCGTGCCAAGCCGGCTCCTCGCGTTTGATTTCCCATCTGTCTCCAATAACGGCAGGATCCTAGCATGCAATAGGCCCGTACATCTTACATGGTGTGTGTTTCCTCTGATGTAGATGGGACTGCTTTTTTTTTTTTTTTTGATGGACTCGCGTCCAGGTGCGAGACCAGCTGTGGATGACGCTAAGGATTGTGGGATCGTATTCACGTCTCCGGCCTGCGACGCACGGATCCGATGGCCTTTGTGTCATCGGCTTGTGACACACGTGAGCTACAGTGACACAGCTCAGGCCAGGATATCTGACCCCTACTGTCTTCTGACACAAAATGCTTGTTATTCCTGGAAGGACTGCACAGACAATTTAATTTGAGATAATTTGATTATAAGGGACAGATATTGCTTGCAGATAAAATTAAAATAAAAAAAAATGATAATAATAAAATAAAACAAAAGATTAACACATTTAAATGTTACAAAACGGGAGAACAATAATTACAAAATTAGAATGCTGTTATTAAATAAGCAGTTTCGACGTGATACTTATGGAGAGTCGGAAGACCATCACCAGCGAATAAGGATGCTGATGGCGGAGAAACGGGGCCTTTGGGTGGTCAGGCTGCTGCTGACTTCCTGTGGTCTGTTCCGGGAGCCTCCCTGTCCACTGTCCCGAAAGCCTCAGCACTGTCAGCCACCTCAGGTCACTGCTTATTCAAGCCCCGCTGGGATCTTACAGTGCCCCCCCAGCTCTGCCGTGAGGCTTTCCCGAGAGCAGCTAATCTGCGTGGCAGTCTGCGCTTACCCAGGGCCTCCTTTTAACGTCGTATGTCGGACGCCATTTTCCCATCACGCCTCTCTCCCGTTTTCATTTTTATCGTCATTCTCCATTTTGCTTGAGACTTGCCGTTAGAGAATGTCTTTCAAAGCGACAGGCGTCCCTAAGGCCCTAAGCTACCCTCATTGCTGGCTTGTTTATCGTCTTAGGTCGGTGCCACCCCTCGGTTAAATTACGCCTCAGCTGACTCGGCTGGCTCAGGTGGCCCCTGGGCCGCCATCCTCGCCGCCCTTCGGCGAGTTAAACGCCGCTCGCGGCACGCTGGACCGTTTGACTTTGAGACGCAGCCAGCTGGCCGCTTCTTCGCCGGCCGATTCGTCTCTGACTGGGGGCTTACCGCTCCGCGCGTCTCGCTGGGACGAGCCGGGGAGGCGCCGTGTTCCGGTGCCGGGAACGGCCTCTACATTCTTCCACGCATTCCCAAGATCCCAGGCAGAGACACCTCTGAGGCGACAGGGATTGTCAGGGGCAGCGTTGTGCTGTGCTGCTCGCCTGTGAGGCACTGGCAGGCTCAGGGGAGGGCAGGGGGCGACGCCTAGGGGTCCAATGGGGCCCCGGTTGGTACCGGGCGGCCTGAAGCAGCGCCGACCCGTCCAAGGTGACATCATCACCATGCTGCGGGGTCAAGAGGGGTCAAGATCTCATCCCAGGTCATACTGTAGCTATGACCACAAGGAGTGGAGTATAACCTGAAGGTCTGGATCGCAAGATCAGCCCCACAAACGAGCCCCATCAGACCTTCTGGGGGGTGGGGGGTCAGGGAGGGCTTGGGAGGGGGGGTAATGGCAGTCTCTGGGGGGCATTCCCAGCACGCCAAGGTCACCGCCTGTTACTGTGCTCTGCTCTTTCTGTCTCACGCTCGGTGGAAACCTTCCAGTTCCCAGGGATATTTGCCTGTGGGGAGGAGCAGGAGGAGGCGGGAGACGTGGCCGGGCCCAGGACCGGGCCAGTACTGCACCAAAACAAGCAGCTTTTAACATCAGCCATGGAGAGGACTGTCAAACAGCCCTCGGTGCGAGAGGAAGGAACGAGCAGAGGCAAAGGACAGGGGGCTGGAGAGGAGGGAGCAGGACAGGGCAGATAAATGGATTCTTTTTGATGGTCTGGGTTCGGGGGGGGACTGTTTACATCCTGCACATTCTTATGGGGACTCGCTCTGCACGGCGTGTTTGACAGGAGAGCCGGTAATTGATGAGCGTTGTCGCCCAGTCCGGGTCAGGTGGGGCGGGCCCAAGGTGTGTGCGGTCGTGCTAATTGGGCGAGGGAAGCGACAGTCTTTCAGAGGGGAGCCAACCCCCCCACCTCCCTTGGATTCCAAGGATAAGGATCAGCGCCTGCTCTGTCTCCACACCGAACCCCCAGCACTCCCGAAAGCTGCCATCAATCCTGGCTAAGTAAATGTTGGCGCGGGAGGTTGAGGCTTGCAGGATATATGTTGAGTCCCACCCTTGATGCTCCTTTCTGAGTGCAGGATAAAAAGGTGAGGGGGGCTTACCATGTTTTGGTTTTACAGAGGAAGGTCGGGATTCTTTCGTTCCCTTTTTTGCCCAGGCGGGGGGGATCCTGTAGGCTCATCTGCGGAGATTGATGAGGACGGCAGCCCACTCCTTTCGGGAGGGGTACGAGTGCCCCAGCGGCTCTGCAGCGTCCCGCACCATCCCCAGTGCCACCCCCCCCGCCACGCTCCCCATGCCGTCTTCTGGAACATTCTCTCTTGTTGTATGCAGTGCCATGCAGAGGGTTTCCCCCTCTGCCAGTAGCCTGTACGGCGGAGGCCTTTAGTATAACGCACGTTACGTCCTGACAGCGGTTCCCCGTCGCCTCGGTTGCCATCCTTTCCTTTCTCAAACGTGGGATCCTGCAAAATCCAGCATGCAGGGACTGAATTATGATCTCTTTCACTAACTGGGGACGGGAACTTCATATTTGCAGTATATTAAATGTTTTTAAAGTCACTGGACATTCTTACCAAGCGCTGCCCATGTTGGGTATTTGTACGGGTTAGTGTTTGGAGGGATTCCCTGGCTCCATGGTGCTGGAGCACGGCCGCTGTGCAGTGACCTGCTTCCCTTGCCTGGTTATACACCTCGGGAAACACTTTCCCAGCTGCAGCCGCGCTTTATGAGCCGAGGATGGTGTGTCAGGCCGTCTGCCAGCACGTAGCGTCTGGACCCACTTGAATGCCTGGAGATTTTTGTCCCTTGTGGTGTGCCGTAGCACACGAGCAACTTCCGCGTCAGACGGTTGTGTGCAGAGGCACCATAGGATCTTTTAAATTTAGGAGCCAACCTTTATGCAGTTGGGCCAACCTAATTATTATCCAATGACCTGCTCTGAATTGCTGAGTGACAGGTGAGGCAGCCCTTTGACGGCCAATCAGCTTTCAGTACCCTGCCACCGCTTGTGTGGAGAGAACCGTGTGACCAAAGGCTTCACTTGGAACAAAGGGGAGTAAGGGTAAAAAATGAGAGAGGACAGCCCAGCTCTCCCGTGGCCAAACAGCGAGACGTGGGGGACGCGAGATTGATTCAGCCACTAACAGGCCAACACCTCACATAACTGGCCGAAGAGCTGTTGGGGGGATTTATGAGCCCCCACACCAGAGTGCCTTCTCTGGCCTGCCGCCAGCTTCTCCTCTGGATGGAGAAGAGCTCCGTTGTTCAAGATTTATGGACAGCCATCTTTTCATATATAGGTGTACGGCTCTTTTTTATTCTGGCCGATATAAAGTAGTGAGTGATTCATGAGAGGCAGCGCTAATCTGAAAATGAGAAAATCACAGTGGGCATAACAGGAGAAAAAGTCCAGAAGCAGGGGCCTAATTCCAGGGCGTCATTAAAAACCCTTAAAATAAGTCGCAAGATTTAAAGTGTGATCCCTGTGTCTAATGGAGACCAGGGAGGCATACAAAAAAAACAAATCTTTACAAACGATCATTTAATGAGCTCCAGGCCAGTTCAGCCCCAACGTGCCCATGTGACTATTGGCACGTGACTTTCTGCCGCTCACTTGTCCTTGAAGCTGCGTATCTGTGACATGGAGGGAGTGGAATGGGGAAAAATACAAACAGGGATCCCGAAACAAATCAGTGCAGTGAAAGCCCGAAGATGCTCGGAGTCTGTGTCCGTAACATGTTCCCGGGGATAGCAGGTCCAGTATCAGTCACAGCTGTCCTGTGACCCGCCCCTTTCAGAAAACAAGCACTCAGGGAAAGGTCACTGAGTGCTCCTTAGAGTGCCAAACAGTGCTGACACCTAACATGCGCGTACATTTGTAAATGTGATCTATTTGCATACAGTGCCTGTAAAAAGTACACACCCCCCTGTTGAAATGTCAGGTGTTTGTGATGTTAAAAAATGTGAGTGTGCTAAATCATTTAAGAACTTTTTCCACCTTTAATGTGACCTGTACAATTCAATTGAGAAAAAATAAATCTGAGAGGAAAAGAAAACAAAAACCGTACGATATGCTGGTTGCAGAAGTGTGCACACCCTCACGCTAATACTTTGTTGAAGCACCTTTTGATTTAATTACAGCATAAAGTATTTTTGGGTAGGAGTCAGCACATTTTGACTAGGCGATGTCTGGCCTTGCAAATGCTGTGACAAATCCTCTTCTTTGCAAATGTTGGTTGATGTTGATGTGCTGGGTTTCATACCAGTATGCTTGCTGCCTGTGACTGGGCCTTTTGGACCTGGCAGCCTGGTCACATGACCTTACAGTGCCGATTTCACAATCATGTGACCTCTAGGCCTACTGTCACAGTTTGGAAAAAGAAGGATGTATACAAAACAGAGGAGTTTGCTGCACACCTGCAGCCCAAAGCCTCCTGCTCAACACCAGATCTGCCCGGTGGCATATTAAATACCCCCCAGCGGGTCTCTTTGCCATGACTTTGCTACGTCGGTAACTGCAGGAATTGTTATCAGCACACGGCCTTCTGGGAATTCCTCGTCGGCCCGACTCCCGGTGAAACGCAGGAGCAGTCATGGCATTGGCGGCAGACTGGCGCAGTCTCCGGAGCCTTCCAAGGTGCATTACTCTCACTTTATTCTCAAAGCGGGGGGGGGGTTAAAATAGTGGGCGAAATTCCTGATTTTCTTCCAGGCAGCTGTGAGTCATTTTTCACCGTAATCCGTCGCATCATTAACGTCAAACCCAATTCTGGAGGTGCGCCGTGGAATCGGGTCTCTCGCGCCGTGGCGGGAATTAAAGCAGACATAACACGCCGCTAATGAAGTCTACATTTCTCACACTGCCGTCACTGAACTATCTGGGTGATACCGTTAATCGGAGTTACCAAAATATTAGGGCTGAGGCACCGGCCGTCTTTAGCTGTTAGCAGGGGCTGCGTGTCAGCGGTGGGCAGGTGGAAGGGCCCTGGGGCCGGCTCATCGGCACCCCCTCATCGTGGGTGCAGCTTAGCGATCTGTCTGGAGCCTTGGAGCTCTTAGAAGCTGGCTGGCTGGCTTCTTCTCAGTGGCTTTCAGCCTCCATAAACTGGTTATCTCGCATCTGTGGTGCGGCTAAGCCAGTGAGTGGACATCAGGCCCCGGAAGGGAGAGAGTGTCGCTCACTTCGTAATGAGCAGAGGGCATCCGGGTAACAGGAAAGGGGGGTCGGTTTCCATAACCGGAGACTTCCGTCCAGGTGGTGACTGCACGCGAAGCCGCCTCAGCCTCTCTGGCTCCTCAGCGACATGCAGGCTGCAGTGATGTCATTTCTCTCGCTGCAGTTTGACCAGAAAGGTATTGGTCAGTTATGACTGGTTGACGGTGTGTGATTGGCGGCCAGGATCACCGCTCTGCATCAATCGGCTCACTGGGGAATTCCTGGGCCTGGGGGATGGTGATGGATGAGCTGGATGGCAGCATCTGGCAGGTGGAAAGCCACAGGGCCCGTCGGGCCTTCGGCATGGCGCACTAAATCTCACTTATGATAACGAGCTCTGACCACGGGCAGCTAATAACACGCCGCGGCTATTTATTTGCCATGATTCATCGATCGTGGCGGAGTGGCGACACAGGCAGGCCCCAGGGTGGCACCGTTTGCGGACCCCCCCAGGTGTTTTCAGGGCTTTATAGTGGCCGCAAGAGGGCCGATTTGGCCTGGCCAGGGTCAGATGCGGTAACGTGTATGTACTCCGACCTCACAGCCATGAATACACCCCCGATCGGAATGGTGGAATCCCGATGAATGGTCGTTTCCTCAGACCAATAGCGTACGTTGACCGTCTTTTAGAAAGGTCTTAGAAAGATGTGGACCTACTGGCTACCCCCCCCCCCCCCCCCCCGGTTGTTCACTTGGCCTGGTCCAGATGTCAGCCAGGCCGGTGGGTGAGTCGGGCTGGTCGGACTGCACAGTACCGGCCATTCAGTCCCGCTGCACACCAGCTCTGCTGCCATCTGGACTCAATGAAGAAGCTGGCCGGCGTCGAAGAAACAGATTCATAAGCAATAGACACATCCTTCATCCCTTCTTCCTTCATCCCTTCTTCGTTCATCAGGACTCTGCTCACCGCTCTGCTGAGATCCTCTAACCTAAGCCTGGCTCTCCTCTCCTCTCCTCCCAGCCAACGTCCTAAACAGGAGCCCGGGGAAGGCCCTGGCGGAGGGAGCAAAGGGTGATGGGAGTAGCACCGTCCCGGCTCCGCCCCCTCGCCTCCTCTGGTGCTATTGCTACCATCACTGCCCGGAAGACACAGCCAACAACACCTGCAGGTAGGCCCCACCGGGTCCACTATGGGAACAAGGCCGAACCTCTTATTTGCTGCTCACTTCAGGCGAATCTCGGGGTATTGCCTTCAGAACGACGGCCCAAACGACACTCGACTTCATGGACGTTCACCAACGAGCAGCATGCGGAACGAGTAATCGCTGACATCTGTTATGACTGCTTAATTCCCCAATTAGCACTTAACACATACGCTGTCACATAAAATTAGCATATTGGGGCTGATAAACAGAGGTCCCTCTTATAGGTTCCTTGCCAGGACTGGAAATGAGCAAAGATCGCGTGGAACATGAGAAAATGATTACGATAATGAGAAAAAGACGTATTTTGTTATACTGTTGTTTACATGTAGTGCCACTCACAAACTCTGGAAATGATTTCAATTGGCCGCATTTGCCGGGGGAATCAGCTGTGTTATGGTGTATTCCGCAGTGCTGTTAAACTCGGCTTGTGGTTGAGCGGTCTTTTTAGCACCATGTTTTTTCACAGAGTGGCATCTCTTACTGTAAATATGGCGGGGACCGTAGAAACCAGAGTGATGATTAATATTACTGAGGATCATGGTAGTTGTATTCATTGCTAAGATGGTGTTGAGGATGAAGGTGGTGATTACTGTGCTGGTGTTGTATGGCTGAGTGACAATGCTACTGGATGTGAGGATGCTAATGATGGTCTTACGTTGCTGTGCAGGACGGATGGATACTGCTTCACCATGGTGGAGGAAGAAGAGGGTGGAGTTCCGGTCATCACGTCTGGGTGCCTTGGACTGGTGGGATCAGAGTTCCAGTGCAGGGTGAGTTTGGTTTGACTGGTTGGATCTACACTCTAGTGCAGGGTAAATACTGGTCAGACTGGTGGGGTCAGACTTGAAAGACTGTCCTGAACTTGGTTTGCTGATCTGTCAGTGGAGTTTGATGGTGGCTGTCTGATTACTACACCCCCTGCAGGACACGGGGAACTCCCGGCTGAGGCGGAGTCTGGAGTGCTGTACAGACCAAGACTTCTGCAACCGCGACCTGCATCCCACCCTGCCGCCGCAGAAGCCCCCCAGTAAGACCCAGCTCCCTCCTGGGGGGTGGCTCTCACTTTAGTCGTGCATGAGTGTGTGGAAGCTTGAGGATCTGGCCAGGAGCGGGAGGGGGGTTCTGGGAAAGGTCGCCGCAGTTCAGAGGTGGTGTTCTCCATAGCGTGACAGTAAGACAAGCGTCCCCAGAGGAAGCGGCCGCCCCTGGACTTCCTGCTGTGTCATCAGCATGAAACTCCATCGGCGTGCTCCAGGAAGGGACGTGATCGATCAGGGCTCAGGTTCCCCAGCCCCCAGAAGGCTTGTGGGAAGCTCTGAGGACTTTGCCAACCCCAGGCAGAAGCCTTTGGCTGATATAAGCTCTGCTGTGTGGGAGGTTGCGTGCACACTGCGTGTGTAAGAGTTTTTTCATAGTCTATGATGCAATACTCTTTGTGGGTGAGAGATTGTAATGCTATGTGATGTACTTCCGGCAGAATGTGACACTGTGGTGTACTTCCTGTTGACTCTGTGATGTACTTCCTGTAGATTATACCGATGGGGAGGTTATTCATCACTTGGCTTTACTCATCTCCATCACTGTATGCAGCATTATTCTCGTCATCATCATAGTTTTCTGCTACTTCAGGTGAGCACCTCACACACACACACACTCTACCTCAAAAACTCAAAAACATGAAATTGTATAACAAATCAAGATGTTTTTTCAAGCTCAGTCACATTCAAAAAGAGGCATTTTATTTTACGAGGGTGCTCCCATAAACCTCAGGGCTCACTATCTCCTCATCCTATTTTGTTACCTGTTATTGTAATCAAATTAGCAATCCTCTGGTAACTGCTTGTGACATTCAGAGAGATGAACAACTGCTGATTGTAGTTTCCTTGTACCCTGTCAGATACAAGCGGCAGGAGTCACGACCTCGCTACAGTATCGGCCTTGAGCAGGACGAGACCTATATCCCCTCTGGAGAATCACTGAAGGACCTGATCGAGCAGTCACAGAGCTCTGGCAGTGGCTCAGGCCTCCCCCTGCTGGTAAGAACTATGCACTGCAGCTACCAGCTACATTCAGTGGTTAAATAATAACAAAAAAGCCCGGACAGTGCCGTAAGATAGTTGAATCCGACCTGTCCTGCAGGTGCAGCGAACCATCGCCAAGCAGATCCAGATGGTAAAGCAGATCGGTAAAGGCCGGTATGGCGAGGTGTGGATGGGCCGCTGGCGGGGGGAGAGGGTGGCCGTCAAAGTGTTCTTCACGACGGAGGAGGCCAGCTGGTTCCGGGAGACGGAGATCTACCAGACCGTGCTGATGAGACACGAGAACATCCTGGGTAGGGGG
Source organism: Petrocephalus sullivani (assembly GCA_026780845.1). Lineage (NCBI taxonomy): Eukaryota > Metazoa > Chordata > Actinopteri > Osteoglossiformes > Mormyridae > Petrocephalus > Petrocephalus sullivani. Next base: position 5,710,248 of record JAODKM010000039.1, read on the forward strand.
GCCTGGAGAGCTCTTCACAAATACTCACTGTTGCAGCTCTAAGTGATTTCTTCACTGTCACTATATGCAACTTAATTACTGTCACTGTGTCTGATTTCTTCACTGTAAACTCTGTCAGACTTCTTCACTGTCACTGTCTGATTTCTTCACTGTAAACTCTGTCAGACTTCTTCACTGTCAGTGTCTGATTTCTTCACTGTAAACTCTGTCAGACTTCTTCACTGTCACTGTCTGATTTCTTCACTGTAAACTCTGTC
>JAODKM010000039.1:5725468-5736060 GCA_026780845.1 Petrocephalus sullivani
ACAGTCCCAGACACAGACACATACTCACATTCCCAGTTACAGACACACACTCACATTCCCAGTTACTGACACTCACAGTCCCAGTTACAGACACACAGTCCCAGTTACAGACACATACTCACATTCCCAGTTACAGACACACACTCACATTCCCAGTTACAGACATGCTCGGCTACAGTCACTCTCTCAGAAGTCTTTACAGAAATTCTCATGGAAACAAAGAAAAGGCTTGCTGTCTCTCTCTTTCACAGACACACACACACACACCTAGTTTATTACACATCCTATTGTGTTTGCCATTGATATCTGCCTCAGATGTGTCCTTGATCACGATTTCTCCTCCCCTGGGCCTTTAATCCAGGAGCAGAGCGGCCTCTGACTGCGCTAAAACGCAACCCACCCCGCTGACCCCCACTCACCTCCCACTGGCCTTGTGGCGAGCGGTTCTTCAGCTGAATCTGCCAGTCCTGGCTGTGGGCCCCGGCGCAGTGGTGCATGGTGATGATGACAGGCCGTGTCAGGAGGGCCCCTGGGGGGCCACAGCTCACCACAGGGCCGAGGGTGGTCTGCGCCTCCTCCAGGGGGGGCCTGGGAGTGCGGGGGGAGAGGAGCAGGCTCAGACACACAGCATTTAACATTCCCCTGCACTGCCAAGAGGCTCACTTCTTCAGATTGACCCCTCCTACTCAAGACTGCCACTTTAATATTTTATCACCATGGTTACGCTTTCATTCTCTGCTGTGCCTCAGACTAACAAGAACTTATTAATCACGTATCATTAGAAAGTCATTAATTATGAAGATTACCAATTATAGAAGGCAACCTGATGGATTCTGATTCTGAAGTGGTAAGACCATTTTCTGTACATATCTACATATATTAGCTATCTAATACCAAATGAAAGGGCGTGGGGTGTCTAGAGGTGTTCCTCTTTCCAATGACATGTCATGTGTCCTGTCTGAGCGGCAATACCACAGTCATTAGAGAGGGGGCAGTGTGAGCTGGGTCCATACCTCATGATCTCTTTCCTATGGACTGTCACATACATCTCATAGACGCGACCTTGAGGAATGGCCCCTGCTGGCACCAGCAGGCTCACCCCTGTCGAAAAACAGCACAGTGACTTTGGGGACGAGATGCTAGCATCAGAGACAAAATGACTTTGAATACTGCACAATGACTCCTAAGTCGGCCTGAGACGGCAGGATGACACCAGAGACAGCATCATGACTTAGAAAATGACAGGGTGACTTAAGAGGTGAAATGATGACCTTTGAAATAGCACAATGATTTTGGAAACACCTCCCTGACTCTGCGCATGCACATGCAGAGATGAGGGACGCTCTGATATCAGAGGAAAAGACCTGACACCAGAGATAACATGCTGACTTTAAGAAATACCACAAACACTCATAACAAACACCACAGAGAACATTCAAAGAGTAATAAATACTCTCATGGTATAATGACAATAATGTCATTAATTGTCAATATTCGTTTTACTTCATTAACATCATAGCTCTCTATTTGCCCATCTGTACAGGAGGGTGCCTTTCTTAAAGGGCAAAACAGCACTTCTCTGCATTCTGACATTTAGACGCTGCAACCAGCGCCTTAACCAGTGCGCCCCCTGCTGGCTCTTGAAATATGCCACTGCTATTGTTCCACACCTGTTTCCCAGAGCTGTCACCTGCTACAGACTCAAGCTCTTTGATCGCATACCCCCCCAGTGTTCAGACTCTCGGGATGTGACATTTACTCTCCTATCCCGTGGAGCCAGGAGACTGCAGTGTCAAAGACACTGCAATTATAGGCCAACAGCAATGGGTGTGACTTCTCCTTCAAAGAGAGGGTGTTGTCGGCTTAAAGCAGGAAGGTGGCCTTAGTCCATCAAAATGGAGAGTCTATGTGTTTCAGTCACACAAAAGTCAAGGTCTAAGGTGAGAGGTCACAGGAAATACCTGTATGTACCTGGCAGACAGTATTTCAAAAACAGATTGTTAATTTTTCATGATATAACGGGAATTACATAAGGGGAGCGATGCCTTCGCCTGACAGAAGAGAAGAACAGCCACACTGTTCCCATGTAGCACATCTACTGACACACCCAAAGGCTGTCCATTAGTACAAGCCAATCACAGATCTCCGTCAATCCATGCAGCCGTAAAAGGCCAGTGAAAGTCCAGGAAGACTCCTTTAATTAAGGAGGCCATATCCCATGCTGCCCCGGGGGATCGCGGCTCCGCATGCTGCCGGGGCATTAGGCTGCCACGCCGCACATGCATACCGGATCACATTCATAACGGAACCCATGTGTGATGAAGTCTTCTGGGACTGGGCCAAGCCACCAATCACGGCCTTCTGTAGTCTGGCAGAGTGTGTCCTTTTTTTGTTTTTTTTCACAGGCCCATAACGGCGATTTGCGATGACATGCCAGCCGCCGGAGTCATCATCGCGCTCGCAGACACATGGGTCGACTCTTAATTAGCAGCGGGTCCCAGACCTGGCTGGTGGCCGCAGCTTTGCGGGACTTAAGTGCAGAATGAAGAATAGCGGTGAACGGCTTCTCAGGAGGACAGCAGACTCCTCTCCGTCACCGTAAGAAGACCTTGCACACCACTTAACGCTGACCCTCCCGCATTCCATCCCAGCTTTCAAAACCCTGACTCTGAATTGCTGGCACCTTTATTCAGTGCTTTAAAGTCAATTTGTTACCTGTCAGTGAGGGATAGATTATTAAAAATACAGGTAACCTTTGATGTACCAGCCAGATATTTTTGTGATCACCACCACCCCACTGAGATCACCATTACACTGCTGACATCACTATCATTGAACTAAGATCACCAAAACCTAACCCTGAGATTACCATCACACGGCTCACATCAGCACCATCCTACTTAGATCACCATCACCTAACCCTGAGATTGTCATAACACCTTTAACATCACCATCATCTTACTGAGATCACCGTTGTCTTAATGAAATCACGGTCATCTTACGGAGATCACAGTCACCCCACTGAGATCACCATCTGGTGAGGTCAATATTACATTACGTTTAACTTGCTAACTGCCTAAAAACATATGCATGAGTGTATAACATCAGCATACTTTTCCCATCATTTTATTTTATTACAGAAACACCACCTCCTGCTTTCCAATACGTCATCTAACCTCCACAGCCTTAGTTATATATCAGGAGTCGTCCTGAATTGAGGATTTATGAGTGGGGATGTTCTTTCTAACATAACATCCCAAATGCTCCATAATCTTCAGCAGGGTTCATAAGCGTGGGCAGATTTCAAATGAGCTCCGACAACAGATGAAAGAGACAGCGACTTCATCTCCACGTGGATAAGAGGTTGTGAATCCCAAGCAACAAGGCTCCATTAATCCAGATAAATCTAATACATACAGTCCGCAAGGAGAGCCCTGTGATTTTGCAGGTACGCTGCAGAATGGGAACTATGGTAGTACAGTAAAACTCGTATTGGTAAAAGCATAAAACCTTCAACTGAGTAATGTCATGTAATGTCAGCATGGAAACATCTTGCATCAAACATACTTCTCAGCAAACCCACCTGAGTTGGGAACTATGAGATGGCCCCCCAGGGAGTTGAAAGTCCCAAGGGCGGTGCAGGAGGGGTCACAAGTGCGAGCCAAGCTTTGGTTGCGCAGGTTCATGGTCTCGCTGTCTAGCAGGGAGTGTGTCACCTTGGGGGACAGCTTGGAGCCAAGATCGGCCAGCTCCTCCTGAGGTGTGACCAGGCCGGACGAGTTGTACACCTTGATCTTCAGGTTAGGCAGAGGGTCCAGCAGGGGCGAGTTGGTCATGGGGATCTTGTCAGACACATCGTGAAGGGCGTAGACAGGGCCGCGGTACATGGCCGCCGCAGAGGTCAGGTCAGGGGGGACAGTCATCAGGTCAGCTGTAAAGAGGGACCCATCGACAAACTCATAGCTCATGTAGCACAATGGATGCAGTACTTAAACAAACGGAACCCAACAAGTATGTAGACATTTAGGTATGATGAGAGTATTGCAGCAAATGACAAGTCAAGGGGAGCAATTTAGAAGACTTCATCGGAGATCCTGAATGAGCTTGTCGATAAACCTTTACCACTCGGTATGAAAGCTGAGAGGGCAGAGCAAGGCGACCAAGGCAGCAACCCAACCAGCAGGGCTGGCAGAAGGTGTCATCAAAACACATTAACTCTTATTAAATGCTCTGTGCCTGTCTACTTTAATTATCTACTGTCCTCAGAAAGCTGACCTGCTCCATAACATGCAATGCTTTTTAATCTGTATCTGTCAGAGGAATCCTGGGTATTGTACTTAAAGTGACAGTTGTCAGAAGCTAATTAAAGGTTATGGGGGGGGGCTGTTTTAATTAAAGTGTAAATTTGGATCCCCCCCCACTAGAGAGGGAAGACAACGGATATACAGCAGGACTGAAACAAAGAGAGACACATCAGTGCTACAGGCAGCAGAGGGCGCACAATCAAGCACAGATGAACGTTTATGGCTAGGCTTAGATGTTGGACAGCTGTGTGTGTGTGTGTGTGTGTGGGGGGGGGGGGGTTGTCCTTCTTCCTCCCACAGCTTCCAATCCCTGGGAACATCAGTAGTATATCAGATGATCTGGTGAGGATGATGATGATCGTGATGGATTGCAGCACTGGTTGGAGTGAACCCCAAAGAGAGCAGGACTCTGCTGGCCCAATCTTAGCTACCTCATGTGAAACTGCCACTTAAAACCCCCCTATGGCTGCTGATAAAGATGGTCAGTCAGCTTGTTGGCCTACCGAATTTATAATAACCCAGACATCAGTAAGAAGAATAGCTCCTAAGATTTCCAAGGACTGACCCAAGTCCATCTAACTTTCTACTGTAGAAGACAACCTTGCAATCATTACTGTATGTGACTGTAAGTAGACTTCCTCACGATCATTACTCCATGTGACTATAGAAAGACTGCCTCACAGTATTTACTGTATGGCTGTCAGTAGACTGCCTCATGATCCTTACTGTGACTACAAGCAGACTGCCTCATGATCTGTAGTGTAGAAGACTGACACATGATCTTCACTGTGACTGCAGACTGCCTTGTGATCATTACTGTATGTGACTGTAAGTAAACTGCATCATTATCTTTACTGAATGGGGCTATAAGCAGACTGCCTCATGACCTTTATGTGACTAAAAGAAGGCAGTCCCACAATTATTGCACATGCTATTATCTAATACCAGAACAAAGATCAGTAGAGTATCTTCTGCAGGGAATCGTCTTTTGCTCACTGCCTTGGGTCACAGGCACGGTAAATCCAGTTTGGGACAGTCCACCCTTCCATCCAGGAGAGAGTGCTTTAATCTCCTTACCCTGTTCATTCCTGTTCCTACAGTCCGTTCATCTTTCAGCCGATTCGCCATGGCAGAAATTTAATTAAGCAGGAACAAGCCAGGGATCGCTGGGGGAGGAGGGGGTGTGGAAGCATAATTCTCCATCAGTGATAATCCGAGATCGGTCTCCATCGAGGAGTGACAAGCATCCTAATGGCCTCCCGATGAAATGTCAGCCGAACCTCGCACGCTGCCGCCACGTCCGAAATTGCTTCCCGGTTTTTCCATCTCCGACACTGCATTTACATCCCGCACGTGCTGTCTCCTGCCAGACGTGCCAGGACCTGCTGCACAACTCCAACCCACCACAAAAGACCACCTTTAACATCAGGATGGGGGAGAGCAGCCCTGATTAGGCAAAGCTGTTTGAGCTGGGATTTGACATTTTTAATCCGCACGTAATTACATTTCACTGTCAGCCTCTGCGATGGAGAAATGTTTGGTTTCATTTGCCATTGTATTTATTCTTTTGAATTATGACAGGGTCAGTATCATTGCGTGTGATGGTGATTATTCACAGGGCAAGTGTGACAATGAAAGCAAAAAGGGTAGGAATGAGGCAGCTGGGGGGAAAGGCTGAAGAATCTGCCAGGCTGACCTTCCAGCTTCTGACAGTATGAGGTCACACAGGAAACAAAGTCGGGCGTAGCAGAGAGGAGTGGAAATGCCGGGATACATGGCTTCCCTACCACAAAACCAGGGAAAAGCTCATTAATGTGACCGCAGTCTCTGCTGTTGGGTGACTATACATCAGATGGTTCAGGGCGACTAGGCCACAGTGACTTTTCACGCTTGGTCATGTCTGCTTGGCTATAGCCACCCTGCTGATGACCCAACATCGCCCCCTGCAGATGACTCACCAGAGCGGGCTGTCTTTATGTTGACAGACTGGAAGCCGCCATTGAGTGCCGACGTGTCTATGATGTCTGAGTCGAATTCGCGGTGGGTCTTGCGGTAGACGAAGAGGGCCACAATGACAGAGATGACCAGGCACATGATGACGGCGATGACGATACCCACGTAGAGTGCCACATCGTCCGTGCTGGGTGCGGCTGTTAGTGGGGATGCAGAGATGCGGGTGAGTAGATGTCTCACCTGTGACCAGCATGTTTGTAGGGCAGGTCTAACCACCAATTACAGCTCATTTGTGTATCATGTGACTGCTCAAACTGTAGATGCTGGCTAATCGCTAAAAATATACTACAATGATTAAACATTACATACACCCACACAGATTTAAAAAAAATATATAATTTGATTTGTCTATTTATTAATTTATGAACTCCACTGTGACTTTCTGCAATTTACTTGAATATTTAATAGGCTTGCAGATGTAAAACTGTGAAATTTTCATTAACACGGCCAGTGCAGACTTTCATTTGGAACAAAGTCCTACCCATAATAAAGTTTTAATTGACAGGGTGACTGTGACAGTAAATTACTCTCTACAGGAAGCTCTCCCCGAGGATTCTGGGAAAATGGCTTGCCCTCCAACCTGCTGATGAGATGCAACAAAACTGCTTCGCTGGAATCCTGCAGACACCACTCACAGCAAAGTCTGTACTATTATCATTTTCAGCTCTTTACGAGGTCTTTTAGCATGTGGCCTGTACTGTTACCCTCCTTCGCTTTTACGAGGTCAACTAATTAACTATACAACCTGTACCATGATACTTCTTATTCAAGCTATTAGCCATATAGCCTATACTATTATTGGTTTCCATTTTTACAGGGTCATTTAGCTGTATGGCATGTATCATAATCATTTTTGGCACTTATAAATACTAGCAGTCGCAAGGCCTGTACCATAGTTCTTTTGCAATTCTTACATATGCTGTTAGTACAACCTACACCATCATTTGCATTTTTTTCGTCCGCAGTGTTTCGGATGCGTTTAGCTTCAGAGGAAATATTTTTGAGCTGAAACAGCAGCCGGCCTGTCCTGTTGGAAGCGGGGGTGCACACAGACTGCTTCCACTCGCCACTGCATAAATTGTTGCTTAGTTTCAGAATATCTCAAATTCCAGTGTCCCTTGTGATTATTTTCTTGTTAAAAATGTCTCCGCCTGTGACCTTAAAACATCAATCATTGGCCACATTTGGTGGTAATCAAGCAGTTCGTCCTCCTTCCACCGGGTGTCAGCATTCACCACTGAGTGTCATTGTTTGCCTCCAGACAGAAGGTGATATCGTATTCTACAGCCTGAGAGCCAGCTGTCATTCCCGGGGGTTTCCCTACGAGCCATCGATTGGGGTACACATGGTGGAGTTGCTCAGAGACTAAAATTGAAGACTCCATCTCTAGTGGAGCGAGGCGCTGTAAGCGACGGGCGGTATGAAAAGCAGAACAAATCAATGTCAGAGTGAGCTGCAGTAGATCTGGGCTCGGCCAGTCAGCCTGGCACTGGGAATCAATCTGCCCTTCTAATGTGATCTTTGCTCTAGACGAGCGGAAGTCTGGCTCTGAGGACATCGCTCTAAGCCACCTTCCAGCCACTCTTAGAGAACAAGTAGCACGTTCCTCAAGCTGCGGCTGCGGAACCTCAGGATGGAATATCACACTGGCACGGCCACCGTGCGTGACGCCTGGGGTGTGCCTTTCGCTACCTTTCGCCAAGCAGAGGGCAGGGAGGCGACTATATCTGTATTCATAGGGTGACGTGAACTCACGCCACTTAGCCCCTCTGATAGAAGGCATCGATCAACTTGCATCCTAATTAAGCCACCAGGAAGCCATGCAGATCGTTATGGGGTTGGAGGGGGGGGGGGGGGGGCTTTCCATTGGCTGCTTGCCTCCGAGGCCCGAGTGTGTGGCGCGCCTGGAGCACCATTGAGTTTCTGTCAGTGGGGTAGCATGAGAGTAGGCCTAACCAGCTAGAGAGTCCCAATAGAGCTGGGAACTGCCCCATCACCTGTGTCCCTCCTTTGGGCCACACCCCTTTCTGACCTAGCTCCGCCCATTCCCACACACACTCCGCCTCTTCAAAGCATATGGGCAACCGCCATACAATGACAGGAAATGGCAAGGGCCTGACGACATAAAGGCAGCAGAGAGATGAAAACAAATGATTATTAGCATGTGGACCAGGCAATTGAAAACATATTTCACATTTGGTCACTGCACGCAAATGTCATCAGGGATGTTCGGGGAAACAACAGGATGTTTTCCAGAACCAGTCAGAGACCGCACAGTCCACTTCCAGACAAGGCTCGACTCAAATGCCACAGACAAATGACTTGAAAAACCCCAGTGAGAATCCCAGCTTAGAGAAATGAGCAGTAATTACAGCACCACCACTTCCTCTGTATGACCTTACCATTATCTATAGAACCGTCTCCCTGCTGGAGCCATCAGGTCCTGATCCAGCAGATCATCAGCCTGTAACGCATGTCTAGATAACGACTCCATTTGCCGGAGCGATCCAGAACAATGACTCGGCTTTCAGTACAGGCCCTGTGTGCCGGAGCGATCCAGAACAATGACACAGCTTTCAGTATAGGCCCTGTGTGCCGGAGCGATCCAGAACAATGACACGGCTTCCAGTACAGGCCCTGTGTGCCGGAGCGATCCAGAACAATGATACGGCTTTCAGTACAGGCCCTGTGTGCCGGAGCAATCCAGAACAACGACACGGCTTTCAGTACAGGCCCTGTGTGCCGGAGCGATCCAGAACAATGACACGGCTTTTAGTACAGGCCGTGTGCCGAGCGATCCAGAACAATGACACGGATTTCAGTACAGGCCGTGTGCCGGAGTGATCCAGAACAATGATACGGCTTTCAGTACAGGCCCTGTGTGCCGGAGCAATCCAGAACAATGACACGGATTTCAGTACGGGCCCTGTGTGCCGGAGCGATCCAGAACAATGACACGGCTTTCAGTACGGGCCCTTTCTCCGTCCTGCTTCCAGCGGCTGGACCATGAGACCGTGATCACTCATCCAGACACTACGTTCCATCTCGAGATGCTTGCATTCATCTCCAGCAGCTGCTGCTCTGCTTGGACTTCCCACAGACACTGTTTTTCCACTATCCTCCAGCGTCTTCTTTGAAGGGGTCAGGGAGTAAGCTCCACATTTTCTCTGTGTTTCTGTTTTTTCTTTACTGTATGCACATACACTATTCAGATGTTAACTAAAATCATTTATGAAAATTCCCTTCGGTGGTAACTGACCCTTGGTACTGTTTACTTGTCCTGCTGCTGATGTTTTAACTCTCATTTTGGTTCATTTTTGCAGACATATTTATTGCTGTTAGAAACCCCTCATTAGGTTAAATTAGACTGAAGGCTCCTTCTAAATCTTTGGGACAGTCTTGCTAAGTCTGTAGGCATCTGAGGTGACCTGTACCACCATGGTCTACCAGACAAGGGAGATATCCTCAAGTCCCACAAGAGAGCATATCTTATCCATCACTGCAGACCCAGCGTCCAGCTCACACTGGCCCCCCCGGGCTCTGGGGCAGCTCATCTCTGATAAGCGCTGAACTGTCATCAGTCCCACAAGACCAGCAAAAAGCACACTGACTTTATAGAGCAGCTCAAAGCCTTGCTGTGTGATGGCAGCGGGATCTCGCCTTGCCATCCACCCTGCAGATTTTTAACTGATATTCCTCAAGCTGTGTCACCTTTGACGATAATGGCACCAAGCTTCTAAAATGTTAGCATTAAAGCATATTACATTAATACATATCTCTGTAATACATACCCCCACATTAATACATGCCTTTGAACTCTGAAAAGAGGAACTCCAAGCAGCAAGAACCGCAGAATTATTATGTTTTAACGGGCGTCTCTGTAGCTTCAGGACAGACATGAATTTTACATGCTTGAAAGAAAGAAAAAGAAACTCTGGCATTTCAGAGAGGAAATGCGGAATGGTGCCGTTCTCCGGAAAGGTCCGCACATCGGTCAAAGATCGGCGGCGGCGGGGGGGGGGGGGAGGGGATGTGAGCCAAGAGATTTTACCCGGGCAAAGTGATTGCATCAGAAAAAAAAGCCAAGGAAGCATAAATGATGAACAGAACGAAGAGAAAAAGAGGAAGCAGAAGATGAAACGGAAAGAGAAGGAATGAAGGAATAAAAGGGAAACAAAAATAAAATGAAATGCAAAAACTCACATGAAAATCCCAAATCAGTCTTGTGTTTCGGCTCGGGAGACATCTGGAAAAATGAACCTTGAGGGGAGGGGG
>JAODKM010000039.1:5777404-5802673 GCA_026780845.1 Petrocephalus sullivani
GTTCTCCCCAAGCGAGCTTGATGGGCCGAATGGCCTCCTCTCGTTTGTATATTTCTTATGTTCTTATGTTCTTATCATTGTCAGAATCGAATGTCACCTATGCATTTCCCCCGTCATTGAGGTTCAGCTATGCACTCTTACATTGTGTGTCTACACAGGCTTCCTGGTCCTTCTCCTGAAGCTTTCTGCCTTTGCATTTTCCATAGGGATCCCTGAGCTCGGAGTCCGACTTCTTTCCTCAATACTTTCCTCATGACGTCTCCAGCCAGGCAGAAATCACGGTTTCGAACCCCTGCATCTGTGGCACCACTGATCAGCCCTCTGGTATCGGCTGTTTTTAATCTTGTGTATTTATAAAGTACACCTTTGTCAGGCCCGTCTTACCATTCAATGACGTGGTTCTTTTGGCACCTTTCAGCTCTTCTTGGGGAGGTGAGCCGGCAGACCAGCGTGGGAAGTAGCCCCGGTTCGGTCCGCAGCCCTGGTCTGGCCTGCAGCCCCGGTTCAGCCCGCAGCCCTGGTCTAGCCCGAAGCCCCGGTTCGGCCCGCGGCCTGCTTAGGCGGCAGCTCCAAGTCGGCTGTCTCCAGGACGACGGCAGTGATGACAGCGGTGACCTGCTGCTGCACACCGACGGTGGCTTTTACAGGAAAGCCCTACGCCCACAATCTGAGGACAAGGTCTCCATCGGGGGCGACGGCGGTGGGGTTGCCCCTTCCCCAGCAGAGGGCACCAAGGATGACGACAGTTCGGTAAAGCAGGGGGCCAGCCCTGGGTTTGAACCTCTCATCGCGGGTATAGAGTCATCCTTTCTGCCCACATGTGCCTCCGACGCCAATGGAACAGGACTAAGTGATCCCCAGATTGAGTCTGGACGCACCCCTGAAATGGAAGACAGGGACACCAAGGACACCTTAAGTGACATGTGTCCCCACCCACTGGCCACCACCCAATCCGAGGGTGACGACCTGCCCCCATCATTGCCTTCCCCATACTGCACCAAGGCAGGGGTGAGAGAGCTGACTGGAATCTGCACTGTCGAAAGGGTGGTCCTCAGGCGAACAGAAACTGATTCCTTCGGACTGGACTTGGAGGTCACACCCTCCCCATTGAAAGTGCTTGTCAAGGGTGTACAGCCAGGGGGCGCAGCGGAGAAGGCGAGTTGTTTAACTGCTTAAAACAACTCAAGATCATTTATTTGGACAGTTTTGTCAGTTTACGTAGCATTTAGAAGAACTATTTTTAACATTTGTTCAAATACAACATCTGGCTTTTTCTGTCTTTCTATATCAAAATAGACAAAAAATCAGTTAAGGGCAGAATTTTTTGATTAAAGGGGGATTTTTCTGGCTTTCTGTATCAACATAGACAAAAAATTGCTCAAACAGCATTTTACACTAGTTTCTACTTTGTTAACTTTTAGAGATGAAATGTACCTTTGAGCCTTTAACAGGGTGAAGGATTTGCAGGATGATACAAAGAATTATTCAAACATATTGCTTAGCAAAAATGGCTTTCTGTGTGATTCAAACGGTAGAGCAGAAGATCACTGTTGCCTGTGCTTTTGACAGCCCAGTGAACTGACACCGTTGATGCCTTTTCCCCAGGAATCCGCAGGTAGAATCAGTGCTGGAGACGAGGTGGTGACCATAGGGGACACTGAGGTCTCCGGCTCCTCATACTTGGAGGTCTGCGGCCTTACGCAAAGCCTTCCCCTGACCCTAACCTTGGAGCTTAAGAGGCCGGTTTCAGGTGAGCCTTCAGGCCTCCCACCCCTCTTCCTACCAGTTACTGTTCTGCGTGCTGCAAAAATCCACTAGCTAAAACAACCATGTAGACACGAGATGCGTAGATTATTGTGCAATTATTTTGTCTTCTTTTAATCAGTTTGTCAAGTGTTCTTACTCCTTCTCTACCCATTTCTTGATCTCGTTGTAGCAAAATATTGAGGACAAAGAGAACTATGTCACCAGAATGTGGTTGAATTTCTAGTTTGCACCAAAATTAAACGAGCAGTCTTTCTTCCCTCATGCCGCGCAAAAGGCGTGGGACTACGTCAGGTCTTTCCTTCCTGTCAGTATCTTTCCCCGCAAGGGAACTGCTCACAGCTGGCGTTGTATAAATGGTGACTATCGACATGATCCTTCCTGTAGACTTGGTAGTTGATTAGAAGCACCTGAATGATAGTGTGGCCCCTGCCGCTCTCATTAGCAGGTGTGCTGTGGCATCATGTAGACACACCATCCAGCTGGATTGCTGTGAGTCACTTCTTGATCACAAAGTGTTTGCCTGAAGCTGTTGTCACCCATTGTAATACGTATAGCAGACGTGTGAGATGTATAAATTCACATGCAATGGACTTTGTTGCAGGCCTGAGTTTCCAGTTCTTACCGGACAGCTCAGTGTGTTTTTGTTGTTCGATTTTTCTGCCCGTAGTAGGATTGTCACTACCGTATCTTTGACCAATTATGAACAAGCTGGCTTCCTCCCTGGGGTGAGCTGGGATTCGGTCACCTCCATGGCTTAGAATAAGAAGTGCTCACAGCAATTGCAGTGACTAACAAGTCTGGAAAACATGCTTGTTTGTTTATGTGTATGTGAACTGATGTGCATAACGTATGCAGCTTATTGCATACCTATGTGCGATTGCGTGTTTGTTTCGCTGAGTAATGAAGTTTCAGTTCATAAAACCACTCCTGGCTGCAGATCTGCTAACAGGACTGGCTCTGCCTGTCATTTGATAGTGATGCTTGTCAAACCCAGACTGACAACCATCTCTGAATACACATAATGCTTGGAAATAGTCTTTGTGCTCAGTGTTTCAATGGTTTTAACCAGTAATTAGCAACTGAGTTTGTAAGGGGTCACGTCAAACTGCAAGCAATGCTATGCTTTCATAACAACCAAACATCTGTTTCTTAAGGGGCATTTATTGGCATTGTTCCATTCACAATCAACCACTTAAAGGGCTTAGTTTGTTATTTGACATTTCCCCTTCCTTAATGCACAGTGTTAAACCTAGAGCATCCAAATTATGATAAGTCAAATGCAGAAACTTGACTATAATAGCTCAAAACTGAGTGAACTGCACAGATGTTAAAAAATGTGGAGCAATGTTCAGAGATTAATAATTCAGAGAAGGAGTGTAAGCCATAGAGTAACAGTGCATAATTCTGTTTTGTTTCCAGCTGTAGATCGACTGTCTAAAGAGTCAGGCACTGAAAGCAATTCCAAAATGGAGAACACTATAACTCCTGAGGGTGAATTAACCCCAGACATAGGAAGCAATTCCATGGAGATTAATTCAACACGACCTGTCGAAACAAATCACAGGGGTGAGATCCCTGCTAGCAACATTGACAAAGAGTTGAGATCCCCAAAGGAGACCCTTGAAAATATAGACAAAGTTGCTGCTGTGACTTCACATATTAACGGAACAGCTGCCTCAGCACAGGATAGTAATGAGCTAATAAGCAGTGAATCTGGCTCTACTCAGCCTTTGACCAGGCCTAATGTTCTTGATTTCTCTGTTTTGGATCCAGGAAATAAGGGCCTACTGTTGCCTGTCCGTACAGAAGTTCTGTGCAACTACTCTAGACACTTAAGCACCGTCAATGATAAGGATATTTCTGGGAGTAAGGACAGAAATAGCGATTCTTCAAAGAGCACGTACAATTTACTGGACAGCGATTCCGAAAGTGATTCTGCCACTGAAAATTCTCATCTAGGAGACAGCACAAAACATGCCAATCCTCAGGTGTGTGCTGAAGGCGAGGTGACAGATGAGAAGGTGGACTCCAACCCTACTGATGCATTGAGCCAGACAACGGATGGCAACGTCAAAGATGGACTTTCATGCTCTCCTGCTCAAAATGTGAACTCAAGCAACCAAAATTTGAGGATAGGGCACTCTCCTGATATCTGTCAAGGGGACCCTCTACTTCATGTACAGGAAAAGGATTCTTCAAACTGCATTTCCTCCAATCAACCAGACCAAAAACTGACCAGCAATCAGTCTGACCCTCTGCATCATCAGTGTCCTCCTGTGATATCCAGCTCCAAAGATCACATGCTTAATGGAATAAACCCATCACTATCTCCCAGAAAACCACTGAACTCTCAGAATTCTCCATCCATGGGTATGTTTTTCCCATCAGCGCGAGAGACCTTCAAAAACAAAGAGAAGAACATGTGTCAGTCTTCCAGTAAAGTGATGGCAGCACCAAGAATAGGAAGCAGTGAAAACAGTACTAAAATGTTGTGTCAGAAGGTGGTGACGTTCTACACAACATCGGTGACAGTTCAGCCAAGTGAGCTAGTGTCTTCAGATAAAGCTTCTCAGCTGGAACCATCATCCACTCCAGCAGTTACAGAGTCAAAGGGTCATCCTAATAGTGAAGGCAAATTCCTCCAAAATATGTCAACTAAATCTACTTCAAAAGACAAGGTGACAGAGAAGCTGGAAATTAATATTGATTCCAAATCATCTGCATCACAGGTACGAAGTAAGTTGGGGAGAAGTAGCTCCATGATGTCATCTCATTCCACCAATGGTGTCAAAAAAGACAAAGCAGAGACGTTAAGCGACTCAGTGTCCAAGTTTATTGGTCTCAGCAATAAAACCAGAAACAGTATGAAAGAGGCCTTTGTTGTTAAAGAGAAAAAAGTTGAGTCTTCTGAGCCGAATACATCATCGGCACCTCCCCTTCAGTTGCAGAACCTGCAGGCTAAGAAGGTTCCTGTCATAAACAATCCGCAGGAGAAAACTGCCCTTAAGTCGCCAAAAATCTGTGATGATCAGCAGAACAACCCAAGGCTTACCCAAGATACTGCAAGTCTGCAGGTGGATTGTGTGCCTAGGGAAGAAGCTGGGGAAAAAGGGAAAGACACCTCAGCTGAAAACACAAGGAAAGACCTGGACTCCGTACAGGGAGACCCTTTTTCTGAAACCATTTCGAAGGCTGATGACAAGTCGAAATCAGTCACCACTCAGAGGAGTTTCATTGAGGTGCGACTCTCTTCCCCTCCCACTTCTTCGGTATCCACACCTGTGTTGAGGCAGAAGGGAATTCAAGAGAAGTCGGTCATTAAAACTGACTCAAACTGTACATTAGGGCTGAGCAAGAGGAATTTCTCAGGAAGTAAAGATGCACAGACTTCTCAGGACAGCCAGACAGAATCTCCCACTGCTTTGGGTGGCATGTGTCCATTCAGTGCTGTTCCAGATAACACAGAGCTTGATGCAGAGGTTTTACTAGAAAATCACCAAACCTGCTTGAACAGAAGTCAGGAACATCAGGTCTTTAAGCCTAATAATTTAACAGAGAAAGGTGACTATCTTAATGCCAGCCAAACCAAACCATACTTTCCCAAGCTGGTACGTCGAAGTTACTCCACGGACTGTAGCGGACCCCTAGACTCCAATTCTTTCTCTGTTCGGCAAAGAATTAAATCCTTCGAGAATCTGGCTAGCTTTGACAAGCCCGTCGTCAGGAGTATCGACACACAGTACTACGCCCTGGCTTATACTCCGAGACCTCCTCTGAGCAGGAGGCTGTCTGGTTATGCTGGATGCGGAAGTTCTTACTCCGTCGACAGTCAGGCCTTTAGGAGGAGTGTTAACTTGAGGATCTCTAGCTCACCCACTGATGCACTGACAGAGAAGAAGGCTGCGGTCTCTGCTTCTCAGCTGGTACCAGCTCCCGTGACGCAGACACCCCCCGTGGTGCGCCAGAGAGCGGCCCGGGGCCCTTCCAGCCTGTCCCGCTCCAGACTCCGGGAAGTGAGGGCACTGAGCATGCCAGACCTGGACAAGCTTTGCACTGATGACTTTTCCAGTGAGGAGGTCGTGGCCACTTTCCAGACTGAGCTTGAGGTCCAGCCCACAAGCAGTGATGCCGGCCTGTCAGAGGGCCTCAGCGGCTCAGTTTCTACCTCTAACAAATCCTCCAATTTCCCAAGGGCTGGCACAAATGAGAAATCAGAAGCAGGATCGATAGCCAAAGAGTGCTCCCCCCAGGAAAACGGCAGTGAACAGCAGGTGTCTGGCAGCTGGTCAATCAGGTCTATATAATCTCTTTTTTGGTTGAGTTTGCTTTTACTGTGTAAGAAACTAAAAATATTAACTTCCAGTCCAGGGAAAATGCCACCCCAGCAAAACAGAAAAGTTGCAGAGTGAACAAAACAGTTAGAAGCACCCAAAATGTAAGAAACAGGAAGACAGAATTACATCTCTGGAAACAGAGACATGAATCACTGCAGTTAGCCAGTAACAATATAAACTACTATCACTCCAGGTCTCTCAAGTTATTGTTACGAGCAGTGGACAGTTATAAATATTTCAGTACTGAAAGAATTTTAATCACATAATCACTGTAGTAGTCAAGAGCAAAATTAGGAGTAGCTTTATAGTTTATTGAACATGAAACTTTGCATGTGCTAATAAAGACTTAGAACAGAAAGGTAAATGACTTAAATGAAATCTTAATGGTATGAGTTATAATTAAGGAGCAGAAGCAACCTATGGTATAAATATTGCTGTCTAACTTGAGTATGTGTGGTGTGGTTGAGCTCTGCTGGACGACAGGGATTAATTACCTAGTTGTACATTTAGGAGACTTATTGGTCTTATTGTGCACTTATTGGTGAATAAGAGAAACGTGCCAAAATAAAGGAGTTTTTAAATGTAATCCAGTAGAAATGGATGAGATTTAACGAAGGATATATATCAAGACATATATAAAGCAAAAATATGAACACATCAAAGTAAAAAAAGAAAGTATCAATCAGTTGTATTGTATCATTCAAAAGTATTTTCTTACATGCACATTCTCACAAAGTTCCACAGTGGAGCGATCATATGAGATGCGTGTGACCTTTGACCCCTGTGTGTGCCGTGCTTCTGCCCCACAGCCTGAAAGCGCTGCGCGCCTCGGCCCCGGCCCAGAGCAAGCTGCAGGACCTGCTGAGCTCCTGGGACTCCAAAGCGCATGTGCCAGCCCTGATCCAGAAGGCCGAGGCCCTTGCAGAGGTAATGTGAGAATGAGTTGCTAGGGGTCTCTGCAGTGTCAGCTATCAAAGGGCTATCTGATGGACCTGAAAGCATCTTGAGCTAGACGTTCTCCTATCGTGTTGTACATAGACCAGGCAGCTTGATATATTGATTTCATCACACCCATCCAGAGATTTTAAGCTTCCTGTTTCCCATCTCTAATACACTTAAAATAAATTACTGTAATTAATATGGGTTAACTAAGCAGGGAATACACCACTTGCTTATCACATTTAAATACTACAGCACCAGTATTGTTTTTGTGATTTGGACAATGGCTGGGTCCTGATTATTAGTACATACCAAGTATACCACTGAGCATGGTGACTATGCCAAGAACAATAGCAAAAACTGGGACTGGGCAGGTTTTATAGGAAGCTTTGTGAGACTAATACGGTTTTATGGACGGAAGTTCTCGAAAGGTTGTTCAAGTTTTTATTTAGTACCCTTGAAACCATATGTGTAGCTCTCTGGCAAAATATAAAATTACAAAATATAAGCCTCATTGCACAGTTTAATTTGTTTTTGAGCAATTCAGTGCTGCATAAGGTGACAGATTTATTATTTTTCCTCCAATGTCTCTTCTGTTCCCGACCACCCAGGAAAAAGACGATATTTACTTTGTGCTCTTGACTAAAGAGGAAGGCTCTGGTCTGGGCTTCAGTATCGCTGGAGGAGTGGACTTGGAGCAGAAATTCATTACGGTGAGAAATGAGACTTCTGTATTTTTTGGCGGCCAGGTGTGGTGATTTTTAACATCTTTCATCCTTTGTGGATAATAGAAAAAGCTGTCTTTGTAACTTATATTACACGTATGGTTAATTTTAAATTATTTTCAGAAACTTTCAGTTTGATTTTTCATCTCCCAGCTGAATTGTGGGAATTTAACAAAATATTGAAAGGATATTTGGTCAATATGTGATCCTCAGTGCTGTCCGACTGGTCCTCAGCAATTGTGAGATTTCCCAGTGCACATCATTTTACAATCAGTACAAGAAAATTCTAAGTTATATAATCATAAGGTATGGGTGCAGATATCTGTATTTTGCCTATAATCATCAGTGATTTTGTTTACGATTCTGAACTGATGCAATGTTTTGGGGAGTGGCCATCTATATCACGGCGGAGCACCAGGCCACTGTAATTGTGTTGATTCCTTCCTTCAGTTTTTCCATCATGGTGTTTCTCTATATAGGTGTGTTCTGGTTTTTCTTTGCCAGCAACTCTGGATCTAAAGTCTATGCAGTGATTGTCTTCATGTTGTTTTTTATTTTCAGAAATATTTTAGTGTATTAGAAGTGATTTACCTACCCCCTGCACTCCCATCGACATATGACAGGGCTGTCAGCTCTCACACATCTGGCGTGACTCTTACGCTTTCAGATGTTCCATAATTAAACTATAATAAGGTTAATCAAAAGCGTTGGGGTAGTCTGCAAACCCTACAGACTATTTACAAGGTAATAAAACTGTTACATACATGTAAGTGCTTGTACAGGTGTGTGCAGACTCGAATTGAAAATCTCAGACAGCCAGCTGACTAAAGTTGGCAACTTAGCCTTGATGAAGAAAATCACAAATACAGCTGGGATTTGTCCTCAAATCTGTGCGTCAGGCTAATCTGTTTGCTGAGCTGATTTCTGAGACTTTCACACTAATTTCTGTTTCATCCAAAATGACAAAATATGTAAAATCACGTTTAGTCAGGCAAAAAAATTAATTAAAACGTATTATTGCGATCAGAACATTTTTGATGTCAGCTTATATTACGTGATCACCATGTGACTATGTGGACAGGTCCATCGAGTCTTCTCCAAAGGGGTGGCTGCTTTGGAAGGTACCATTCAGCGCGGGGACTGCGTAGTGTCCATCAATGGCACTGCCCTGAGAGGGACCCTCCACAGCGAAGCACTGTCCTGTCTATACAAAGCACGGCGGCCACAGCGGGTGCTGGTCGTGATCCGGAAGGGGAAGGATGTGGAGCCATTATCCCCCCAGCAGGCGAAATCCAGCAGATCCGGAATACGGACTTTATCTTCCAGTGATGTGGCATTAGAAGCAGGCCCTGGTGAGTGAGCAAGCAAACCAGTGTCCTTCCATGAATTAATTTGGCTTTGTTGAGCACCCATGAGTCCAGCATGTTTTCGTGCAAGCGTTTGGTGCTTCTGCAGTGCATGGAATGACTGTTTATGTGCCATGAAGCCTCTGCTCTTGTGCTGCAGCTGTGCAGGTGGGTCCAGACGGGGCTCTGAGTGTGGAACTCCAGAAGACATCGGCAGGCTTGGGCTTCACCTTGGATGGGGGGAAGGCCTCTGCCCAAGGGGATAAGCCTCTTACAGTCAAGCGCCTGTTCAAGGGTAATCCTGCGGGACTGTGGCACTGCCTGTGCTTGCGGCCATTCGAACATCTCCGATCTCCAGGGCCGAGAGATTACATGCTGTTATGAGATCATGATGTCTAAATGATCTTCATGTTGTGTAAAAGCATGATATTATTGCTGCCCAAGTGTCAGCTTAACCATTGAAAACCCTTTCATCACCTTCACCTGAGTATTTGCACAACCATCCAGTAAAGGCATGGATTTTTCTGACCACTACCCCATCTCGTATGGCTAATTAGCACCTCACTTTAAAGTCAATCAAATTAAGTGAGCTGGTGGTGAAATGTAACAAACACATGGAGTGGCTGAGGTGCTCCTGTGCGGTTTGGGAACTGATACGGTGTTCTTCACACCATCCAAAAAGACATCAGTGACTTTTCAGAGAGCAGAAGAAATCCTTCATTTTTGTAGTGTCACTGTTAATTTGCATATGTTATACTGTTAAATTGTATGTTTTGTTCAGAACAAATATTTACCAGTCAGAAAGATAGCTTTAAACATTTCCTTTGACTGCCAATAACTTTCGCATAATGATTTTCATCAATACATTTCATAGAATGATCAAATTTGCATGAGCGATTTGAGCAATAGTGAGCGATTGTAGTACAGTCATCCCTCACCACTTCGCGCTTCGTGGTACTGTGCTCACTAGAGTATATACAGTACTGTATATTCATTAAAAGTTGATCGAGACAGTGAAAATGATACAGCTCGTTCGGTTGTCTGAGACAGTTATATCCCCTTCCTATCCCGGCCACTGCCTGGCTCAGCCTCACACAAGTTCGTTTCTCTCATACACGCTTCTACGTCGCTACGCATCAGAAGCATCTTTGTTTGCGATTTCTGAGAACTTTTATCTAAGCCCCACGATGGCTCCTAAACGTGCTGCTTCTTCTAAGCCTTCTGCTGCTTCTTATTTTCATAGGTTAGTGGTTCTGTGTAAGAACTGTGTGTGTGTGTAATTATTTGTACAATAATATTAATAATAATATGATATTGGTAACATCTAATATGTCTTATTTTCTCTTATTTTGTCTAATATATTGGGTAAAACAAGTGTAATGGTGACTAAAGGGTGTTGTTTAATGTCTAGAGGGCTCTAATAATGTTAAAACCCATATTTAGAAGGTCATAAAGGTCATAAGGTTTTCTATGCTCTAACTACGAAAATATTAGATTTATTAATAAAGAATCCTACTTCGCGGAAATTCACTTTTCGCAGTAGAGTCCGGAACACATTAAACTCGATAAACGAGGGCTGACTGTACTAAAGAAGTACCCCGACCGGTTTGGAACTTTCGGTACTTGAACTTTTGGTACTGGTACTCGACTGGATATCAATGGAAAAGGGAAAGTACGGAAAGTACTGTACCAAAAGTACCATACTTGGTACTTGGTGTGGATACTTGGGTGTACCCTTGGCCTGGTCCAGCTGCTTGGGTCCCCAGCAGGATCAGTCTCAGGGAATCACTTTACTGACGCTCCATCACAATGCAAGTAATGAGCCTCATTCGGGACTCCCTGAGCAACCGATCGTTAGACACGGAGTCAAACAAGCCAAGGGTTCTCCAAAGAGACACAGTACCAAAGCGACTTGGTACTGATTTACTTATCATTACAGCATATAATGATTCACTGCTGCTTGCACTTTCATTTGACATGAATAAAAGGTCTCCTGAGATTGTTTGTTGGAAAGCATGTAAAAGCATGTAAAAACTGTGTGAGGACAAACCTGACAGAGTGGAGACTCTTAACCTACAGTATGGTACAAAAGTCTTGGGCCATCAATAGTTAATGCTATTTATCTGAGTAGTAAGTGTACATTTGTTCAGAAAAATAAACACAATTTAACATTAAAACATATGCAAATTATAAGCAACACAATAAAAACCAACAAAACTATCTTCAGTTCTCCAAAAAGTTACTGATGCCTTGTTGCATGAACACTGCTCTGGTTTCCAAACCTCTCCTCGGGGACACCTCCGCCATTCCATGTATTCATTAAATTTCACCACCAGCTCACTTAATTCATTAATTTAATTAGTTAACAAAAGCCAATGAGGTATTGATTAGCCGTAGGAAGTGTGTTAGTGGTCAAGTCAGGAAATACAGGGGTATATTGGATGGTTGCTGGGAACATAAACACATTCATCCTGTGACAGGCAAAGACTTTTGCACTGTATTGTGTATGAATAACTTAAGCTATAACATACTGAGGTAGGTTACTGCTGCAACAAGTTTTAATCACCACATGTATAAAAACTGACACAGGCAGGAACTCAAATTTAATAACTTGTGATTCAACAACCAAAAAGATGGACTGAGTTTGGGCTTGATGGCACTTGACTTGAGACTCGACTGAATGTTTTGACTTGAGACTTGACCCAGACTCGTTCCCATCCCTACCACATACCCGGACAGACACACAGGGACCCCGGGGACCCACCTGAGGTCTCGTCCACGCGCTCCTCCACTGTGTGGTCCTTCTGGTGGACCCACTCGCTGTTGCACTTGAAGTAGATCTGCGTGGCGGGTGTGGCCTTACAGTACAGGTTCACTGGCTTGTTCTTGACGATATAGGCTTCCTCTGGCTCCATCAGAAAGTGTGGCAGGGGCTCTGGGGGGTCCGATGGGAAGGACTCCGGTAACCCTCCTAGGCCCAGAAAGTCATCGTCCACTGGGAGAAAGAAGGAGACAGCAGTGAGCAGACAGTAGAGACCCACCTTAATTTCCGCCTTAATTCCACTCATTAGCTTATGTAGCCAAAGCTACATGGACCGCAGACCGGAGGGGGCACCCAGGACCATGCCCATGCCCGGAGCATCGTTAAGAATGCAATGAACAATCAGAGAAAAAATCTATACAGGTTCCGCACTGAGTGTGATCTGATATGTACCAATCAGCTGTATTCATAGACTGTATGTTTAATGTTGTATCATCAGCAGCATTAGCCAAATCTCAACATGCATCGTGAGGTGACCAAACTTCAGTGACTTAGGGGGAAAAATGGAGGGGCAGAAGGTTATTGCTGAGTTTTTCAAAAGCAAACAGACAAGTGGACACAATATTATGTGCCCACCCTTCATTCAGATGTGTTTCACGGGCCAAGGCCAATTCCATGCTGCTAACCCCCCGCAGCCAGGTACAGTTGTTCCAATCTTGGATTCACTGCCCTCCTGCCAGGACTGCATCCCACATCCACCATGATTAGCTTTTAATCAGAAGTTGGATTCTAAAGGTGTGGGAACATGAATCCTAAATGCTTAGTACCTGCTCGACTGACTAAACAACATAAAGCAGTGGATCACGGCAAAAGAGCATTTTTTTTATCATCTCAGAGATTTAAACAAGTTCAAGATAAAAATGATTTGATAAAATGATTTGATAAAATGACTTGACTTGACGAGGGCAATTCAGAGCACCTCCAAGCTCCCATTCTGCCCAGGACCTCTCCCTCGCAGGCCAGAACCCTCCATGATCCCATTCCGCCTTGCCTTTCCCAGACATCTCCCTCACAGGTCAGGGCCCTCCGTGCTCCCATTCCGCCTCACCTTTCCCGGACATCTCCCTCACCGGCCGGGGCCCTCCGTGCTCTCATTCCGCCTCACCTTTCCCGGACCTCTCCCTCATAGGCCAGAACCCTCCGTGCTCCCATTCCGCCTCGCTTTCCAGGACCTCTCCCTTACAGGCCAGGACCCTCCAAGCTCCCAATCTGCCCAGGACCTCTCCCTCACAGGCCAGAACCCTCCATGATCCCATTCCGTCTTGCCTTTCCCAGACATCTCCCTCACAGGTCAGGGCCCTCCGTGCTCCCATTCCACCTCACCTTTCCCGGACCTCTCCCTCATAGGCCAGAACCCTCCGTGCTCCCATTCCGCCTCACCTTTCCCGGACCTCTCCCTCATAGGCCAGAACCCTCCATGCTCCCATTCCGCCTCACCTTTCCCGGACCTCTCCCTCACAGGCCAGGGCCCTCCATACTCCCATTCCGTCTCGCCTTTCCCGGACCTCTCCCTCATAGGCCGGGGCCCTCCGTGCTCCCGTTCCGTCTCGCCTTTTCCGGACCTCTCCATCACCGGCCGGGGCCCTCCGTGCTCCCATTCCGCCTCACCTTTCCCGGACCTCTCCCTCATAGGCTAGGACCCTCTGTGCTCCCATTATGCCCTGCTTTCCTGGACCGCTCCCTCAGAGGCTGGGACCCACCCCACCAGGAGCTGGAGATCAAACAACCAGAATCCAAAGGGCTGCTTAGAAGCAGCTGTCGGCCCCTGCCGTGTCCTGGCCACAGCTCAGATGCCAGCTAGGAGGTGCTCCAGGCTGCCCCAATGGGTCAGAGGTCATAACAGCGGGGCTGGCCCGCCTTCATTTAGAATTTAAGCAGTTTACCCGGCTGGAAGTTCAGCAAAGGCGTTAGGCGGCCTCCTCCTCATTGGCCTGAGCACTGGCGGCTTTAAGGAGCGCTGCCATCC
The DNA here is from genome assembly GCA_026780845.1 of Petrocephalus sullivani. NCBI lineage: Eukaryota > Metazoa > Chordata > Actinopteri > Osteoglossiformes > Mormyridae > Petrocephalus > Petrocephalus sullivani. The sequence goes on from JAODKM010000039.1 coordinate 5,791,303, forward strand.
ACCCCACCACTTATTCACATGTGTCTGCGATTCTCCACAATTTCACAAGCGTCTGCGGATCATTCGCAGGTTTGCGTGGGGGGGTTGCAGTTGTACTATCAGACAAACCCAGCCACCACCTTTTTTGGTTGAACTGCTTCATTTGACTGGTATTTCAAACCCAAACAGCACCCCCCCCCCCCCCACATGCACACACACACCTCACATCCAGAAGGCTTATCAGTGCAGCCAGCGTGTCCGCCGAAGGAGCACGCCTTATCGGCTCTGGGGATCAGCAGCTGCCAGTGGGAAAAGCCCCCCCACCCTGCATACAGAAACTCATACACATCTGTGTGGGCAGGCGCACAGTCACCCCAACGCCATGCTATGCTCCTTTTCTCCTGTACATTACACTGAGCGACCTGTTCAGCCGCATGATTAGCTGGTACCTCAAATGCTCCTGAACCTCTGACCCCCAAATTCAAGTCCACACCAACCAATTTACTGCATATATATTCCAATAAACAGCCAATTGCACTGTATTTAATTGTATTTGACAGTGAAAATACACACATACTCTCTCTCGATTTTCCTTTCGAGTTCCTTTCACCGGCTCGCTGAGTCCATCCCTGCCCTCTCGCAGGTATACTGATACAGATTGATACTCACATTACCATAAGTCTGTTTCTGCGCTCCTTTACTGGAGAAGAGGGTCGGAATATGGAAGGAGGAATGGATGGACTGAAGGATAGACGGATGCTTCCTTAATTTGTCTACTCAGCACCGTATCAGCGTGTTATCATTTGTCATTTATCACTTTCACTCCGTAGCTGATGCACATGTACAGATCCCCATATGCTTCATTTGGTTCCCAGCAAGCCACATATAAGTAATATGATCACAACTGCCTTTATGACACCATTTTGCACTGATATTGCCATTGATAAGCACTACCTGAAGGGGGAAGTAAAGCGCTCATGTTAGGAAGTTGGTCTTCTTTACAGTTTGGGGCCACATTCCAGAGAGAGGCCTGTGATTTGCACAGAGATGTGCTGCAGCTGTGTTTGAGAGCTCCACCTCTCTACCAAACACACCAGGAACACTACAACCCAGGTCCTGACCCCATGCACTACTCAGGAAACTCATTAGAGGGGCATTAGCTATGGAAGCCCCCCCCCCCCAAAAAAAAAAAACACACACACACATTTATCACTCATACATCCCAACCAGCACAGCATGGCAGCAGGGAGGGACTATCTAAAAAAATCCAACTGGGACAAGGACAGAGACAGGGGAGTGGAATCAGGGTTTAGACTAAAGACCGGGAAAAAGAAGGAAAGAAGATGGAAGAGAGGAGTTTGAGAAAAAAGAATCAAGGATGGAAAACAGAGAGTGGCAGAGACAGGAGGACAAAAGTTCTTTGAGGAAAGAGTGATGGGGAGGAACAGGGGAAGGAGAGAGACAGAAAGAGGAGGACAGGGAAGGAGGAGGGAGAGGGAGGTTTCAGATCCATTCAGGGTGTCGGGAGCCCTCTGACAGCACGCTCCTGTGGTATAAACACACAGGCAGGCATGCATGAGCTTGCAGGGAGAATCGCATGCCTCACTTTAGCCTGACTCCATCACCATCATCGTGATCATCATCGTGATCATCATCATTATCGCCCCCGACTGCGGTATATTCTCACAGCACATCTGTATGCAGGTCCAGCGAGCGTGTCTCGTGTCTAAAGGTTAAACTAATATTGAGAGAGAATATTGGCTCAACGCTGGAGAAATTCTCCACAGTTACACTCAAAATAAAGCAATAAGCAGAGAATAAAACACATGCTTGTGTGAGATGAGTGAGTCGCTCTCCTCGCACAAACATTTAAAATGTCAAGCGGCTGAAATGGAAAAATAAAAGCAGACCAGGAATCTAAACAAAGGCAAAAGCTGCAGCTCAGACCAAAGAATTGGGGACATCAAGGGCCGTTCCACCCCAAGGACTCTCAAGAACTAGCCGGAACGCCGGGACACACATCTGTGTGAAGAAAAAAAAAAAATAATAATAAACGTGTTTGTCTTCATCTCCTGCATCTAAGCCTGGAGCTGCACAACAGAGGTCCGGCTGAGTGCTGATTGAAGGCTTCTGTTAGCAAGCCATCTTCAAACGGAGCCCTTGTGCCTTCAAACTGCCCTCAGTTCATTACCCAGTCACCTGTGCGACAAGTGGGCGTGAAGCTCCAAATCAAAACAGCTTGCCTTGTGCAGGAAGGCTGCGATCACATGCTACAGCTAGGGAGAGGTGTGAACGGTCACCTGGGCAACGTCTTGTTTACTTAAGGAGAAAGAACCCACTCACCCAAGCTGCCCCACCATGGCACGCTTTTCCAACAAGCAGCTACACGCTCCTAGACTTTACGCCACTGAAGAACCACGCTGGGACAAGAATATCAGGCCGAGATCCATTAAGAGCCATTTCGTTGAACACTCAGGAGAGTCCTTCAACACCTACACTTGGAAGGTAAGTTCTCTCCCCCAGGGCAGCATGAGGCCCAGCAGAATGGCGCAATCTGAGTCCACTGGACGTGCTCCGCTTTCTGGAAGTTTCTGGAAAACGTGGCTACAGTGGTATAATTGAGGCGATGCCACAAAGTGAACCAATGGCATGGAAGGAGCTAGAAGTGGCGGGGGCGAGAAGGAGCCCGCAGCCGAGAGCAGATCCTAAAGCCGGTCCTGCCACGCTGATTAAACGCTGGTGGTAAGTGAATGGCATATTGATCGGGCGATGCAGCTTTAAACAGCACGCCAATCCGGACCGCTGATAAATCAGCCCAAAAGTAGCTAACACAGGAGGACGCCTATAAGTGCGTAAATCACAGGGAGCTCAACGCGCACTTAGAGCAATAAAAGGGGGCAAGGAAAGGAGGACAGGGCGCCGGGCCATGTCGGACAAGGGGGGCCAGAGCTGGGGGCTGGGGCACACAAGCCCGGAGCAGGAGATGCTGAGGGCAGTCGGGGTGCAGACAGACTGGGGTTCTCTGCTCCGCCAAGCAGATAACGCTGCTGGCCGTAGACACCCCCTTTGTGGCTGAGCAGCACCACCGACAAGGCAGGGAGCAATGCCAGCAAGGAATCCAGTTATTATTTTTCCGGGGGATGATAACAGCTGGCGCTCGGCCCGGCCTTTGCAGCCCGCGCCGGAGATAAGCTCCACTCTGTCAGTGTATAACCAGATTTATCTTCCCCAGGAAAAAAAAAAAAAAAGCACGCCAACCATGTAGCTCCCGCTGGTCTGGTCCAGCGCGCGTGATGAAAGAAGGCCGGCACCGGCACCACATCCTCCTCCTTTTACATTTCTCTGGGCCGCTTGCAGAGGGGGAGGAATTTTGCCGCCGATCATGGGGCGTGGGAGCGGATGCCAGGGGCACAGAGCAGAAAGGACTCCCTGCCACTATCGGATAGAGGGACCAAACGGGCGCGGATGCAAGGGGCACAGAGCAGAAAAGACTCCCTGCCACTATCGGATAGACGGACCAAATGGGCACAGGCGGGGGCGCGGATGCGGGGGGCACAGAGCAGAAAGGACTCCCTGCCACTATCGGATAGACGGACCAAACGGGCGCGGGTGCGGATACAAGGGGCACACTATCGGAAAGATGGACCAAATGGGCGCAGACGCGGGCGCGTATGCGGGAGGCACAGAGCAGAAAGGACTCCTCGCCACTATCGGATAGAGGGACCAAACGGGCGTGGATGCAAGGGGCACAGGGCAGAAAAGACTCCCTGCCACTATCGGATAGATGGACCAAATGGGTGCAGGCGCGGGCGCGGATGCGAGAGGCACAGAGCAAAAAGGACTCCCCGCCATTATCAGATAGAAGGACCAAACGGGCATGGGTGCAGATGTGATGGGCACAGAGCAGAGAGGACTCCCCGCCACTATCGGATAGAAGGACCAAACGGGCGCGGATGCGAGAGGCACAGAGCAAAAAGGACTCCCCTCCACTATCGGATAGAAAGACCAAATGGGCGCGGGCACAGATGCGAGGTGCACAGAGCAGAAAGGACTCCCTGCCACTATCGGATAGAGGGACCAAACGGGCGCGGACGCGATGGGCACAGAGCAGAAAGGACTCCCCACCACTATCGAATAGAGGGACTAAACGGGCACGGGCGCGGATGCGAGGGGCACAGAGCAGAAAGGACTCCCCGCCACAATCGGATAGAGGGACCAAACGGGCGCTGGCAGACGCTGAAAGGCGTTTATTTTGAAGTTGTTCAAAGCGCACGGAGCAAAGAGCTGATCCACCGGCTCCGCTCGGTCTGCGGTTATCTCCAAGAGTTAACTCCGGGTTAACTCAGCAGGGAAGCCAGTCTTTCTTCTCCGGAAAGCTGGGCCGGCAGACCGGAGAGGCCGGAGGTCAGAGCCGCAGTACCAGTGCACGCTGACATTTTCTGAGAGAAGAAGGCGGCCCGGCGATTTGCCAGCGGCTCGCCGTCACGTAGTGGGTCACCTTCAGGGAGCGTGGCGCCGTGCTGCGTGAGATCCAACCGATAGCAAAGTCCCCGCCAACCCCGAGTCTGGTGCCTGGAGGGGGGGACGGAGTGCCAAACACGATAAACTATGGGGACAGCGGGGGCTTGTCTTTTAACATTTGACAGGCTGTGTCGATTTACATCTCCAATCCGGGACAGATTTAAAAGAATAAATAAATAAATAAACTGGGCTCAGAGGCCTATGTTGCTCGAATGAGAGCATCCTATGGCATGAGCCGTACCATTTCGGAAAACGCCAGCAGCCCTCATCACCGGCAGGAAAAATGGATAAAGACAAAGATATTTCAGCTCATTAGCAACAGATGAGCTACGAAAGCAGATGCTGACAAAAATATTCTATGAAAGCGTTTGTAAACATCCACATCTGTTCAATAAAAACGTCACCGGATGGCACGGAAAATCTTAACCGGAACCCTGATGAGAACAAATGACCCGATAATGTTCTCTCCTCGTCAGCTCACAGACTATGTTGTGTTTGGAAACCCTTCAACTAGCGACATCAGATGATTGCTAGAGCTCCACAAAAAGGCTCATTTTTCTCTCAAAGCTTTATCCCTGGGGGCAGAAGGTCCTCTGGTCCATGGCTGAGAGTCCCAGGCCTACAAACAAACGCACTCGGTCCGTGAGAGAAGCACAAACCGGGCCTAATTACACTCAGCCAGGCTAAAGTTAGCATGATTGCGGTTCCAGTGGTAGCGCATGAGAGAGACAGGCAGGGCTGCTGTCGCACGGCCGGCATATTGTGTTGGAGAATCAGCACAGTGTGCGGAGTGCACACCCAGCTGGATCAATGCCCAACGGTGAGCAGAGAGTAGGTAATGGGATGGCCCATGGGTGCATTCCACATTCGCTTCAAGATTAAATTAGCACATAGTATTCCATAGTATTCTGAGGGACCGTGGACAGGCTAACAGTTGATCTATCTGAGAGCTAAATGTTAAAGGGCCTATATCAATACATTGCATTACCGTTTTACCTATATGAGGCTAAATACTAAAGCCCTTATATCTATATAAATATAGGAACCTAAATGCTAAAGCTCTTACACCTATATATCGCTACTAAGCTAGTATGGTGGCATTATTCAGACTTTATTAAATAAATAAATAAATAAATAAATAAATAAATATGCAATATATTGACTTATTATTGCATTATGTGGCAATAAATAAAAGATAATGGCATGAAATGTGAGCATAAATAATCTATTAAGAAAATTATTTTATACTGTTTTAATTTAATTACTGAACTATTTCTTATTGGTTTAATGAATTCATTATATTATTTATTTTTATAATACCGTGCATGAAATAAGCCTTGTAATGCAAACTGCTACTTTCACCCATCAAAGTTTTTAGGGCGGGCTCTAATGACTACGGCCTTTTGATTGGTGGATCATTTTCACTCGATTGCTTCTGTTTAATCCAACATGGTCAGACTGTATATACAGTAGAAAACCACTACACATACTCTTAACTATCATCAGTTTACTGTGATCCAAAGTAAAAATTGTAAAATGTGCAACAGCGATTTCATGTAATTTATCAGTTATTCATTGCCACATTACACTGCATATATATTTATTAATGCATGAATTTATTTATTTAATAAAGTCTGACAAATCCCTCCATAAGTCAAATGGTGAAGCTCTTATATCGCCATACTAATGTGAAGCTAAATAGTAAAGCTCACATTAGCCACCCCTTGCGTGAGACACATGCAGATATGCAGATGCGCAAACATGCACACGCGAACGCACACACATACACGCACACAAAGGCAGAGTCCGGCATAATGAACATATGATCTTGGCGCAGCAGATCGCTATTGACCGCTTCCATTAGATACTCAGTGACCCTCTCCTTTCTCGGGCCACCCTCTGTCAAAGAGCGCTAAACACCCTCATAATTCATCCCGAACCTTCCCTGTACAAAGACAGCAGGGGACATGCTTTATTTACCCCAAAATTAGAGTGCTGAAGGCTACATTACCCTCGCAAAGTCAGTTTGATCACTTCTAGCCAGCAGCAGACCCTCTTACAGATGCCCATTATCTGGGACAGGATTTGAGCAAGACAAATTGAATCAATAAATAATGAAAACTAAAATTCCAATTTGAAAAAAAAAAATCCTGAAATTCTAATTTCAACTAACCAATCAGCTTGGAGTGATGTAATTGCATGTGAATCAAACCCTCCACACTGCTCTGGCTTGGCTGGAGACAAACACAAAGACTGGAAACATTCTTCACGAAAGTCCCGTGATTCCCTGTTCCTGCTCCTCTCAGGAGAGTGACACGTGTGGTAGGTAGCCTGTCCAGCATCTCACAGCTGCGGTGAGGCTTCAGCTGGAGGTTGATCAAGATCTGGTGGAGCAGCTGCGGCCATCTCCAGCTTTGGTCTCGGCCGGAAGGTGACACAGGTGCCTGAGGCCCACGAGCACCGGTCCTGTTTGCGTGGATGACAGGATCTCGCAGCTCGGGCAAAAGCAAAGTTAGGGAGGCAGGGCCATCTTTCTGCTGCCAGATCATTCTATCATCTGAGCCCGACTCTCCATGCATCCTGGCAAATGTGCAGATGCACCGGTGCCAACCCTCAGCCCTCAACCCTCCCCCCAGCCTACTCCCAGCCTGCCTGGCCTGACTCCAGGATACTAGTCCTTGCAGGAGGTGCCAGGGTGGTTGTTGTTCAGAAGATTAACTCACTTAATAACACGGATTAGGACGAGAGGCTGGAAGAATTGGCCTTGGGCGGCTGCTAGTCCACTTGAGCCGGGCCTGTGGCCCCACCCTGGAACTGTACTGATTTCAGGAGAGGCTGCTAATGGACACCAAGGCACTGCAAAGATAACAAGACCACAGAGCCTCATCTGTAATGCAGAAGAGCCTCAGCCACTGCCCTGGGTTATCTAAATCCTGGATGATGGTTGACCCTGTGCTGTGAACCCAAGCTTGCTCTCCAGTGTAAGTCTGCCTGTGTGTCTCATGGAGAGCATGACAGAGTGTGAAAAAAATCATTTCCCCATGGGAAGGAAATACCACTGTTCTATTCTATTCTAATATATTCTATTCTATGCCCATGTGTCCAGTCTCATCCAAAAGGTGATGCAACAAGAGCAGGTGATGCCACAAAGCGCCTTGCAGTCGCACCCGGGCCCAAGGCCATCTCCTCCAGGGGCCTCCAGACAGCACCTTCTGATTCCCTAAAAGGCAGAGTTGCACAGAGCCTGCACAAAGCTCTCAGGTGCTCCATCCACATGAGAGAATCTTCATCTTTATTTATTTTTAGAAAAGTATGTATTATTTATTTCCAATCATGTTTTACTGTTATGAAACAAAAAATAAGCATGCACCCAGGAAAAGTGACAAAATAAGGAACAATTATAAATAATAAATATACCCCCAGCCCACCCAATGCTCTCACTCGGTGATGCACGATGGGAAGTTGAGAGACTTCATCGGTGGTGGGGGGCAGCAGAGATTTGGGGATTGGGGACTGGGGATTCCCTGGGGGCCTCAGCCAGGATATCTCCTTATTAAGGTATCCTGCAAGTGTCTGGAGAATGTGAATGGATGTGAGCTAGGGCAGGAACCTGGTGTGGGGGTGGCGAGAGCGGGCGCTGAGAGCTGCGGATAAGGACAGATTTGCATTTCCATAAGGATAGATTTCCAAGGGCCATTTCCATTGGTCTAATCAGAAAGTTATATAAGGCAAATGAGAACAAGACCCCGATCACGCCGCCCCTGATCTCTGGCGAAACGCTGGACTAATGAAGTCGGCAGCAGCACGGCGATTTGGCCCCTCGGCCGCTGAAGTCCGTCTTCTCTCTGGCCCACCGGCCCTCCAAATTGCGTCCCGGTCAGCTCCCGGGGCGAGTCGCAGTCCAAAGGGCAGCAGAGTGAAGCCAAACGCTTTCAAATGGGACAGCTTGCACGCCGCACCGGCCGTGGAGAAAAAAAGCGAATCAAAAATGTGACAGGAGGATGGGGAATGAGTCGGTGACCCCTCACTGTGCCCAGCGGGTCGGAGGCGTGCCAACATGCAGCTAATTGGGGATGCACCAGCATGCCGACTCCACTGTATCATTACTGAGCCTTAAAGCTACTTAATTACCGAGCGGGAGAGCAGGAGCTTGCGTACGTGTTTGTCTGGGAGCTGATAAACAAAGACAAGCAAAGATTAATGAAGAACATCTGTCAGATACCTAGAGTTTGATATAGCTCCCTGTCTGCAAACAAAATAAGGGCGTCCCCAGAGACACACACACATACACACACAGTGATGTCAGAGTGAGTCCTGCTAAACCAATTTCTGTGGACCCCGGGATTCTGGGTCGTGAACGGTACACCTGGTACCTGCAGGGAAGGTCTAACGGTCACAGCTGTCGCTGGGCACACAGTCAAAAGGCTGAGCGTGGGACGGCTCCTTCTGCCTCAACGGGCTGCCAGGACAGTTCCTGTGAGTCAGTCTCAGGACATTTAGACCCATTGACATAAGCTTCTAAGCCCCTTTGTTAATCATCGTTTAAACAGAAGATTGTGCCATTTGTGTATTAAAAAAAACGTGTCCTGGGTCTCTCCTCCTTAGTAATCATAACATGACAAGGATCAACAGCATTTTTCTCAAAAAAAAAAAACCTAGTTTAAACAAAAATATAAACTGCAGCACTAATAAGTCATTAGGTTTTATGTAAATGCCATCTTCACTCAAATCTACCATCATATGATGCTATCCACAACCAAAACGGATCGAGATTTAAGCCTAATTTGCAAATCAGTGGAGGGCCAAGTATCAGAGAAAAGGAACCGTCCACAAAACCACACGGGGAATGAAAGAAGGACCGAGCGGGATTGAAAAAAGAGGCAGGGATTCCTCTTCTGCTCCCTAACAGAGGGCTAGGTGAGGAGGTTCCTCTCCACGGGGTGCGTGGGACGTCCCCTCAGAGCTTCAACCGGCCCCATTACCCCGTCTGCTCTGAGCCGAGCATCACAGTTCCCACGACAAGCCAACCTTCATCCCGCGCCTCTGTCCCAGAGCGCAGACCGGCATCCCGTTACCTCCTCAGAAGGCCGCCTGCCCTACTTCAAGTGATGATGAGGGGGACGTCCGGCACCACCAAGCTTACCTGCCCCAGTTTCTCCCACCTCCCCCCCGAATTTCACTTGGACCCCGGATCTCTCCTGGGTCACTCAAATTAAATGAACCCATCAGTCAAAGAGCAGGGTCCCGTAGGTGGCAGAGGAAATTTTTAGAGAAGATTTTAAAAGGCTAGAAAAACCCAGAGCTGATTAGTAAACAACAGAAAACGAATCCCCAGGAAATGACAGTTTTGGGAGAATTCCTGGAAATAATACTAAACAAACTGGAGACTTAGTGGGTTTGCAATGAGCAAAAATTTGTTAACCAGTTAATCAGCCTGGCAGGTTATTAGACCGTGGGGGCAATTCCTCCTTCCTCAACATCAGATAGTTCAGTCTTGGTAAATGATTGCCAAGTGTCTGATGGGCGATATGGGGGCAGATTCGCATTGGGCTGGATGTGGGAAGGAAAATTTACAGTGGTAATACCAATGGTACTGTGGCGGGGGTGTTTAAGAAGTTGGCCCACCTCTTCTGAGAGATAATCCACGCGGTTTATCCCACGCTGTGCAGAGATGCATGTCCCAGCAATGTGCTCCAAGCGGATTCACGCTCTACGTTTCTCTCAGTAGACGGATTTATGCGAAGTGACTTTGCTTCTTACACCACATTTTGTTTGCTCCTCTACATCTGCACTATTTTTGTGAAGAAATTTCATCTTAAGCACTTTGCTCGAGGGTAAAATTTCAGATCTGATCCTCTGGATTTAAATAGAAAAAATTAGGTCACAAACAGGTTTCTAAATGTTTATATCAATATACCTTGCAGGAGGTACAAAGAGAGAAAGGTAACAGTTATCTCTGTTTACCTTAGAGAAGTATTTTGAGGGAACCTCACAAAGACCGCAGTTGACTATGTGAGGTGGGGGGAAGGCTCACTGTCTCTAGTCCAGGTGTCTCAAGTAACTTCAAAATGAGATCATGAGAAGATATCAACCTTCTGACCTCCACTAGCCACATACCTTCTGTCAAAAACCTCAATTATAGCTCCATCCAATGGTGATTCAGACAACCGACGCGGGCAATGAGGCACACAGAGATTCCCGTAATACATACACACAGTTGCTCTGGGCAGTAACATTTTCCCTTGGGCTTGGATACGGGAATGCATAGAGCAAGCCCTCATAATAAAAGACACAGCGGGTTCCAAGTCCCCCTCCTGTGCCGAACCGAACCAAACCAGACAGATCGGTCTGGTGGAACCGGTTTGCTCTGAGTGGAACCCTCCGATCTCAGGACGTAAGGTAGGGAGCTAATCCCAGTCCTTTTGATCCAACCTAAAACACAGCATTATCCATTAACTCCGAGAATGGCTCCGAGTCTGGGCGAGGTACCCTATCTCTTTCCTTTCATTCTCAGACACAAGCCCAGACATCCTGGGCCAAGTAAGAGCACCTCATTGTAGCCTTTGAAAATGTATTGACGCCAGGCTATCAAAAACAAACAAACAAAAAAACAGTTGGGCTAAAGATTAAAAATAGCTGGTGTATAAAGTGTGGTTCTTCATGTGAAAAAAAATTGAAAAAAATTTAAAAAAAAAATGTAATTAATCAGAACTGAGGAAATGGAGGATGGGGAATCATAAACACATGAAAATGCCACCACAAGTAAAGAATTAAGAACATAAGAACATAAGAAATATACAAACGAGAGGAGGCCATTTGGCCCATCAAGCTCGCTTGGGGAGAACTTAACTAATAGCTCAGAGTTGTTAAA